>CM060846.1:139310097-139910097 GCA_030762175.1 Metallyticus violacea | reverse complement strand
GCAATTGAGGAAAATGAAGGATTTTCATTGTAAAAAATACACTGTTAACGATTCAATACATTACAAGATTTCAATTTCTTAAAGCATCTTTTAAGTTCCTTTTTATAACTTAAAATTAAGTAACAACTATTTTATAGATGATCTTAATGACATCAAGTGATTTATATGTATTTATTTATTCTTTTATTTACTTTATTTTATATATTTTATATATATAAATAAAAATAAAATATATAACTATTAATATTTTGCTACAGTGTATATAACCATAAAATGTGACATTTTATGCCAACCAATACCAGTTATACTATCATTCGTTCATCCCTTCATTCTTTAAATTTCCTCACGATATAAATCTCTGCAATTTTTTTAAAAAAAATGAAAATATAATACAACTGTGATTACATTTATTCTATGTGAAACTAAGTATTGAACAATAAGTCTAGGCTTGAGGTTGTACTCTTGCGGTTACTATTCAGTTGTTGTGTATTTGTAACCGTGTCTTTTACTATACTTTCAGACAATGACAAGTGCAGTACACCTCAGACACAATCGAAAAATGTCATGTTTTATACAACCGACAGTTTTAAAACGTTGGCACCAGAAACGGCTAGAAAAATTATACAGGACTTTCTTAATTTTTTGTTTAAAACACATATTTACTCGGAACCTAACTTTGGTTTTACCAGCACTAACTATCTGAATACTTTAAGAAGAAGAGGTTTAAATATCAATGACATTCAGAGCATAAACGTGCAAGAAATTTTGGATATTGACAGTCTATGATTACGATGAATTTATTGACGCAAAGGGTTTGGACTTACGAAATTAAGGCTGCAGATAAAGAGTGGGCAATTGTTTTTGAAACATTGGAACAAACTGTTACAAACACAAGAATTTGCTATTATTATTAGTATCATCATCATCATCATCATCATCATCATCATCAGTAAGCAAATTTCTATGTATTCCATGCTCGAAAGCCTTTCCAGAGGGAGTTTTCAGCTTGATGTCATCATACTAGAAGTCAGTCGCCTTAATACAATCCGAACTTCAAATGAAAGTGACCTTTATATTCCACTGTATTCAGTTCTATCATTACATAAAATACAAGAAGGATATCCTAAATGCTGGGAACCAAAAGTGTTGCTGCAAAAGATAACATTTTCTTACTGATTACATGTAATTTAATAGTTTTCCTTTGTTCTTTGTTATTCTAATAAAATGTAATTATTGTATTTTAATATTGTTTACTATTTTCCGATTGTCTATGTGCATACTATTTCAAAACGTTTATTTTGTATTTGTTAAAAAAATAAGAATATAAAACAAAACACATTTATACGAACTAGGGAATGAGTCCCGGGCTATACTTTTCAAAAGTTGCTCACCCTAATGCACACTCTCTATCTACCAAAATAAACAATTTTGACAACTTTACTGCACGGCATCGGAGGACTTTTTAAATACTTTTTTTACGCCCGTTTTTACTACTGAGGCACTACAGGCGGTGGACACTGGTGATACATGAGATGAAATGATAAATTGGAAAAGGAGTAATTTTTTAAGGAAGCTTTCCAGGCCTAACAGGGTACCTCCCGGGCATTTGCCATTTATGAGGAATGAGGAAAACCTGGAAAAAACCGCAGTCAGGGAGGACGGTCCTGGCGGGTTTCGACCCCAGACCTGCCACTTACGTTCCGCGCCTTTAAAGACGTCGGCAACCAGTGGCGGTTCATCGTCAGAGGACAGCAGATGAAACACATCTATGTTTTTGTTCCACACTATATGTTGCATAAACGACCTGGCATGAGCGACGGTATTTAATGGGGGGAAGAAGGAAAGTAAATGGAAGAGTTTTAATTAATTATGATCTAATAGACCGCCACGGATGGCCGAGGTCGTTAAGGCACGGACTCGTGAGCGGGAGGTCTGCAGTTCGAATCCCGCCAGGACCGTCCTCCCTGACTGGGTTTTTTTTCCAGGTTTTCCTCAGTCTTCATAACTGGCAAATGCCGGGGAGGTACCTAAACTTAGGTCTGGAACGTTTCCTTCCTTAAAAATCTCTTCTAAACGTTTCTGTTTCCTTAAAGGCTTCTCCCTTTTCATGTAATTCCATTTGCTAATTACTACAATCTTTCCACCGTTCTTACTTCAGTTCCCAGTCCACCACTCTTCTCCTCTCCTCCTCATGTTACCAGTTGAAGTAACCTGGAACTTCTCCCAGGTGAGTGTCAAATAGTCAGCAGTACCTAGCCGCTCGCGACTTTACCTGCTCCATAGACGAAGGAATTCAAAAATAAAACAGGAAGAAGGTTTGCTACACAATGATGCCAACGGCACGTAGAGTTCCCAGGCGATCATCCATCCAAGTACTGACGACGCTCATTGCCGCTTAACTCCGGTGATCAGCCGGTGTCTGCAGCATGGTTTGCCCTTGGCTGGTTAACTGGAGAGAGTTTAAAAGAGGAATTGATCAACCCAAGGGTCAGAAGCTAGTTATCTGTTGGGCCAAGGTGTGTTACGTACCGGGGTGGGCGGTTGCCCGGCCCGAGGTTGCCAAAACTGGTGTTTGAGAAAAGTTTCACCCCAGGGGTCCCATAATGTCCTTGGGGAGTCTGTAACATCTGCATCTTCTAGGGGCTCTATGATCGTAGTCTCCTAGTGATCTGACCTGCTCATTTGGATGGTTTGGGATTATGTCATGGAGCGTTCGGACCCTCTCCCATATGCTGTCTATGAAGTACGGAACGTTAGATTACTTATGTAGGATGTGGGCTGGGAAACGCGGTCGGCACCGTGCATAATCCTTAGCGCCCGGTTCTGCCGGAATTGGATTTTGCGGATCGTGGTCGGAGCTGCGGAGAGCTGCACATGCTCCCCAAATGTCACCGAGGATCCAGCGTCACCCCGAGGTACCTCGCGCTACGGACCCAAGGGATCCGCCGGAGACGTAACACGAGGCCTTGCAGGTGTCTAGGACGTCTGGCTCTTAGGAGAATAGCAGAGCTCTTCTCCGGACTAATGGCCATCCGCCATTTCTCGCTCCAGATCTTCACCTATCGGAATCGGATCTGGATTGGCCTTATTGCATCACTTTGGCCCTTGTTTTGTGTCAGAATCAGCCGGTTTTCTGCGTACTGACAGCTAGTGGTTCGTGGGTGTGCTGGAATGTTCGCCATGTAAGGTGCAAAGAGCGTTGGGACAGTATGCTGCCCTCCGCACTCCCTCGCCAATGGGCCGGACTGCAGAGAGCTTGCCGTCTACTTTCACCCGGGAGCTGCGTTGGCTGAGGAAGCTGGCTATCAGGGAAATGTAGGGGGCAGGAATGTGATGCTCAATGAGATTGTAGATGAGACAATCATGCCAGGTGGTCGAGAAGGATTTTTCCACATCCAGCAACACTGCTAAAAGTTGGCTTGAGATTAGAAGCCAAGCCAGTCCTTTTCGGCCACTCGCAGTAGTTGCTCAGTCATGGAATGTCCAGTACGAAATCCATACTGATGGTTGGGTAGGAGTTGCCCCTCCTCAAAGTGAGGAAGTAGCCGAATGAGAAGTCTTTCGAAGACTTTGGAAACTGTAGGGAGAAGGCTTATAGAGTGGTAGCTGGAAGGACGAACCGGGTCTTGCGGGGTTTCAAAGTGCACACCACACTTGCTTCCTTCCACGATGATGGTCATTGGCGTAGATGTAAGCGTGCGTTGTAAATCTGCGTCAAATGAATCGCGGCCCTTTTGGGAAGGTGCTGGAGGATTTCCGCTATTACACAGCCCTGTCCAGGAACTTTATGGGATTTAAGGCTTTGGAATCTGGGTGGCCACCTCTTTAGGTGTGGCGATCGAGATGTGGAAGTTCTCGTGCTGAAGCCGCCCATCTTCTAGGAAGGCTGAGACGGTTTCCTCCACGAGATCAGTGTAATCGTCCTCGTGCTCTTCTCGGGGTTGGAATTGAGACTCCAGATAGTCCGCGAAGTCCTCTGCCTTTTCTTGGGCCTCGAACATCGGGTGTTCAAGAAACCGATTGTGCAGGGGGTGTTCATGGTGGGCCTTGTCTCTCCGAAGGCCTTGGATGATCCGCTACGATTTCCTCTCCTGGAGGTCAGCGTGCCGAAGAGTGTTATCCTAGACTTCAGTTCTATGCCCTTAGGAGGCATCTTGCCAGGATTTTGAACCGTAGGTGGATTTTTCCTATCCTAAGGTGGCGGAATCTATGTCATAGCTTCCGTAGGACATTTTTGGCACTGATTAGTTGTCTAAGGGGCTGGGGGATGGTGCGAGGATTTGAGTGCTCTACGGTATGCGGTAGGTGTGGACACGGGACGCAAGGAGAACGCTGTTGGAGAAGTTCGTAGCTGCTCCCTCGAGTTCCTCGAATGAGTCAGTACAAGGGGATGGTTTTATGCGCTACCTCAGGCGAAGGATTGCTCCATCCCAGTCGATCTTTTCTATCCAGTCTGGTATTACCACAACTGAGAGAGCAACGTTGGCGTCCCCCAAGACCGGGTTGTGATCGGAGTCCAAGGCGTTGACCATCGTGAGGCCCAGGTGGAAATTTAATGTTTTTATGACATCCCCCTGCTGCGGAGGGGATGGTGCATTGGACTTTTCGGACTGTGCGTGAGTTAAGGCCGGATCTCCGCTTATGAGGCGAGAGAGTAGCCAGGATCTGCGGTTCACAGTGCGGTTGTGCCACGTTGGGTGCTTCGCGTTGAAATCTCTCGCGATGTCGATTGCAGGATGAAGGTTAAGGAGTTCTCTATCGTCAGCTTCGTAGAACTGCCCAACTGGGGGATCGTATGCGGCAACCAGCACGACGTCTTGGCTGCTCAAGGAGAGCCTTATGGCGGTTGCTTCGACGTGCTGTAGGGGGCGGGAAGGGAAGGGGAATATGTGCAAGATGTCGCTTGATGAATATTGCAGTGCTGCCGCCCCGTCGGCCGATTCGATCGGTTCGATGGGCGACGTAACTTGGCAGGTTGAAATTAACACCGGCATGCAAGTGGGTCTCGCAGACCATTAGAATATCAATTCCATCGTCCTCTACAAACTCCAGAAGGCGGGGCTGTTGCTCCGCGACTCCGTTTGCATTCCAGAATGCAGCTCGCAATGGTCTTCGTACCGGCCGTGGGGCCATTACAGACTAAGAGTGCCGGGGAGCAGCTGCTCAAGTGTCCTGAGCACGATCTGGAGTTTCTGCAGTGGTGAAGCAGTGGGACTGTACATGACATTCTTGCAGTACCGCAGAAGAGGAAAGGACTTATTGACCATGTTGGTGAACCAGTTGGAGAGTTCCTGGAACTCCACTATGTCCGAGTTGAACATGGGGAGCCCGGGGATCGGTGTTTCGGGGTCAGGGGTTAGGTCCGCCGGGGCCGTGGTTGGAGCGGGGGTGACAGAGGTTAGATCAGCCGTAGCTGGAGCGAGAGTGGCCATTGGTGCAGATGGCTTCCTACTGGCTGCCTGGTTGGGCGTGGCCTCTTCTTCCCAGACTTGCTTTTCTTCTTCTTTCCCCTTAGTAGTTATGAGGTTGGGTTCCGGAATGATAGTTCTCTGTTCTGAGACAGGGATCTGTACCGTGTTTGGTTCAGGCTGTTGTAGCAGATGCTTCAAATTTTCGTGGCCTGCTTAGGGCAGAGTCGCATCAAGCGTCTGCTTCTGCCGACTAAGGGCTGCCATAAATGACACTCCTGGTCGGGCAGGCGCTGAAGGTAAGCGTCTCTGTTTCCGCTGCTGCGGTTGAGTTTTGGCTCTCACATTCTAGATGCTTTAACAGCGCATCGGGCAGCCGCTATAGGTGCCAATGTGGGTCTCCCCACAGTTGGCGCATTTTCGGTTGTTTTTCGAAACTGTACAGTCTCTGATCAGGTGGAGATCGGCGCAACGGAGACTTTTGACTTTTATTCGTTGCATTCAACAGTAATTAGGGAAGTGTACAAGCCCTCAAAATTCTCTTCAACTGTATATATTCATTATGAAACTGAGTTTGTGTCCCAAGATAGTAATATGCAGTTCTAAGAGATAGTTAAGAAACCACTGGCGATCGAGTCCTCCTCACCAAATACCTACAAGTTTCACATCACTATAGCAATTACTATCTTCCAGTGTCTTTCTGTTCATTTACATTTCAAATTATGAGATAGGCAAATCCTTTTATCCCATACTTGTCCGAAAATGGACCATGGTTTTTTTTTTTTTTTTTTTTTTTTTTTTTTTTTTTTTAAGTCTATATTTGCACAGTGTGGTTTAAAACAGGTAGAAAAGATCGTTTGTGTTAATCACGAGTCATAAAGCTAGAATTATTTTTAGGGCAAGAAGAATTCTTAGATCTGATATATGGTATGTAATAATATTTACTATATAAAAGGAGATATAAGGCTTCCGATGATTAGAATTTGTTACCAATTTTATTCTATTTATTATTCACCTACCAATGAGAACTGAACCTTCATATATATTTGTTTACTTCAGAATTACTAGTAGCGTGAAAGGAAATTAATTAAAAATCCTATTCTACATAATTTAAACAATGTTATCTAATTAAGTGGCGCTTTAGCCTTGAAACAGTGAAATAATATGGCTTACCCAATATACTCTCTAAGTACCGTTGTTCAACCACAAGATCAGCCCTGCGAGGAGAAAAGATACTGTGCTTCCTATTGGCCGAGATGATATAATGAATGTATCTACTAGCTATGTTAATAATAACAACATACTTGAAGTCAGTATTAAGATGTCAACTGTTCATAACGGTAAGAGCGAAAATTATTACGATGTGTGAGACGAAATTTCGACAGAAACAACTGACAGCCCATTCCTCTTGTTCGAGCAACAAAGCGAGCAGCGTTTCTTTTTTTCACTTTCTATGCTCCATCTATGCCTGAACCCGAGTTTCAAAGCGCCAGAACTGCGTAAACAGCATATTTTCTCATGGGTACCTGATTAGGGGTGAAAATTCAATATAAAAGATATAAAAACTGAAGAATAGGCATTCTTTTGTTAATTTGCAAATATTCTGGACTCAACTAGTTGAATGATTATTTCTCTGCACATAACTGTTTGGCAATTTCATTTTTCATGTTAGATAGCCTCCTATTCTTTTGATGGCGTATTCAAATGCTCTAACGCCATTATGAATTCATCTCTGCTGGGGAAATATTGCAATGTGAACCTAGAATTTTTTTATGAAAAACTGAACTCATTATTATTTATCACACGATATAAATGTTCGCATTAATTTATCATGATTGCAATTAACTACGATATATTGAAGATTTTAATAATTCCAAATCGACTATAAGAAGTAGCATACATAAAAGATGGGTAAATTGTCCATTAGAAAGAAACAATTTAATGTAACTTTTAAGATTATTGTTTACGAAACAAAAATGTTTATGGACATATTTTTCATTCTTAATCTTGTTAAAAAGAAGACAGTGTAGCGCACTATTAAATCTGAAAGAATGTAAATTTTTATATACTTTACGCTATACCTATAAAGTCGAAAAAAGCACATTTACCTTACCTCCCTTAAGTTGTTTCATGTCAGTTCTGCTAAACAATACATGAATAACGCTCAATCATATAATTAAAATAGTGCCTTTTTCGATACTTTCACCATCCACCCTGTTAACTTTCCTTTTGAAATATCGCTATAGCAACTTTTTAAACCTGATTTACAGTGATATTGCCCTAATACGCGTAACTAATTAATTTAATGTTTCCTTTCTCTGTGCCCTAACGTTATAGCTACATTCATAGTCCAACGTTCATTTGTTTTTATTAATTTTTCTGTCCGCATGATCTAACGTATTTAGTTGCCTGCCTTTCTCGTATTTTGTCACATGGATCAGTTTCATCTTTTGTATCTCACATTTTAACTGCACAAAGTAAAATATTATGTATGATTCGACTAAGTACAACAATTATGTAGCTACTTCGAATAAGGAGTATCACATTTTGGAATGCTCAGGGTTCAAATTCACTTATTTACAGTGCTCTCAGGCAGAGGTGAAGCCCCCGTGCTTCTTGTGTGCCCGACCTGGATTAACGCCAACAACGGGTGTTTACGGTCTGTACGATGACAATCTTTCGAGGTTTATTTTCTGGGCTCTTATCCAAAGCATCTCACATTTATGATAAACGTTCACTTAATTTATTTCAGTACAATTTAATAATGTAAGCATTCCACACAAAAAGAGGTAGCCTAAGAGTTATCTATATTATTTCAATAACAGCACAACAGAAACAAAGAAGAAAGAGCGGAGATTGAGAAATGTCCGCAGAAGCCTAAGCGTTTGTTCATCCAATAGCTAGATATTCTGTTTTGTTTATTTTTACCCGGAGATAATCGTCTTCTAACTTCGAGAGCTAACTTAGTTAGCATATGCGAACAACACATTAGTTTTCATTTTTGAACGCAAAATGAACCCAAACATTTCAGTTTCCCTTACGTTAATATACACTTCGAAGTAACATCACACAAACACATTTCCACATTGATAAATCTTGACAATTTGTGATGAGAAGCAAATTAGGAGCTCTTTTCCGGGATAGCTCATTATACAACATCCCAAATGATCCTAAAAGAAGGAATTACTCGCAAGCTCTATCGACAAAAAAGTGGAAATGCAGTATTTATTGGCCTCTAAAAGTCTAGCCCGCTACTTTGCCTAACTGACTTTTTTTGATGTCCATATGTTAAAACAAGTTCATTTGCAAATACAAAAATGGATGGACTGTTTCAGATAAATTATATTCTTATCCCCAAATAATGAATGTTGTTATTTATATTCTGTGTACTTCGCTGCAAATTACATAAATAATTCTAAGATGTTATAGCTATTTCATACTAGTTTTAAATTAGTTTGGTCTCGCCCACTAGCTGGCTATTCAAATCATGTGTTGTAAAAAGTTGCATCATTCAGGTAAGAATTTTCCATCTAAGAGTTTGATAGCTTTCGTATTTAAAAATCACTTTAGTGCTAGATTTATTAAGACATTTTAAAGGAAAGCAAACATATCACAGGCCGCAAAGATCGTCATAATTGCCTTTCAGTTTAGGCCATATGACCTGTTTCACATATATTCAACTACTAAGGGTCGCTTTCATAATACACTAACGTTTTGTTTGTTAACACTGTATTAATATTTTAACAACATGTTAAGACTCCTGCACTCCACCAAGCTTTTCCAGTATAATGTTAGTTAAGGTTCGCGAGTTTTGCACATTGCAGGATTGAGAAGGCGGTGTCATAACTGAAAGACTTCTGAACGCACTCCGAGGTACATTTGTTTGCATTGAATAATTAAAATATACGACTCATGCAAGGAATATTAAAAGGAGCAGAAGCACGAGTTGTTCTAACCTCTCTCCTATTTTGCAATCCTATGATGATGTTTTTCACATTCTGTACCTTCGTAAAAACTGCTCTTTTGCGTAAAAAGTTCAAAGTAACTACATCTTAACAGCCCTTTTTCTGTTATGAACGACTTAATATATCCAAATATAAAATTTCCACATTTACAGCTATGTTTACTGCCGCCATTTCCAAACTGTTACCAGTTGTTAAACTTTTAACACAATGGAAAGATGATGTTAACTTAACACGAGGTTTAGCACATTGTTAAAGTTAACATTGGTTGATGAAACAGAATGTTTGTTAATTTGAGTTTTAAAGCAGTCTAACAGCATGTTAACTTTTTAACACTTGTTGATTAAACCGATCCTTAGATTTCTTTCTGTCCATTTCTTGGATATTTTTCTTTTACTTTTGCTGATACAACTGGATGTCTTCTATTTTGTCCCTTTCTTTTCAATTTTTGAAAAATCAAATCCTTTAGAAAGTCCAGCCTAGCCGCTTCTGGTCTTTGGGTATTTTTGCTCCAGAACTCATTTCCATAGCATATAGATGATTTGGATGCGATGGTATAGATATATGCTTAACCACAACATATATTTTGCTGCGCATTTTTCATTCTCAGGACAAGATCTCCAACTTCGTTTGATCCTGTTTCTAAAACGAGAGGTGCTGTTTTCATCGAAATAAATTGCAGACAAGGGTTCATCAATGTAACGCAATCAGAGATTCCACAAATTATTAGAAAGTGTATTTTAGCATAAAGTTACATTTTTACCTCAAATGAAACAAGTCTATTTACTTTAAGAAAATAAAACTAGATGGGATTAGAATGTCACTGTTTTTTTTTTTTTGTACGGTTCTAGACCAAATAGTTTACAAGATATCCTCATACGTTGGGATCAGGCTTTCAGATGCGATTTAGAGAATTCCCATGTTCTTTAGGCAAAAAGCAATGATTGCCATAAGTTTTATTTTATATAAGATCAAATATAGTTCTTAGTTAATGCATTTCGTTTACAGAAATTTGTAACTCAGCAATAAATTACTGTATATGTAATTTCGCAGTTTTATAAATACTTTTTTTCTTTGGTTAATGTGGGAGGGATAGCTTGAAGATTCTCTTCAACAATACCAAGTCATTATTAGTGCGGAAAAGGGCTATTTATACAAATAAGAAATTTATTTCTCGACCCTTAAGCCATCAATCTCGGTAAGCAAAGGACAAACATATTTTATATTAAAACGCCTATTGCAGCCGAAATACGATTCAATAGTAACATGCTAACTCATACATAGCTGCGTTGGATATAACACTACTCGTGCAAATATGACATTTTTTCAGTTTGCATTTGTTTGCTAAATTAAAATAATTACCAATCAATATACTTGATGAAAGACCATTTTTAGTTGAAATCAAATAAGGTTTTCTAATACCCTTGCCTTTCAAACAAAATGCGAAAATAGTACATAGAGGCAATGCAATTATTGGGCGGTGCTTTTATCATGGGAAACATCATTTGCACGCGAGTTCAAAGGTCTCGCTAAAATGAGGTTTCATGTACCCTAGAGCTCAGTGTTACTGTGCTGTTGAGTGCAATGTGCTCATGCTCCAAAGGAAGACACAGTTTAGTAATTATAATGATCACATTTCCATTGCCTAAAGTATTTTAGCATATTTGCTTGCCTTAGAGATGAGAGAATTTTATAGTGATTCATAAGCATAGCATTTTCATCTATCACAGGAATGAGAATGGTATTAACATAAAACATTAAAGGCAATATCAGTTTTCTTCCTTATATTTGCTTGTAATATTGCCATTAAAACGATATTAAATATACTGGTCAGGGGTTATTCCTACCTCCTTATTGAAAACACCATATTATGTAAATATTGCGTGTTTCCAATAGGTAAAATGTACTTAACTTTTCAGCGAAAACGCAAAGAGCTGAATTGATCCATTAATCGCCCGCTTACACCAGTGTTTCCGTTATCGCAAACCTTGTAGAAATAATTACATTTCAGCACTTACCGATGGCGATTTCCTCAAAGTTGAAGTGTCACTATCGTGCCTGTGGTAAGGACTGGTGACGGCGATTGGAACAGTAATCATGCTTGCTCGAATCACAAACAGCCATAAATTACACAACACCTAAGCCAATAGCATTTATTCTTCTGCGAAATGCTTCAATTCTTCAGTCTTTCATTACATACTAAATCTAAACAAGCTGCATACAGTTCACTGTGTTCTCAAAAGCACAAAAATCCAGCACAAATAACAGACGATGATACGGAGCGAAACACGCAACTTACTTGGACAAAGAGCAACTATGAAATGAGTTTCAGAGAGGTTGGACTTCTCAGCATGACGCACCCCGACTTCTCTTCGCTAAATTTATCCGAACACCAGCTTCGAAGCAATGTGTTTATGCTACCACTTGCCCTCTTTTGCCAAAGAAAAAAGGCAATACACTCGACAAATGAATAAACTGCCCCTTCCTTGATGCGTGAGGAATGTAACCAACGTCTGACCATAGTTGTCATAAATTAACCTTGGAGTATCTCTGGCTCAATGAAACTAAATCAAGGTCTTTCTATTTTAAACGTTTGCGAGTCGCACTTGGCCAATATATCGAGATTCAGCTGATGTTGCAAACATCACAACGAAAACATATGGATCTCACAACATATTCGGCGTCCAGAAAGCGAAACACTATAGTATTATTAAAGAGCTATATATTCAAAATGCAACACGAGTGTGCATACTAATGATATCGCTTTTTATTTGAAAGTGTGATATTGACAAAGTGAAAGCTTATAATATGCGTGTGCAGTTTGGACACCTTTTATAATCACATTAATTAAAATTGAACTGAACCAAATATAACTAAGATATCCTCCTTTTTAAGCCACATAAATAAATGCTCTTAACGACTGCCTTTCGACTGTGTTTCTTACAGATACTATCATAAATTATTGAGAAATTTAGGAAATGCAAAAATGCATCGATAGTTTCATAAGTAAGACTTCTCTCTCTTTCTTTCCTTCACTTATTATTATTATTATTATTATTATTATTATTATTATTATTATTATTATTATGTTCCTTTTGTTATTTTAAAGGAATGTAAAAACGTATTCTTGCTAAAAACGGCCATTTCAAATCTCTAGCAGGAGCGAAGCGTCCATTTAGGCTGTAAGGCCGATTCTATCCAAAATTAACGTGCTGGCTCGGATATGCAAATTTTTATTGACGAATTAAAATAGTTCCTTATTTATCTAAGCTCTGATTGTAAGTAGTCGACCACCAATAATACAATCAAAGTAATTTTCCAAGCCACTGTCCTGGAGAGAAGAACGGAGTTTTTCGTGGAGTTTTCGTTGCTGTGTAGGCTAGCTTTGATTTCAGCCTATTTGATTATGCCTGTCCTATTCAGGGATTTTGTAGATTCTATAGTCTCTATATAGTCGATAGTAAAATTATACGCCGGGGCTAAAGTATTCGTAGCTTTACGAGTCACCTCTTAAGGAACAAATCTCTCTTGGTAGAGAAAACCTTGTTCGAGCGGATTGGCGCAACATCTTACTAGAATTATAGAGAAAGGAGTAATAAACAGTGAAACGTCAAGTTTATTAAAGAGTGACTGATGTATGTGCACAGAAAAAGAGCCGGATAACTGAGCTTAAATACAGCATATTTAAATGTTGAGTCATAGAACATGCATTTTTTTTAAATATTGATGTAATTTAACTTAACAACATAAATTAGATTTTCCATAAATTTCGACATCCCACGTCAACCGACCCTATACAAAAAGTACGCTTCGCCACTGTTTTCTAGATATAACACTTTATCAATAATATTCAATAAGCAAAATACTGAATAACTATACTGCAGAGATGTAATTTGGTACAGAAATCTGAGTATCCTTAAAGACTAGTTTCTCTGGATTTTATGAAATGCCATATAAATTTAAGATTTTGGAAGATATAACATTTAATTAGTTCTTCCTTAAACATTTTAAGATATTTTCCCACCAATATTGTTAAAATTGCAATGCTTTGCATTCAATTATAAACAATTTTAGTTATGTTTTACCCGTATCATATAATTTTTCTTTTTACATGAGTATTATGATCTATTTTAACCACAGACTATGATAAAACACTATTAACTTAGGTATGTACCAGATTAACAAGAACATGCAGCACATAACGAAGACACCTATATCATACTGACGCAGGTTAAGATGTCTTATTAAAGGTTCGCCCTGAGAAGACATGGACTCTGAAGGCCGAGAAATCCCTCGAAGTAAGCAAAATTAGGAATGAATGGAACTTTATTACTCATTTCAGCTAACTTAACCGCTGAGCGTGAATCCCATTGTGTAGTTGTTGACAAGAAAACGAGGTAATTGTGGATAGCTAGAGGCAGGGTGAAACCTATGGTATAGCAGCGTCATAATGTTATAAGCAGTGTACAGTCGCAACAGTATGCACGAAAATAAGATACGCGTTTATTTTAGGGGGGGGGGGGGTTATTTAAGGACGCTCTTTAACATCTCAGGTCATTAGCGTCCCATTCATATCAGGGCGTGAAACGGCCGACAAATTTTGCTCAGAGCCCTCTTTTTCAGGCTTGAGGTACTTTATCGTGTCGTAAATGCACGACACGGGTCCCACGGTTTTACTTTCCTTTCGAAGGAACTTAGGAATTTTACGCCCGAAAAAAATTCATCGGTCCTGGCCGGGATCGAACCCACGATCTTGGGTTTAGGAGGATTTTTATTTGTTTATTTAAGGACGCTCTTTAACATCTCAGGTCATCAGTGTCCCATTCTATTTAGGGCGTGAAACGGCCTACAAATTTTGCTCAGAGGCCTCTTTTTTCAGGCTTGAGGTTCTTTATCGTGCCGTAAATATACGACACGGGACCCATGGCTTTACTTTCCTTCCGAAGGAAGCCATACTTAAGATTTTTACGCCCGAAAAAAAATCCATGGCTCCTGGCCAGGTTCGAACCTTGACCCTGGGTTTAGAAGGAAAGTATGGTTACCACTACACCACCAGGATCGATTTAAGATGCATTAGCACCATATATAGTAGCATAATAATAATAATAATAATAATAATAATAATAATAATAATAATAATAATAATAATAATAATAATAACAACAACAACAACAACAACAATAACATTATTATTATTATTATTATTATTATTTCGCGTTAGAAATTATATGAACATTTCGTCGGCTTTTTCAACGCACCGAACCAGTGCTTGTCTCAATGAACTGATCTTTTCCGCAGAGATTGTATAGAGTATGACGTGGTATGACGTAGGCAGTTAGTTACTAAGATCGCCAAGGGCAAATAAGCTGAAACGGGCAATACTGCAGGAGTGCAAGGAGAAAGTTCTTTCCTTCATTCCATCTCCCTTTTCTATTTGTAGAAATTAGCCCATAACCAAACCGAAAGTCTAGAGCGGAAATGTCTTTTTTCTTTTTTCTTAAACCTGTTTCAAAATAATTTAATTTTCTCAATCACTATTAATACTTTCAGTTTCCAAACACTGTTTTTAAATTATGAATAGTTTGGTCATAGCAACTAGAACAAAAACATTATAACCTAAGTGTTGAATCTGGCCCACAGCAGTTTATATTTTTTCGTATTCATCATACCATTCTTTTCGACGAACATTTTCATAATTTGTGTCGTAATTTATCCATCCATAATATTGCTTCACCAATAATCACACAAAATAACACTAATTACAAAAAATATAAAAATATATGAAAACTGAAATGAAATAACTACAGTGCCCTCAACCCAGAACACAATCGCAATTGGTATATACTATTGGAAATCCCGTTGACCAATGGAATGGCGTTTCCCGGTAAGACTGGAGTTAAAAATTCCTCTGACTCAAGACGACTGAGCTTGCACAGTCGCGTGTATTACGCTGACTGTTTCAGTGTAAAGACTTTCTACTGCATAATTTGTGTATTGTGGAGTATGTCGACAGTGAGATATACACTGAACAACAAAATGCACCACTACTGTAGGAGAGAAGTTCGTTTTAAATTTCCAGGATTAACATCTGCATCCGGATGTGCAATTTTCAGATTGTTGAACACAGTTCGAACCCAATGCGTTTTCGTTGACATGAAACCGAAACCAAAAAGGGGGGTTCTAAGGTTCTAACAGGAGAAGCTTGATGAAATAGGTTGTCGATTAGGAACTTCTAAGTCTTTGACACGATTATCCCAGAGTTGGTGTATGTGTCGGCAGTGCATATAAAGTAACTCAGTTGCTGCATCTTCATTTATATAAAATTGTTACTGCGCATGAAATAAAACCCATGGTGGGGGGGGGGGGCGTAAACAAAATATCCGGAAATAGTTTGCAATATTCGGAGGGTGATGTTAAAGAGCGTCCATAAATAAAAAAAAAATCGGAGGGTGAATTGCGCCGAGTGTCTCAAAATATTTTCAAAAGGATTCAGGTATGTCTCACTTCGACAATCTGCTATGATGGTGAATATAATATCAATAAATAACGAAAGAAACAAAAAATGTGAGCGAGTTTGGACCAAGCAACACAATTTCTCCCGGTAGGTATTAGGGCGGTTACGGAGTAAGCAAAATCAATTACCGATTGCAAAGCCGAATGGAAGACTTTGTACATGTATATGCAATGCAATCCTTACCGTCACTTTAAAGTGAAAGTGGTATAGAGATAATTTTAAAAAATTAATAATAAAAATGAATGACAATGTGATTTGTCTTTTAACACGAACACCTGTTTAAGTTCATTTGATCCTTCCCAGAAATATAATTGGAGAATTTGCAGAAATTCCTAGGCTTTACGAGCGTAGTTGGTTCGGATATTGATCCTCTATAAGGATTTATATTATGTTTTTCACACTTTTATATATATTTATCGCCAAATCTTCTGAATACAAGTTCAATTCTTCCTTTTGTGTGCAACGCATAGCAACAGTTACGCGCATAGCTGTGTCAAACAAACCTCGTACTGAAGTGCGAAACATTACCGCAACATTTTTAGTACCGAGCAAGGTGGCTCAGGCAGTAACGCTTGGGACTCGCATTCGGGACGTCTCAGGTTCAAATCTCTTGACCTTGGTTTTTTTTATTATTATTTTTACGGTTTCCACAGATCACTTAGGCTAATGCTGAGATGGATCTTTAATTTCCGCGAATTTTCCTCTATTCAATTTCATATCTTCTCCTGTTACAGGGTTGGAAGTACCAGGACGAGGTGGACTGATGCAGTGTGACACTGGCTTGCGCTTTGAAAAGGTTTCCGCTCCCGCCTCTGTTATGGAAGTGACGCTTCTAAGGGGCTTACACCATGGAGGGGAGGACTCCGCCAGTTTCTGGGTGCTCTATAAGGAACAATGTTAGGGACCCCGCATGAATATCTTTACTTAACAAAATGCACCCGGCAACAATTTTAAAAATGTTATCTGAACCACGTCACCAAAACTTTAAAGTGCATCGTTTTGAGTCACTGAGGAGCATGGGAACAGCTTAATTTTATAGCACATAGTTGTTTATTTTCTAAACTTTCCTAACAAAATATAGTTTCAACAGATTTAATTTTCTATTTACTTTTCTTCCGTTTTTCCAAAATACCCCTAAATATATTAAACTCATTACTTATTTTAATACTTTTTTCCACCTGTTCAGTTGTATGCATTGATATCACTTTAGTTTTGGTTAGCAATATTCAATTACATTCAGCAGCATCTTTACTTAACTTTCTGATGCAACTGTGCCTTCCGCGACAGGAAAAGGGATTTATCTAAGCTTAAGAATTTATTTCAAAAATTGACATTTTATTTTAAAGTTACTTACCTTTAATTGTGTTAACCATTTAACCAGTGCTGTGATCCTGAATTAAAAGTGTAAGTACGGCGAAGTGAAAGGGCGTTTACGCAGTGGTGCTATTTCATCTACTCGATCCTAAGGTTCATAAAAATTTGTGATGGCATATTAAACCATTTTACTTTCTATAACACATAATAAATATTGTTTGTCTCCAAAATGTAAACTATAGTATTCTTCTCCTAGACCCTTAGATTTCTTCCGTTATTCTAGTATATATTTTATGCATTACATGCAGGTCAGGATTACCTTGATGCAGTTTTTTTTTTTCCCCTTCTTTATTTCCCTCAAAGACAGTTTTGACTTACGTTTTACTATCGAATCTAGACACAGGACTTAAGAAAAAAATGCCTTTTCTTTCTTGCTTTATCCACAAGTTGTAATTTTGCCTAATGACAATAACCGTATTTATTCTACCAAACTCACACACCTGCATCTGCTGGAAGGCCTCTTACCAGCTGTTTTGGAAATGGAAATCCAACGTGTCAATGAAAAAAGAACCATGTATCTTAAGAGGAGGAGCACTTCTTTCTATACAGAGGGTCTTGAATGATGTACTTGGAAAAAATATCCGAAGACTATGTACAGAATAATTTAATACCAAACCATACAAATTGTTAAACGCGTCTGCTACATCTATAAAGCTTGTTTACTTAACAGATCTCATATTTAAAAAGCAGCCTCTTCCCTTACTTATATGGTTATAGGGCGCCGGTCCACAATTTGTCGATGAGGCAAAACCACATGTCAGGTTAACTTTCGACACCATAAACTCCAGTTCTTTTGCGTTCCTTTCCTTCAAAGGGAAGCTACAGAAACTGTCCCTGGTAGCTAGAAAAGTTTCCAGTTAATTGGATGGCAGGAAATAAACATTGCATAGGTGCAATCATGCAAGTCATATAAATAACCCCAGGAAGCAACGCAAGTTCGCGCCGGACATGAAGGAGGGAGCTTTGCCAACATCTACATGTCAAAAATAAACTGTGTTTCGTTTGACTCCTACAATGAGGACAATTATAACGATGAGTAGGAAACACAAAGTGCGTGCCCTCTGCCGTTTGCGAGTACATTCCCCTGAGTGGAACTATCTGCCATTTTAATATACTGAAAGATGCTTTGCTCTTAATTTGTATTTCATAAATATTTGAGATAATGGAATTACGGGTGGTCCACGAGGTTTTGCAAGATCAGACCTTTGATAAATTGGTAGCCACTTTGTTCCAAAAGCGTCTTAATCAAGTCCACGTGAATGGGGCTATTAGAAACACTACTTTATAGCAGTGCCACCGACATTTAACACTACTCCTTAAAACTAATCATGAATATTATAAAGTCAAACTTTTAAGCACCTTTTCTGAACAAGACTTGATATTGGGAAAGTGATTCAGATAATAGCCAAGAACCAGCACTAAACTTTTGAGATAACTATTAAACCCAACTCTTAATGCATGGTCATTTGCCCATTGTCTTCGATACTGTAAACATTGTCGACGACGCTGTTGACAGCTGAACTTAAGAGTAGGTACCGACATTTTTCTCTGACAAATTTTTCGTCAAAAGTATCTGCAATGCGTGGACGAGAAGGCACTTGAAAGATACCACGGGTATTCGGAATCCGTAGAACTCGCGTTGCAACAGTTCGAGGCGTTGAAACTCTCACTTTTCTTTGGAACTCGGAAGTTGCCTCCCCTGATAAGATTTTCGCTACAGATTTTCTTATATTCATAAGGTGAATGCTGCGAAATTCCAACAGAATCTTGCTGGATTATCCTTATAAATTTAACAGCTGTCAAAAAATATACAAAATGGCATGTATTAGACTATATTATTCAAACATTCAACAAAAATGATGCAGTTTTTTTAATTAAAAGTTTAGAACTTAAATTAGATACCTGTGGATTTTGCTAGCATACGATTATTGGCAAACAATTGTTTTATATTTAAGTAGCTATGTAGGTTATTTTATAATAAAAGCAAGAATTTATATTACAGCAGCTTTTTTATTGGTGACCATTAGAAAGGATTTAAATGTACAGAAATGATGTTCCTGAACTATCAAACTTTATAATAAGGTTTTGCATTTCTCCTTTTATGTACCTTGCTGCCTATTTCGTACTATTACCGCCACGGGTGACTGAGGTCGTTAAGATGCGGCTTCGTGAGTGGGAGGTTTGGGGTTCGATTCCCACCAGGACCGTCCTCCCTGATTTTTTTTTCTTCCCCAGGATTTCCTCAGTCCTCATATGCCGGAGAAATAACCCAAACTTAGTCCTGGAATTCTTTCTTCCTTAAAAAATACTTTCCCCAATTTATCATTTCATCTCATATATCAGCATTCACGCCTGTGGTGCCTCAGTAGTTAAAACGGGAGTTAAACACTAGTCAAAAAAAAACTCGTACTTTTGTCCATTTTTGCCTTTTTGTGACTGTTTTCTTATTTTTCGTAATTTTCGTAAAGTTTCACTGAAATGCCGGCTAACCACTTTATTGCCTTGAAATTTCCGGTTATGGTTTATCAGACGCAAATATGGATAGGCTCTCCTCTCACATTCTGCACAATGTTGAGGGAGAGAGGGAGAGAGAGGAGGAGAAAAGTCAGTTAGTAAATGTTTTGCGTATTTTTGCAATTGCCTTGCAAATAATAATGCTGTTTAAAAAATATATGAATTTTTATTTAAATCGTTTTCTTATTATACAAAAAGAACTTAAGAAAGCTAAAAATGTAAGCATTTTTTTTTTTCAAAGTTAATTATCAATGCATTTAAAGTAATTTTTTGTTTGACATGCAATATTTTACTTTCTTTACTTCTATATTAGGTTTATTTAAAAATGCTCTTTAATATATCTAGTCATTAGAATTCAATTAATTCAAGCCGTAAAACGATCCATCCTATGGAACAACTAGCATTTCGTTCATACAAGTGTATAACAATACAATATTTCATGCACTGCCCTCGGTTCTGGAACTAAATTCAAGTGTGTCTAACATTCCTACTGAGCCTTTAACTTGTCTACAATGAGTTAAAAGAATTGCTCTCTTAAGTTAACTGTGCAATAATGATTGCAAATGTACAATTAATGGCAGAATTGTGTAAAACAGCCATATATATTACAATTTTATTGCTCCGATTAAAATTTCTGTCTGCTCCATTTTCGTGCATTGAACTGAACTAAATTGTTGAAATATGGGCAAAATTGTTTATCACCTTTATTGCATTTGTTTGAATACTCTGCATCATCCCTTTCTCCTTGGACAAGTAACATAGGTAAAAGATAATTGTTAATTACTGTTTTTCTCCTACAGCGTGCATCATGGCAAAACACACAAACTACAACTTTATGAGCGTCAAAACGCTTAGTTGAGTTCATATCTTTTTTTTTTTTTTTGTAAATAAATGACAATGTTGTCTAATATGGATGAAAAACAAAAAATATTTCCCTTGCTTTACCCATTTATACTCAATTTTTGTATTCAGAACGTAAAGTGCCTTTGTTAAAAATGATTTTTATAATAAAACATGACAAAAATGACAAAAATGTTTATGAGCTAACACAGTTCTCAAAAAACGATGGGCTGTTAATAATCCACTGGCACTAGTATATGGTTATATGCTAAATTACTTTTCAACAATAAGTGTAAATACCTATTACATACATTGCTGACCATTAAAATTGCTAAACACATAACACACACGTTAAACGAATCCCACATTTTCTCAGAAGGAACGAGTATGTCTTATCGAAAATACGACCGTAATACCGGCAGAGTCTAAATTTGATCGTGGAAGAATTGTGGCATATCGAGAGTGAGGGATCATTCAGAGAAAATGGTGCTCATGTTGGACGAAATGCGTTTACAGTGAAACGAATATGAGATCAGTGGATCGAGGTAGGACGAATATACAGACGTGAAGGATCCCAAAGGTCCCGTCAAAAACCAGATCTAGAAGGTTGATATTTTCGAATGACTATTACGATACGCACAGAGTGTTGCAATTTCCATGGTTAATAATGCAGGTATCTATCAAAAGTATTGCATTTGTGTTCTTTTACGATTAGAATATAGCATTAAGAAATAATATTAATTTGATTAATTAATACTGTATTTGAGCCTTAAAATGAAGAAAGGTAAGTGGATCACAATTTTTGTGGCATAAACATGAATATAAATAATATTTTGCATGAAAATATCTATACCATACGAAATTTCCTAAGAAAGTATGTAGCTCTTCAAAAAATAGCTGGAAGGAATGATTATTTAACTTTCCGCATGCTACCAATGTACCTTACGGTGTTTCCAATCAATTCGTCTGTATTGAAGAGTATACGGAGATGTTTCTTTCGTTATATATACTGCTACGATTATTTAACCTAATGCATCCTTAAAATATGTTACGAGATCACTTACAGGGGCATTAGTGGCATTTAAGTCTCCCTGTGTCCAGTTTCTTAGGGCAGTGCACTTTTCTTATGAATTCATTCTCTTTTAATATGCTTTCAAACCGAGAGATTCGATTTCCATTGTATCAGTGTTTATTCAGATGAAACCCATCCAAGATCGCGGGTTCGAACCCGGCCAGGACCGATGGATTTTTTCGGGGCGTAAGTGTCGTACATTTACGGAACGACAAAGAACCTCAAGCCTGAAAGAAGAGGCCTCTGAGCAAAATTTGTCGGCCCTTTCACGCTCTGAGTTGAATGGGACGCTGATGACCTGAGCTGTTAAAGAGCGTCCATAAATAAATCATTCAAAAAAAAAAAAAAAAAGGATTACCTATTTGGAGTACGAGGTCTAGAGATGTCAGCAGCTAGAGACACAATATCTGCTTCAGACCGGAGAAACTGATCATTTACGCGATCCGATTTGACAGTCTCCTTCACATGAATCTCTTGTGTTTCATTCCCTTGATCATGAGGAAAATAAATGAAGATATATGTGCTCCAATTATGATCAGCAAGAAACAACACATTCGAACGCTTTGTCTACTATGATAACTGATTACCACAATATCCAGTTTATTTATTATGTCTGCATAATAACTTATTGCCGTGCTATACAATTAATTTATTATGCCTACGTATCGGGAATATCACTAAATGGGTATTTTGTCCGAAACTAGAACATAATAATTTATAGACCACCATAATAGGTGAACACATCTGAAGAATATTTCTACTTCAAAATCAGCATAAGAATCATTTCAAAGAAATATTTAGTGTTATACCTTCAACAATATTTCCTTTGACATTACAAATCACTTTTAATCACTGTGGTTTCTAGTGACTAGCAGTGCAACAAGGAGAGAAAATGCAGATCCATGGGCAGAAACAGACAGAATGTACATTATTGCCCATGTTAAGAGGAACATGAATAAGATTAGAAATTAATCTTTTTTCTCCTTCATTCCTTTGTTAACAAACAACTCAAATACAATCTCAACGGAATCCTCCCTTATATCAAGTGTTAAACAATGCCACGTTTACAACAATACTCGGGCCGTTAAAGCTCAGTGGGCGTAAACGGGTTAATTTCCCAAAATCCCTTCTTGGACAAGGCTGCTTTGAGTTTTATAATAGAGTCAAATGACTTAGTGTATTCTTTTTTCCTCACCAGATTCATATAACGCGCTATTCATGTTTCTAAATTGTCCTGAAGATCAGTATTATGGACATATAACTGTAAAAACGATAATAAAATAAAGAAAAACAACGAAAACCATAAGATGTTCAGAAGCATTCTTGTGCCGATTTACCAAGTGAGATTAAGGCCATGTGTGACCTACTTATTCCGTATCCTAGCCCTGACTGGCTGGTATTTACAAACAAATAGTAGCTTGTGAAATACTAATCTAATGCAGACACACATGGCCAAATTTTAAACAGAACCAAACAGTGAAAGCAATGTATGTTATGAACTTTGAATCAATACTGATAAATATTAAAGTTCAAGCTGCTTTTTATTTATAGCGTGGCCATGGCCAACTTCATCCCTACCTACGTTAAGTGCATCGCTGCACAAAAAGAATAATTTGCACTGCACATAAGGTGCGTAATCCTTATGTTAGACTGGAAGCTTGTTTTGCAGAGAATGGCCACAATGTGTTAGCAAAGCTATGTTTCTTTAATGTCTACTTGTGTTTTTGTTATTTTAAAGAAATTGATTTGGTTCCAACATTCTTGCTATTGAAAGGAAATAAACGGCACGTTTGTATATTAGACATTTTGAACTATAAAATATGAATATGCACTACAGTTCATTAATTTCTTTACAGTATATTACTTTCTTAAGAGGAACACAAGCAAACAGACCAGCAATGAAATATATTATTGGGTTAAAAATACAATGAAGCAAGGGAAATATATCCATTACAAAGAATAACGCTTAAGTTTCTTTTCATCCAAATACCCACTCTTGACTTGAATAACTGCCTAAGAGAATCTTGGCATTTGGCTTGTAAGTCTTTGGGGTATTGTGATCCTATACTACCTGTTGGATAACTTCCGAGAAATAGTTTAAGGTTTCAAGTTGTTTGAATACACATCCCGGATACTTCTATTTTATTCTGTCCCTAACAATTCTGTGGAGTTGGAGACCAAACTTTGGAATTGCCATGTCATATCTTTCAGCACCCTCTGCTTTTCTTTAGGTGCAAATATATCATGCAGTATCCAGATCTACGTTTAGGATCGTTAGCTTGCTTTAAGGTGAAATATTTCCCTATTAGATGTAACGTATACGGTACTGCATGGTACTGAAGAATTTTATATTGTTTCTGACCCAGCTTCCCTTCAATATTCCAATATCCACAACTTTGTTCCCAGAAACAAATCCCCTTATTATAACAGAATCTCCACCTGGTACCAAAGCGCTCATATTTGGATTCATCTGTTGAAAACTACCTAGACTAATTTTCAGTTTCCAGTGTAGATGTACAGCCCGCTGGCGTTTCTTCTTCTCGTTAACAGGCTTTAGCAATGGTTTACTTACTGTCATATCTCGCTTCAGAACAGCTTTTGAAAATCTCATTGTTCATTTCTGACAGTTTTACACATATTTCTGGTGCCGGTATATTCCTTTATTAATAATGCTAATGAATTATAATCACTTTTGTAGTTTTAAGGCTATTCTGGTAGCGGAAAATCTATTTGTATGGTACTGCACTATCCAATAGATAACCACATTCTTTAACAATATGACGAATTGGCAAATCCATCTTTCTCAATGCTAAAATTGCAGGTTTTTAAAGTGACATTTTCACTCTTTCAGCCATTGCAACCAAGTAGTAAGTAAATTTAAATACTACAAATAAACTGAACTACATACAGCAGGTCTATTTACTAATACACTGTGTAGTCGGTCCGGTGTTCTGGTGGTAACAATCCTTGCCTCGTAGACCCAAGATCCTGGGTTCAATCCCGGCCAGGACAGATGGACTTTTTCGGGCGTAAAAATACTAAAAATAGCTTCCTTCGGAAGGGAGGAAAGCCGCAAGTCCTGTGTCGTAGATTTATGACGGCGCATAAAAAACCTAAAGCCTGAAAGAAGATACCTCTGAGCAAATTTATCTGCCGTTTCACGCCCCGAATTGAATGAATGAGACGCTGATGACCTGAGATGTTAAAGAGCGTCCATAAATAAATAAATTCAACAGCACAGTGTGTGGTTGATAGATGTACAGGGAACAGTACCGATGTAAATGTTTAAAAGGCAAATAGGTATATTTGACCCAGCCAATGAAACATACAGCTTCATATTTATGTCGCAAAAATTCAAAGTGTAGAATAAGATGAAACTTGTTGTTTCACACTAGCAGTGTGCAGAACATAAGTTGGAAATAAAGAATCACACTTGAAAAATTCGGGTCACGATTGGAATTCGAACGATGGATCTTCAGTACACCGGGCTGTCGCTCTATCAACTGAGCTACCATGTCTTCCTCCAACCACCTCTCTCATCTGATTCTACAGATTCTACAAAGGAGCCCAAGAAATATACATACACTTTAAAAGCGGTTATATATACTTAATATTTTAAATTCGAATCAAATTGTGGGGTCAATATGTAGCATTATGTTGTTTCCAAAGATGTCAATAGTGGTTGCAACAGCAATCATGATGAAAATCAACAAAACAACAAACGAAATGATAATGACAGATACACACTTGACGCAACGCAAAACCATGCTGAAATGCTATCGAAATTTAACTGTGAGAAACCCTAAAATATGTGGTATACTAGGAAACCAGCTACACTACAAGAAGAAATTTAAATGTTATACTGAGCAATCCCAGCATGCAGCAGTCTGTCGAAATCAGAAATGTCTGTATACTAATGGTGAATATTTTGAGCATGTGATTAGATGCCAAACATGGCTTAAAGTTCCCCTTTAATGCCTTCATATATCTGGTAATAAAAATTTAAAGCAGATATTTTTCCTGTTGAAAGGTATATACATTTTTGGGCCCCTTTGTGTATATTCCAGACACGTCCCTAAGATTTTCTACTATGAAAGATTAACGCCCAAGAGATGACTTATAATTCTATGAGTATTTATTGTTCAGGATTCTAGTTTAACCACGAACTATATAGAGGTTCATTTATACATGGAAATTGTTCTTTCACATTAGTTGTGTGTAGGACATTGTTGAGAAATGTTTGCAAATTATGGGACGCGATTTAAGCAATACCAAATGGCCATCCCAGAAAGTTCATATTATGAGTATGTCCTTTGTTGTCTCCTCTGCCAACCTTCTCAAGTCCCTTCATCCTTCCTGGCCAACAGCTGCCAACATTTTTTCCTTAGGTCAACCGCCTATGTATTTTTGTAATTTCTTTTATTTCGTTAGAGTCCTCTCGCTTTCCCTTCTACCTTTTGGCACACACTTGCCCTGACGACCCTCTAGATTCCGTCATCGTGTGCGTCCATCGATTATTAGGTAGCTACTTACATGCCCTATCCAAGTATATGGTGACTGAAGCATCTTGAAAACTTGTGTAGTTCCTCAAAGCTTTTTGTCTTTACGGTACGTCCCAACAGTGTCAAGGGCTGAGCGAGAGTACGCTATAAGCATTATATATTACATATTCAGATGTAGTTTAATCTTGTGGTATAAACCGTTAAATAAAAAACACAAAGAAAAACCCAAGTATGCTGCTCATATCTGTAACAAAAATCTACGGAAAACGCTAACCAAAAGATAGTTGTTTATATTCTTAACAGTTCTCTGTCGCTCTATCCGCTCCCTATGTCCTGTATGATACAAAGTGATTTAAATTCATTACCATCTTGCTTAATTGTTCAATTAGTGGTTTTCCTTTAACATATTTGTTAATTGTTCAGCAGAATGAGGTGCGATATACAAGTTATTTTATAAATAGGAACATGTTTTTAAGAAGATTGTGAAAAAATATTCTCCCCTTGCCTACCTTAAACCATCAAATAGTATACTGACTGCAGTAATGATGTACTCCTTGGAATTTGAAGCTTATTATAAAGAAGGCCGACAAAAAATCCGCCCCGTAGCCTTGTTTCTATGCATGCTCAAAACTGGTTAGCCGTGGCTAGGCCGGTGTTTCATGGGCCACCCTAATAATAGCTACAGAGCTTTAGTTGGCCGAAAACTCAACTTTCGTTAGCTTGACACGGCTGATCACCAAAGAATGCATAATTATTTAGTTTTGCAACTAGTTTTTGGCCTTATGTGTGCATGATCTACTATAGTAATACATCCAACTAATAAAATATAAAAAGAATATAAACAAAACACTAACTTAACAGACACAGGAAATATTTCCTAAACCAGCTTCGTAACAGGTTAACGACGATATTATGTTTATTTTCCTCAGTTTTGATAGAGCTTTCAGCTTCCTTCCGTTTGTTTGTTCATTTTTATATGCATGAAAATAGACACAAGAAAAGTTTCCGGCAATTTTCAAATTATTTTTTCAAGTGTTACGTAAAACATAGAATACGTCATGTTCCGCAAACATTGTAGGGAAATGTCGTTTTCTACAAATATAAGCAATAGGACATAAAATTTAACAGTGAAAGCATAAGCAACCAATAAATTTGATAGTTAAAAATGTAGGTGAAATGTTACAGAAGTTTCCAAAGAACACAGAGGATATAGCGGGTGTCGAAGTCTTTTGGCACCAGAGTGTAGCCGAGAATAGCCGTTGCACGTGACGAGGGTCTGGTTCTTCACATGGCAGGAGCCGGTACAGCAGACTGCTTGGCAGCTTCCCTACTGACTTTGCCGCGGCACTCAAGCCAAACCTTCCTATAGAACCGCTCAGTGCCAGCAAAACAATCAAAATGAAGTGTCCTTCCAGATATAAAATATGCGAGGCCCTTGTTACAATGAAACACTATGACAATGCACCAATTGGAGTAGCCTCTGATCCGCGAAACCTTGGCTTCTCTTGGAATCATGTGGCAGTAATCCACCTATTCTTGACTTTCAGTTGCATACAGTTTCTTCCAATTCGCAAAAATTTTCCCTTTCAGAACTCATCCCACTATAATGCAGGACACAACAGAATACTTGAGTGCGTATGTGTGTGAGAGCACACGCGTCTTAGTACTTAAGTAGGCCAAATATCTCCAGATGTGTTTTAGTGCATCCGAACACTTTATCAGCTGTATCTTTATTTTTCCCCTTATTGCTTGGAATTTTTTTAATGCTTAATTATACCTATTTTACGGTACTTTTCAAAGTGCACTGCTTTGAAGTACCTGTTCAGTTTATAATTATTCAACTTAACACATGATAATATTAAAACATTCCTAATGGACAGCTATCCAGGAATATTTACACTCACCCCAAGGAAACTGTGATCTGTTCTGAACTGTGATGTACGTCCATAAGTTTCCAGCCTAACCATTTTCTAGGTATGATAAAACAAAACTTACTTCCTTTTCAATATAGTTATCCTTTATTGCAATGCACTTTTCACATCTTTGAATCAACATTTCAATCCTCCCCCCCCCCCAAAATAGTCTGAAGTCTTGTCTGCAAAACAGGCATAAACAGCATTCATCACTTCTTGGTCACACTTAAATTTCCTTCCTCAAAGGTCCTTATTGAGTTTTGAGAAGAGGAAATAGTCACTGGGAGCTATATCTGGGCTGTAGGGTGGATGGTCCATCTCATTGAAGTCACATTTCTCCACAGCTTCCTTTGC
The DNA here is from genome assembly GCA_030762175.1 of Metallyticus violacea. Taxonomy (NCBI): domain Eukaryota; kingdom Metazoa; phylum Arthropoda; class Insecta; order Mantodea; family Metallyticidae; genus Metallyticus; species Metallyticus violacea. Next base: position 139,881,644 of record CM060846.1, on the reverse strand, counting down.
AATAAGAGTTGTGTGCACAGGCACGTTGTCGTGAAGAAACCGCACACCGCCACTCAGTTTTCCTCGACTTTTCTCTTTGATGGAAGCACGAAGTGTATGCAGTAGGCCAGCATAGTACTCCGCATTTACTGTGGCGTTCCACTCCTTGAACTCAATGAAGAGTATTTGTTCCCAGTCCCAAAACAGTGTTGACATGATCTTCTTGGTTGACTGAATGACTTTGGCCTTTAGAGGCGGTACTTCGCCAGGTTTACACCACTCCATTGATTCTCTTTTGGACAAGGGATCATAGGAGGGGACCATAGTTTCATCTCCTGTAACAATGGTTTGCAAAACTTCTCTCTTGTTGCCACGGCAGAGCTCCAAAAATGCCTGACAACACATGGCTTGTTCCTGCTTTTGAACTGAGGAAAGAAGTCTAGGCACCCATCTTGCACTAACCTTATTCATGATTAAATGTTCATGAATAATTCGAAGGACTGTTTTAGAAAGGCCCAAACTTGCTGCTATTTCTGTAACTTTGAGCCGCCATTCTTCCATAATTTCTCCTTCCACAAGAGCGATGTTTTCAAGAGCGAGTACCTCCAAGGGCTGATCTGCGCGCTCTTCGTCTTCAATGCTTTTTCGACCCATTCGAAAAAGTTTGGTCCATTCTTTTGCGGTAGAATATGAGGGGGATGCCTCTGCATTTCCATCGTCCAGTCGCTGTTTAATTTAATTTGGAGTAAGTCCTTCTTTTGTCAAGAACTTAATAACAGCTCGAAACTCTATTTTGAACATCAGCTCGAAACTCTATTTTGAACATGTCACAATCCCCCTACATAGCTTTCTTTGTGCAACTATATCTGCACAACTAAACACAGCGGGAGGAAGTTACAGCTCCAATTATTTACTTATCAGATAAGGTATAACACCTGATAAGGATTTTTGGAGGCGATAATTCTTATCAGCGACGCCGGAAACTTATGTACCTCCCTGGTATATAAACTTACCATTTTAGAGAGTTATATTTTCTCTTTGGAAGTTAGTATAACACTTATAATGGAATATTATGATCTCGTAGCTCTGGAAGAACCTATATTAGTAGCCCTGTAATGCACTCAGCGGCTCAAGCAGAAACTGTATTGGTACTCCTGTCATTGACTATTGTTAATTTAACTTATGTAATGATTCTCATCCCAAACTCGCAATACTCTCTCTTTGGCAGCTTGCTTTTATGCTAAAAACATATTAGTAGACACCCTGGTTCAAACACAAGGGACATGTCGAAGAAAATTCGCTGTGCGTGATGTTCCAAGCAAGCCAACACCCATGTCGATAGTGAGATAATTGGAGATAACTGCTTCGTTCTTAGCGAGAGTGGAAAACACAGACCTACAAATCCTCAAGCTTGGTTGATGTTCGAGAAGATTTACCCAAATCATCGAAGAACGCGTAACGGTGATTAAGCCGAGACACAGATTACAGATATGACACATGTTCAAACAGCAAAGAAGCCGGGTTTACAAGCAGAGTGCAGAACAGATGTAGAAAGGCGAGTGCGTTATTGCCTTGGTTCCAGGCGCATCTTACTGTATGCCCAAATATCCCCCACATAACTGATTTACGGACAAGGATGAGGAGTGCCAGGCTATGTCAACAAGCAAAACAAAATACATCCGAATATGTTGTGCGCGTTGTTTGTTTCCAGAATTGCTGACCCCATTTTATTCGACGAAACGGCTTATGAACGCATCTTGAACGAATTCGTGGAACAAATCGTAGACGTTGAGTTGATGGAAGGCTTCTTCCAATAAGATAGCGCAACATGTCATACATCCACCGAGTCCATGAATCTTATAGCTACCTAATTCAAAGAATCTGTGGCTCCTCAGATCATCTCGCCTAATCTCTCCGGACTTCTACCGATAGGGCTATCTTAAGGACAGAGTGTGCAGGAATAGACCGCAGACACTTCCTGAATTCCGGGAGATCACCAGGAATGAAATAAACAGTAATGACGAGGATATACCTCTAAGAACGTTACAGAATATCGTGCAACGAGAAGTTGTTTAAAGATATTTCCAACATCTATTGTGATTATTTCACTCATGTGACGTCTCTTAAAATAGACCAATGAAACGAAACAAAATTTTGAATTTTGACCAATCATAGCCGGATTACGGAGTGAAATTACCGAGAAAAAATTACTAAATTCGTTTTATCACGCGACGTGCATTTGTCTTGTGGACACTGTAGCCATCTCTATACCTCCACTATATAATTCCTGAACATGCATCACTGACCACTTTTGCTACAAGCGGTGGGGAGCTATTGATAGCAACAAAAGCATGGAGAATCGACAATCATAACGCAAAATGGAGGGTTCTTCAAAGCGTTTTGGAGATGCATCAAACGTGCAAATTAATCTTATTAGGAAATCCAAATCATATAATACAAAGAAAAATAGAGACACTGTATGTTATATATATATATATATATATTTTTTTTTTTCCCTCAGTCGGTATTAGAAAATCGAACGGTAGCAATTGTAATAGTCGACTTTTGCCCATTTCAGTCTCACGGTTTCTGGATACAATAGATATTCATAAGAATAACAGTTTATACAAGTGTTAATATTCTGTGCCCCAATTTCAAATATATATATATCACTTTTATTTTTATTATATTCATGAAATAGTCCTAAACCCACATTATGCTCTTCTCTATTGGCTTTATTGACAACCGTCGCCAAGACTGCTTGAAAAGTTTCAGTACAAATATACAATTATTACAATTTTGTATGTCAAGTTTAGAGGAATTATAATTAAATTCTTATTTTGTTCATGAAATAGTCCTAATAAATATCACTCGAGGGTCTCAGCTTTCCAGATAAAGAGCATTATCTTCCTTAAAAAATAAGAACCCTTTCCCAATTGATAATTTTATCTCATGACTGCCTTCGGTCATTTATTTTATTAGTCCATTTTGATAATTTATATTTACATAAATTTGTTTCTATTTGTTTGGCAATCACATTTTCATTATAAGCGAAAATTGGGAAAATGGTGCCAAAAGATAATATTTAAAAGAGAATGAGGATGGAAAATAATTATTTTCGCGGTATGTAGCAAGAACCTTAAAAAAACACAAACCAAAATTCTAAACTGAAATATGCATTTTAAACAAAAAATGTCAATATTAATCATAACCGTATTTATTTTCATTACAGTTTTTATCGTCGGTCCTGGTGGTGTAGTGGTAACCATACTTGGCTTCCTCAACCCAAGATCGCGGGTTTAATCCCGGTCAGTATCAATTAATTTTTTCGGGAGTAAAAATCCTAAGTATGGCTTCCTTCGGAAGAGAAGTAAAGCCGTGTGTCCCGTGTCGTACATTTACGGCACGAAAAAGAATCTCATGCCTGAAAGAAGAGACCTCTGAGCAAAATTTATCGGCCGTTTCACGCCCTGAGTTGAATGGGACGCTGACGACCTGAGATGTTAAAGAGCGTCCTTAAATAAACCAAATCAACAATAATCCTTCCTTATGTGCATTGCTCCTTTCTTCATCATCATTATCATCACTATCGCCTATATTTCGCATATTTAGGTAAACTGATACCAAAAAGGTATATATAAGTTAGCAGTAGTATTTGTAGTTACCTAAACTTGTAGAGAAATCTATACGTGTTACGACTGCACTCATACCTCTATAGTTCAAAACTAGGAAACGTTACTTGTGCGCGCCTACGAGTACGCATGGAGTTGTAATGTACAAGTGTAGCAGAAACGTTTGTGGAACAGAATTTTACTAATAACTGCAAGTATAAGTACATACACTTATAATGTATTTGACCTTACTTTTGTGGAACAGGACTCAGGATGACAGTCTGTGAGTATTTTCCTGCTTACCGTTTTCAAGCATTCTTAGTAATGAATGTGCATTTTGGAGAGGATGTCGCTGATAGTGCAAATGCTGTTCAGTTTCGCTGACCTAGTCAATATATTCATATTTTTATTTATTTGAAAGTAACAGAGTTGCACGGGGTATGAAATTACAATGTTTGCTAGCTGATATGGAGCGCATGGAAAATAAATAGAATGCTATGTATATCTTTAAAACACGGTTTATGCAGCAGAGTATCCTGGCTGTCGGCACCCAAGCTCACGTTAAAACAGCTTATAAATCAACATCAGGGACATAAAAAGTAGCATTAACGGATAAACGGGCACTACTACTACGTCTCATTTGGCGCTACAGCCCGAAGTGAACCATGGCCTGCCGCGGCCACCTCCACATCCTGTACCTCCGTCTTACGACTCCAATGATAGAGGGCAGAATTGCAGTATGTGATCAGCGCACCGGCACCCCGCCGGCCGCCTATTACGCGGCTTTCGTGATCAAAAAACGCTACCTCTCCATCAGGCAGCTTTCCAATTGTCCTCACGAGGCTGGTTAGACCCCGTTCCAAACCTCTTAACTTATAAAAATACTTAAGTAGGTACCGGGAATCGAACCCAGTCCTTCCGGTCTGCAGTCGGCAACGCTAACTACTAGAACTTGCCAAACATTTTTATAGTATCAAAATTGTCAACATGAATAAAATGCTCACTTTTTGGAAGACGTTTTCTGCGATACAGGTTTTGTAGCGTTTAAACAAAAGTTGATATACTCGTTGCAACTGCGCTAAATCCCGAGAATATTAGATCAATTAAAAGAATACTAGAATAGCCAATATATTGCAACTAACGGTGTGAATTCTGAACTTAATCTTTATAGGGAAAACGTCTCCAATGATTCAGTTTGTTGATCACGGATACTACTGATTTACCAACCTTGTGCATGGGCTCGTCTGTTCGATTTTGGGATTATGCTGCCTCATTAAACGAGGCCCAAATAAATGGATGATAATGTATATTATCTTATATAATAATTTAAATCAATATATCACAATGAATATATGGCAAATGCCAATTAAACGATTGAGAATAAACCAATGAGCCAATTTTCAATCATTATTAATATATGTACCTAAGAATTAATTTATATTTTAATAAGTTTCATAACATGGGGTTGCTCTATCATTTCTATTTATAAGCATTAATACTTTTTTAAGTTTTCGTATTATGCAACTAGCATTATGCTAACCGCTATTAAACTTTTCTGAGAAGAATGAATGCATCTTCTAGCTGTTTAGTATTTTAACGGTTTTTAAACGGTCGAAAAGAGAGAAAATCCTGGTGTAGAATGTCATTTTTTGAAGTGTTTAACGCCTGTCTTTACTACTGAGGCACCACAGGCGAATGCCAACGATTTGCAGTGTTTTGTATACAGATTCTGAGATATGAAATGAGGTGCAATTGCAAATACTATACTCAAACTACAGCAATATATTCTGAAAGTAAACAATATTCAAACAATATTTATACTGCCCAACATCATATTGTTAGTAGTTCAATATTGACACTAATTTTCACCAAAATCACTCACAGCTATTTCAGTCATTATTTCTTATCCGTTGCGGTTGAGTTTTCGATTTTCGTTTGACGGTACACCATCTTGTCGAATTTAAGGTCAAAATAACTCACAGGTTTTAGGTCAGAGCTGAAGGCTTAGTATTCTTATAACAATGAGCCTCGGCCAAAGAATTCTTTATACGGTATAAATGTATTGCAATCTTCCAGATTAAATATTTATTTTGTTCAAAATTACTTCATATAATTAATCAACTAAATGAGAACATATGACTGGTATTGGCATTGATGCCAGCTTCCATGGAAGTTGTTGCTTTTTTCCATGATGCAATGAATAAAACGAATATAAAAAAAAGCTTATAATTTAGCAAAACATATTAGAATCTTAAGTTTTGATATAAAATTGAAATTGGTCATAAAAGTAACGAAAGCAAGTCTGCAAGTACATATTTTTAACATATTAATTACTTTGGTAGAGATTTTGGTTAAACGTTAAATTTTCATGCATACATTAAATGTATCATTTATAGAACTTGGTCATATAACGCGCGTTAATGAACTCAATATTTTCAGAAATTCTAGAGGGATCGTAACAAGCAATTTGAGATAAGAGATCTATGGTTCATCAAGAACAATAATGAATTATGTGGTGATAAAGAAGTTGAAATTGTGCCAATACTTAGTGTTTAAGCGAGGAGGGGTAAAAATTTGCATTAGAAAAAAATCTTAAAACATGCCACGCTAGCAAGGAAATCTTTATTTTCGATAGCTCTTTATCAGCGTTTTCAAGATTTAATGCTATAAAAATCTCTAAATTCTCGGGACTAATCATTTGACATTATGACAATGAAAAACGGTTAACTGATTTATCGCGTTATGTAGCTTAGTCTAAAAGGAGTTACAGATTGTGTGACCAAATGGATAAGGCCATAGTCTGTGTTCCCGAAGAGAGAGGCTAGGGGTCCTATGGAGTAGGTTATTTGTTTTTTATTTAATGATGAAAACGTAAGTTTTGTACACAAGATGTAAAAGTAACAAAATAATTAGCAAGACTCGAGGTGGATAATAACAACCGCTTTTACTTGACGCCAGGTATCACATGCTAACTGCGCCAAAGGGACATGCACCACAATTTCGCTATTGTGTGTTTCATTTGGAATGGGAGCGTAGTGAGTGGTTTACCGGACCTAGAAACTTAGCCATACCTGAATTGGTAGACCACAGGTGCCCCACCTCCAACTGTTTGTCCAAAACCCTTCTACAATCTCTGAAAGTATTGTGGTGGAGTTACAATCTCTAAAATCATTGTGATGTAGTTCGTTAACACTCTTTATAAATATTTAAATGCCTATAAGTTGTTTTAAAATGACCACCATCATAGCGCCTGGCCCACTTACTGATTTTCCTATATCAGCAACTGCAAAAACATACGGCTATGAATGTAAATGTTGGTAGTTCTGTTCTAAACCGGATATGTATAAGAAGCAATGCTTTTTTCCTGTTGTTAAGACACAGTTCCATGTGTGATGTGTGCTTTTTTATTATTATTATTTTCTGTAAGTAGTAAATATGAGTAAAATAAATATGGTTTGGAAAACGTAAATATCTATTTAAGTCATCATCATCATCATCATCATCATCATCATCATCATTAAGTATCAAAAATTCTAAACACTAAAACCAGAGTGAAGCCGAATGAAGTTATGTTGGTGCTGGACTATAGGCAACAAATGGGAGGGGTACGATAGATCACGAGCTACAAACCACCCTCTTCCCTTACGACTGTTATTCATCAGTTATTGATTACCTGCTGAGCGGTGGCTCATAGTTTGCTTTGCTCATATTTAACTAGTTTGAGTGTACGTAACTTGATGTTAAGTGCTTAAGAACTCCGATACCAAATCATCATTAGCCTTGATGAACTGGATATTTCTGCATTAACAACTACACCTGATCAGTTAAGCGTTTCAAATGAATTTTTAATAATTCTCCTTCCCACAGCGTGATATTCCCAAAGTCTGCGTGGAGAACTTAGTGCTCAGTCTTTCCAATTGCGATTTCCAGTTGTTCCTGTATGTGTCAATTTTTTCATTTATTTAAAGAAGTAACTCTGAAAGGATATCTTCATTTCCTTTGTCATTTAGTTTTGTGTAACCTGCAAAAAACCTGAGAAATGTCATTTCATTTATTTGTCATCTTGATTTCTATCTTCGTTTCAAGTTCATGCAAAAGACATAAAATGCACGTGAAAATGTTATGTATTACAATAGCTTTGAATATCAGTGCAGATATTTCAGTGTGGTGATATATTATTCAAAAGATGACATTAAATTAGTACACTGGTCGCGGTTGTACGCTTTAGTTGCGAGCGTACGTACGGTACATGTGACAAAAGTGCGCCTCATTTTACCTGTACTGTCTTCTAAATGTCGTTTGCTTTAATAAACGGGAGAAGGGTGTTCAGAATTAGGACTAGAACCAGAACTAACTTTAATGAATGCGTGTAAGCACAAACAGTGCGAGTGAAAAAAGTAAAAATCAATTTTGGAAAATCGATAGACAAGAGCCAAGATGAGAGAAGAGGAAGACAGAATATGAACAATCTGCAAAATGTTATGAATATACTGCTGGAATGTTGGGTAGCTTGTATGCTATGTAAAGCACGTTTTCTTCTTTTAACATTTTCCATAAATTTTTTATCAACCTTAAAACACACTTTTCTCCAAAAATGCAGATAGAGAGCTGATGTTTTGTGCACATATAGCCGATGAAAATTATATTCTTGATTTTCATAAGAGATCCACAAAATAAATAAGTATGTATAAAAACATGCATTGCATGATTGTGCTAATAGAGAATATTTAATAAAAATAATCTGTTCTCATATATCTTTATATCTTTTTTCACCACACTTTTTTCACCACATCTTGAAATCTATCAACCTTTGGAATAATAATTGCTGAAAATGAGCCTGTAGGAGCAGACATCTTAATTTTCAATATATTTAAACCATTATATAAATATTAAGTTTTCAATGCAACATGCTGGAGCAGACAGTATAATATTCTCTGCTCTTTAAGTTTAAGCATGAAAATAAGCATTTAAACTGTAGTAAGTGTACTTAAAAAGAGCTGGGTCTATTTCATATTCCGAACATTAGCCATAAATGATCAGAAACACCATTTACTTTATATACGAGGGAAGATAAACTCTCAACGCTTGTTCCGGAACAAGCTGTACTAGACGTCAGCAGGAAATACGTTAAAAAATAGCAAAAGAAAAAAAAGGAGTCAAGGAATTGGCGAGTTTACAACACGTGCCATTTTGTTGCTCTCAGCTGATGAAACCACTCATTGGGAAGTCTTTCCAAGAACCAGTCACGTTTATATTTTTCAGGCAGCAGCGAGTACAGTGCAGTATCCTGAAAATACATCTTAGTGACGCGAACTACAAGACATCCATGACAAAAGCGGTTGTCATGAGTACAATTAAATACAATGTTTCGATACATAAGTGAAAAGAATTATACAGAGCATGGCAGTTATAACAGACAGATCAAAACATGCATTACTAATTAATAGATGCATTTGGAACAACGTTGTAGAATTTCCTTCGTGGTTATTGTTTTAGTGTATAATGGAATGGAATGATGCACAAACTGCCATTCGTAGAGCAACTATGGCAGCTGGGAGAGAGCCTGATCTGATACCAGCGTCTATATCTGAAAATGCTTATTCTTATTTTGTGAACAATGAACTAGGAATAAAAATAAATAGATAAAAAAATGATCTTTGCACAAAGACGTCAGTAAGTCAACAATGCGTTGAGCATGTCTGCTTTGCAGCTGCATCATGCATGAGCGTTGCTGCTTTGTTCCTTTCTTGGAAATGAACCTGCTAGTGCCAGCTAAAGTAAAATAACAGGGAACACACTCAGTTAAGTTTGGTACTATACAACGACAACTCTAGGATAAGAAATAAAATAATTGCTAAAGGAGCATAAAACTGGAAAATTGTGCACGTGCTACATTTATTGTACGGGATAATTATAAAAGCAGGATGCTTTAAGCAAGACCGACTGTATTTACACACCCGAATACGGAAAAATGGCGGCCGAAGTGGCCCGATTGCTGCCAATAGCATATACGAAACTTTTATGCAGTATTATGTTGACAACATAACATTATTCATTAGACAATATTTCTTTGGTTTTTAAGAATGTGAAATTGTGAACTAACAATATGTTTCATATGTAAACAAAATATAAAACAATATGAATTATAAACTCCTTCACAGGTAAGCACTATTTATAAAATGCAACCTTCAAATAACGGAGCACCTTAAACTAATCGACATAGTGGCGATAACATCTTATTTATCGTCCTCTATTTTAAGGAAAAGGACATAGTCTTCCTTGGTAACAGTTATAAACGAGAGTATCTGTCTTTCCTTAACCTCACTTGCAAAGGAGTCGAAGTATTATAATATTCTGCTCACACCATTTACAAAACCTCTCTCCATCTCATTTCAAAACCCGTTTCATAGTTCTTCTGGATATTTCCTTTCATTACCAAACCTCACTGTGAGATATAATGATAGATTAGATAAATTTGTGGGATAAGGATCATTAGTTAAATTTGGGTATTTTCTAGGAACACGAATTGATTCACCATTTGGTATAGGGAAAATGCCCTACCTAATTACGAATTTTGTAGGAAATGTTTAATACACACTACAATTGTATCGTTGACTTCAAAATTTGCACGGCGTATGCTCTTTATCCACTTCTCTTTTAATGACGGTTCTTTAGGAAATTTAAATATGGTAATATAGGATGATCTGTCATATTGGAAACACAACAAGAGCGAACTATGTTGTATTAAGCACTTTCTATTACACTAGTTCCAGACATGATTTCAGTATATCTATATTAACTTAATAAAAAACTAAATAAAACGCCGTTGTTTATTTACTTCGAACTATAAACTACTGTAATAAACCAAACTCCTGCAATAAACCAAATACTCGTAAATAAACCCATATGTTTAATTGCAGTAACATAAAGATTTAACTACCAGTGTAGTGTCTGCATAACTCACTTGCAAACGAATCGAAACATATATAACATCAGGCTCACTAAAATCCTCATCTTCTGATCCAAGCCCCGCTTCATACGTTGGATTTTTCGGATTTTTTCCTTTCTTTGCTAACCCATACCGTTACATACATTGGTAGATTAAAGAATTAATGCACGCTACAGTTTCACCACTAACTTCAAAATTTGCACGATGTATACTCTTTATCCACTCCTACTTAATTACTGTTCTTTAGGAAATGTAAATACGGTATTATGCCATGCACTGCCGTAATAAAGACATCAAGAGCAAAGCCATGGGTTTCTAACACTTACTATTAAACAAGTCCCTGGTGTAATTTCAGTAAATCAATATTAATTTATTAATAAACAAAAGAAGTAACACTCTAATGTTCATTTACTTTTGCCTGTAAACCACTGTAATAAACCAGGACACTGCAAATTAATAACTTGCGAAATTTACATACACGCTACATATCCCGTCATTTTGTCTAATTTCCATATCAACTTTAGGGTCTGTTAAATATAGCTGGTACTGCTTTAAGTGTTCTAGCATTATTTATATGGATATCTTAAAAAAAGGGTAATATTTTTTATCAAACTTTTCCATTTTTACTTAATCATACAAAATAGGAAAAATGTGGGTCCTGGTGGTTTAGTGGCAACCATGTTTGCTTCGTAGACCAAGTGGGTTGTGGGTTAAAAATCCGCCATGGTCGATGAACTTTTACAGCGTATGAATGAATGATAACTGTTTAACGCTCGTTTTTGCTACAGAGGCACCACAGGCGATGAACACTGATGATACATGAGATGAAATGATATATTGGGAAGGATATTTTTTAAGGAAGGAAGCGTTCCAGGCCTAAGTTTAGGGTACCTCCCCGGTCTTTGCCATTTATGAGGATTGAGGAAAACCTGGAAAAAACCTCAGTCAGGAAGGACAGTCCTGGCGGTATTCCAACACAGACCTCCCGCTCACGAGTCAGCGCCTTAACGACCTCGGCCACCCGTGGCGGTTTTTACAGCGTAAAAATCCTAAATAAGGATTCTTTGGAAAGAGACGTAAAATCGCTGGTCCCGTGTTGTAGATTTACAGAAGAAAAAGAACCTCAAGCCTAAAAGAAGAGACCTCTGAGCAAATTTTTTTGGTCGTTTCATGCCCTGAATTAATTGGAACGCTAATGTACAAAGATGTTGAAGAGTGTCTTAAATAATAATAATAATAATAATAATAATAATAATAATAATAATAATAATAATAATAAATGCAGAAGATGGCTAATTAAATTAAGTTTTGTAATTAACCTTGCCAAATTAGAATTACATACACAAAGGAAGAAAAAATAATTTCTTTTTTCATAAGAAAAAGTTCATGTAATTTACACCACAAATAATTAAATGGCAAAATTAGTTGAGATCTTCATTAGTGGCAGATGAATGGAATGAGAGTTCATCCAACAAACTGCAGACCGAACGCTAAAGAATTTTGACTCAGTATGTAATTGAGCGGCTTATTTTCTGTTGTCACGGACCCTTCACCTCTCAATCCGGCTCTGCTGACAAGGGGTATGGGATGACTTCAGCATTCTCCGTTCGGCACGTTCTTGCGTTCGTGTGTATTGGTTACAGTGAATACTAGACAATTTTCATAATATCGTTTACATCTAACCTCCTTTGCATGATTAGCACCGATTTAAATTTTCTTCTAATAGACTCATGATATCTGGAGCCGTAGCGAATAAGCGTTATAGGTGATTCAGTTTCTGTGCTACGAATAGTTTTGTCTTACTGTCTGCAAGTTCAAGAAAGAAACCGTTTGCAAGCTTTGTAGAAAACTGGAGGCACTGAGAAAAATAAAATTGTGAGATATGCTCAGTAGCCTCCAAGCCTGAACTTAATTGAAGATTTTTTTGCTATCGTCTGCATCATTCTTAGTTTTCTATGAAATAATGACAAACTTTTCCCCCCGAAGTACCCAGGATGGTAATCTGAAACATTTCTACAATACTTCTCACACATGGGTGAATTTAATACGTGTTGGCCATATTTAAGTCATCTGACGGTGAAGGGCTGTTGATACTGGGATGTACTCCTAGATACGCAAAAGACAAGAGGTACTAATTTGGCATCAGGAGCTCCAATTTTTTGAACAAGCTTTAAAAGTTTTGGATCTTCCAATCATTTTGGCTGGAATAAAAGACTTGTGTATATTACCATATTTTCATTCGTTGCAAACTTAACTTCCAAGTGTACAAAATTATTCAAAAAAATTCTTTTAAGCTATAGACTTCTTTCGTATATTTAATTTTATTAAAACAGTAAACAACTTAGTGATAAACAACTAACACTCATCTGACATGCGTGCTTGTTGTCAGCTTACTAAATGAATGATAAGTGGAGATGCAGACTGAGGTTGAACGCCCCAGGTGAAGCGGCAAAATGATCTAAGCTCCGTCTCCCTATAAAAAGCACATATTACAGGTGGATTACCAAAATTGCAGGCCCAACAATTCAGATCACAGAGTTGAACTTCCTTGATTTAAGAAAATGAACCAGTAAAGAAGGGGATATTTTGGATACTTCTATATTACTTGCACAAAAAGAGACAATATATGGTAAATTGGTAATTATTAAGTATCAGGCGCAGACAAGTTTAAATTAATTTTTATGTTTTCTGTTTAAATGCTCCCCACAACACCGTGCCACGTTTAAAATTCTCTTACAGGACAGTACAATGTGGAACAACAATCCAGGATTGGTTTGAGTTTCAGTATGCAAAATTATATCAGCGAAAGTCAATGGCATAACGTAGGGCTTGTTTGTGCTCACTATGGGCAAGTTTTTACCTTTCAGTCAACAGCTTCACCCTACCTGATTTTTGGAACAATTAAATATTTATCCCTTAATATACATTTAAAAGTAAATACTAAAATAAGAACAGATGATTATACTTCTTGCCATCCATTTGTTTGGGCCTTGCACACAAGAGAAAGTACGGCATTAACAGATCAAGTGACACGTCTAAGTTAGTACAATATTTTTCTGATTTTTGGACCCATGAAATATTTGTCTTTTAATGTATATTTAAAAGTAAATACTAAAATAACAGCAGATGTTTATATTTCATGCCATCCATTTGTTTGAGCCTTTCACACAAGAGAAAATATGACATTAACAGACAAAGTGACACGGCTAAGTTAGTACAATATTTTTAAATACCTACCTAAACATTGTGAATATTTTAAAGAAAATATTGGTGCGAAACAGCATTTCTGCGCTAGACCTCCACAACAAAACTCTGTGATATTCATTTATGGGGCAGGTTAAAAAACAAAGTGTGTAGGATAAATCTGCAAACATCATACATACTCATAAGAATTGTCCAGCAGAGTTGTAAAGTATGATTTATTTAGATGCTACGACACGGATCGCATAGCAATCAGTATATACTCTTATCTATGAAAGGTTTAGTCACATTTAAGTTTCAGTTGCAAGAGGATTCTACTCACTTTATTTGTTCACCCGTTCATGCTGCGACTTATCTCGCTAGCTCTTGAATTACAAGAATGTGAGTGAATGCGGAGCAAGGAACATTATGGAGATCTGTGGTGTCGTTCTGACAGGACCACCCAAATGTTTCCGTACATGCCACCTCTACTGGTCGTATTGCCGAATGTTAAATTGGTTAGCACAGGGCAACCTTTCACTCCTTCCAGGTCCCAGTTCGGGATACGAAAAAGTCTCCAAAAGCGACTCAATTCCAGGTGAGGAAGGAGGGCCTATAAATGCACCCATGGCCCCCCAACCAGGAGATTTTAAATGGAATGAGTGTATGGGTACGAGAGGGAAGGGTGTTAATATAATAAAATTGGGGAAAGTGGATAACACATAGAAAACCTGCGAAAGCCCCGACAATGTCCACCACAAATGCCACTCCGTCTGCCACGAGGATCGAACTCGGTTCCGCAGTCGTAGTAACTCATGTGCTCTAGTCAGGCAACCTATTAGGACGGCCGTAAATAGGTCTGTGTATCTATTGTTTTGCCGATCGTCGATAGTAGTGTCTTATCGGCCTTGAGCCTTGAGCGAGACCCAAACAAATGGATGACTGTGTATGTTGATTTGCAATATATCTGCTACAATCTTTCATCCTAATGGCATAATTAGCAGACTTATAGTTCCTGTATTTCTTTTGAGTAAACATGTGTGTTTTGAACCATTTTCTTAAAATAATGGTTTGTCCTAAACAAAATTATGATATGTAGATATGGTATGTATATATGTTCTTTTATTTTATGTCGGTCCTGGTGGTGTAGTGGTAACCATACTTGCCTCCTAAACCCAAGATTGCGAGTTCAAACCCGGCCAGGATCGATGGATTTTTTCGGGCGTAAAAATCTCAAGTATGGCTTCCTTCGGAAGAGAAATAAAGCCGTGGGTCCCGTATCGTACATTTACGGCACGGAAAAAGAACCTCAAGCTTGAAAGAAGAGACCTCTGAACAAAATTTATCGGCCGTTTCACGCCCTGAATAGAATGGGATGCTGGATGATCTGAAGAGCGTCCACAAATAAACAAAATCAATCAATCTTTTATTTCATTTCAACATGACCACCACCCAACTCAAAGTACTGTGTCATAAAGTCAAAGTCCTGCAAACATAGTGTTTTAATTCTTATTTCAGCCTATCACCACAGGACACAGTTTATAGATGGAGTGGTTATTGTCAGTGCCGATTGCCCAGTTTGAATATATTTCTTTTGGCCTGCTGGAGCAATTATGATAATCTCTTATCTAAAACCAAAGCGTCCTTTAAATTATCCGTATTTGCACAACATGTCAGTCAATAGTATGGTGGTCATAGAAGAAGGTGCAAGACTGAACTTTGAATTTAAGTTGATCAGCATGTATAGTTCTAAGTCGTCGAAATGTTTATATTGGACAGCTGAAGACAAATCGCAGAACCTCCCCCAGGTAAACAACGGTGAGGCCAAGCCAAGTTACTCCAGAAGGTCTGACCCACATACTGTTGGCAAATAATCAACATGAAAAGCGTGGAATTTGGTTGTCATCACTGGCCGACAAGGCTGGTCCTCAAATGCACGAACCTGAAGCAATCGCATTAATACCAAGCTGATATGTACACTTGTTCATGTTTATATGCTTTTCCTGCCGACAGTAGAGGTTTATTTTCTGTAGCTCACACACTGAGCTCATTGCAACATTTCAATTAATGCGATAAATTATTTGTTCTCACGAAAACATATTCAATAATACTGTGATCAGGCTCGGAATATGACTTTAGAGACCAATTCTACTGTGTTTATTGATTTCAAACGTAAGCAACAATGAGTCATTACTAATCCAGTAGCACAATAATGTACAAAGTCCGAGACTATTAGCCCATATACCATCCTTACTTTCTCACTTTCAGAGGAAAAGCAAAACAGAATGTATTCTCCACTTTGGATTTGTAGGAATAGCTAATAAACATGGGGATGAAGCCATTAATAGTTTGAGGCCTATAATTGTTATCTATCGTTTCTTGAGCTGGTGAACTAAAATTGAAATATAAAACTGCAAGAAATCAATAACAAATTACAATAGGTAGCCCGCAAAATCATTTCAGAGGCCTTTAAAAGAATGACAACAGCAGCTTTGGAAATGACTGTTAACTAACGCTAAGCCAGTGGGGTCCAACAGGCGACCTCCGGGCCAGTCTCGCGGCGCTTTTCTCTGGTCCTCGAAGGGAGTAGTTTGTTACATTTCTTAATAACTTAAAAAATAAGCCTTTAATTAAATAATATTAAGTGGAAGTAAAGGAGGAACAAAAAGACTGGACTCAGGTCAAATTCCTTTCTTCGTCCCTTATGGCTGAGTTGTTTCTAATTCTGAAAAAACGGCGCAGCTTTGCATTATATGAAAAATAAAGTACGCTCAGGGCAACGTCGCTTCAACACCAAGGTGAATGTTTGCAGAAGGGAAAAGCTTGATAATTCATAACGGGACTAAGGATTACAGCTATTTCCAAATGCTTACTTTTATAATATATATTAAAACGTATAATTTACATTAATATATTATAATATAAATAAAATAAATATATATTATAACTTAGTATTGTATCTTGATCGTAATTATCGTTTTCGGATGATGATGATGATTATGATGATGATGATGATGATGATGATGATGATAATGATAATAATAATAATAATAATAATAATAATAATAATAATAATAATAATAATAATAATAATAATAGGTAGACTCACTGCCGGAGTCATAGATGTAACTGCAATTTTCTTCCGAGTTGTTGTGACGTGTTCTGCTGGAATTCTCATCTCCAGCAGACCATGACACAACAGCTCGGAAGAAAATTTCAGTTCAACAACAGTAATAATAATAATAATAATAATAATAATAATAATAATAATAATAATATAAATTAAAAGCTAGGATGGCCTTAGATATATTTTTGTGAAAACATCTTGCCCGTGACTGGAAAACCAGTGGACCACACTGCCCTAAGCAGCAGAAAAGACACAAAGTCTTTCAGGAAATCACTGATACTGTGGCTCCAAAGTATTCATTACATACCGTTTTCTGTAGACTTTTCTCAGTGTAGTTAATGAAAGAATTAAAATTAGTATGGGTGTCAGGACAGGCAACTAAAAAGCAGATTCTTTGGCAAAAAGAATCATAGAAAATTTTTCACAGGTCTGAATTCGTCCTAGGGATTGCAATAAAAATACCCGAGGGGACAGGGAAGACCTGTGAGATGAACACAGAGTTCATTGCTAATATTACCAGGCAGGAAACCTGCAAAAATGATAGGAAGGTACTCACATGAGCCATGAACTTTCTTATGGAACATATTTCCAGGGGTGAAAATCTCTGTAAGCTTGGGTTTGTTGGGATTAAACATAAATATCTTAAGGACTAAAGCAGCTTATCATATTTTACTTGAGTGAAAGGCTTTACTAAACCATCCACAGGTGGAAATCAATTAAACCGACAAATTTGAGAGCTTGAGAGCTTGCAAAAAAAAAAAAAAAAAATATATAAAAAAACATATTTTTGCTAATGTCATATTTTCCTACGAGGCTTTTTCATGACTTACGCTTTTATAAGATGAATTGTAATGAATGCTCAAGTTTGTATTTTTTGTTAAGTATTGACCAATGCAATACTTGATTACTAACGTGGAGTGAGTTAACGGACACTGTTTGTAGCAGCAAACTACGTCTTTATCAACGATGATACCCAAATCGCTGTTCCCCGCATCAATCGAAGTTTACTGCTGCGTATCAAAGAGGCGGCTAGCAGCAATGTAAATCCAGGTTGTATTTCTTTACTGCCGCTACTGCTAAATACACCTCACAAGCATATAAAGTACTAATAGCTTGACTTTACATTCATACGTGCGTGGCTGAACACAAGGCAGTAAGACACCTATTTAAACAAAACACAATTCTCCTAGATCACATGGCAAGACTTATTGGTGACTCTATGATTAAAGTTTGGAATCTGCAGGATAAAATCCAAGATTTATGTACTCCCTATGTTTTGAAAGCAAAATTTGACTTAAAATTAATACTTGGAGTTGGTCTTCTAGTTTATATATTTTATATTTTCTCAACGAAAATGGCTTAGAATATAAGCTTTATATAGTTTTGTTTTTCTTTACATTTAATTAACACAAAACGAAATATATTTTTCTTTACATTTTTTAATTATTGCTTTAAGAGATCAACTACTTCGGATTGAAAAAAATGAAAGGAACCTATCTCATGTTCCAAGGTTTCAGAGATTGCTTGGTATACTTTATGACGAATTTCTGCTCATTCTTTGAAATACACTGCAAATGGGTGTGTTGCGGTTTGACAGTTGTTTCAGTGCATACTCTGTACGCTTCAATCTTGTATAACAAAATTAAAATATTTAGAAAAAATTACATTAACATGATTTCCAGGCTGTAAATGTTCTTTGTATTCAATTTGCACCGACTTTGCTCCTGGGCTATGAAAACGTGCAGCAATAATGAAAGAAGTTTGTTTGGTAGTTTGTATAAAAAGACACAGTCCAGAAAACTAGTATTTCTAAATTTGATCAGTTATAACCCATTTTATGTTTTTTGTTCAATAACCTCGGCGTCAAACAGTTCTTGGATGTATCTGATTATATTATCATATTCTGGACAATTTGACATTGGTCACGGTAACGATAAGGTGACGGAGGAATAAAGATAAAGTGTGAAAACTCTCCTTAGTGCTATTGGTAACTACCTTAGAAATGCAGTTTGCACCACTTATAAGTAATCTTCACAAACACATATGTTCCATTATGGCCTGGCAGAATACAACTTTTGCTGTCTGTTCAGCAAATTTTAACCAATGAATATCTGTCCTTAAAACACTTGTACCTTTCCTTAAAATTACTAAAATTAACCTGTTTTGCTTATGAAATATTTACCCCCTCCTACTCAACACTAACCACATTCTTTTCCCCAGGCATTACCCGACTAGTTAGCTCTGATCTATAGAAATTTAATACTTTTGCCTTTCACAATTCTGCGGTGCGATCAGTAATGCTTTCCCCCGCGGCGAGCATTTCTTCCTACGAGCGATTCCCACTCGTTTGTCGCGCCGTGGAGGAGGTAGCAAGCTTGCTTGATTAATTGTTGACCTCCTATCGCAGTAGCGCAACTGTTCCAGGGTGTGTGTTGTGTTGTTCGTTTCGTAATTCAAGAATATTAAGTATACTTAAAGTGTATTATGCCTCGTGTGCTTACAACGGCACAGCGTGTCTTTACGTACGATTCATGTGTGTTAACTCAGTGGTGAAAGAATCGTAAAACTTTTTTTAAAAGCATGTAGTTTATTCAGCTACTTATGTGAATACCATACTAAACCCTTTTCAAAGAATTAACCGACAAGGAGCGTGATCATGAATTTTCTTTTTTTTTTTTTCTTTTTTTTTCCCCCAACAGGACTGTGATACTGCTCACACTGCGAATAATTCCATGAGAACAATTCACAATGTGTTTCCACAAGAAAGAATATTAGTAGGAAAATTCGTGAGGAAATCTTTGGAATTTCTCTTAAATTATATTAATTATTGTATGATTAATTTGATTTTTACTGTTTTACTCTCCCGGTAATTACCGAGATCCGGCTAATGATAGGCGCGCTCGCCCATAAGCAAAACACTCAGGGGGGGAAAAAACTGATCCCACGATACATAAAAAGTTTACCACGATATCTGCAGAGGATAAAATTCCGTTTTTCTTTGGATTTTTTTTGTTTGTTTGTTTTTCTTTCCTTACTGTTATATTATCAATTGTTTCAAAATGTTTAATTTTTTGTAGGATCAACTGGGAAAAAAATTGCTACATTTTTAACATTTGCCGTTTTGTTGCCTGTTGTGTGAAATAATGCAATCAATTTTCTAATAGTATCATTGGTTGACTTTTCAGTGGGTACCGATGAAGTGTCTTCAACATGAATCTTATTTCTTTGCTAGGGCATGTGTCATTTTCTGAAACGTTTCTCGAGGGTATCGAACTTGAATATTTTTATTGATAGGGAAGTCTCCTAATGACACCGAACTCTTACTTATATTCTCAATATTACTCACTTCTTGCATATTCACATAACCACCCGAACTATTGTTGGGGTGTTCATGTTCTTCTTCTGCACTGTTCCCATTTGATTTGTTTATCATCACAAGAACATTGGCCTCACATAATGTTTCAGTTCAACTATTCGGAAGTACATAAAAACATTTTATGGTATGAATCACATCCGAAGACTCCACTAAATTTGCTTTTATCAATAAATCGTGTCCTATTGTCTGTTTATGAGAAGAAATCAAGTCACAGGAATGTGTACATAAACGTTTTACACCCTCCTCACCATGTTCACGCACGTTGATAAAAGTAAATAGTGTTGCAAGATACTGGCCCATGCCTAGAAATTCGGCGGGCAAGCCCGATCTGAGCCTGAGAGGTCCTCATTCATGTGGTAGCATGGGTGTCTCAAATACACTTGTCGTGTCAGATAAACAGTTCAAGCCCCCTCGCACTTCATGTCTTCTTTTGGTCGGCTGTCTACGCGTATCTTAGCGTACTTTTCTTAAAAGAGTGATTAGAAAGGATTGAAGTACTTGTCATATCGTACGCGATCTTTACGTCTCTCAAGATCTTAAGTCACATCACATAAATTTAGAATGTATTTACTGTTTCTTTAGCATTAGTTATTTCATGAACGATTCCATATTTTATTGTTTAGTGGAGTATAAGTTATTATATGCAATGAAAATTACTAAAACATTCAGTGGCTTGCTTCTCGCGCGAATGTATGCAAATGGTTCTTTAGCCTGGAATGCGATCGCGTACATGCCTCAAGAAAAGTTTTGCAAATGTTGCTTATACAGATTCCATATTTTCGAAGGTTTTAATTTACAAATATTACATTAGGGGACATGCCTGTATTTTTGCACATTTTTAAGTTATCGCATTAACGTTGACTTTTTGTTTAGAAAAAATATTTAAAAACTACGTCTAATTATAATGTATTACTGATAGCCTAAAGCAGTAAAAAGTAATGTATTTAACTTTCCAAATGCACCAAACCCCAAGTCCCAAATGTAATAGACTTACAAGAGTATCAAGTGATTTCATATTACACTGCCCGCATAACTTGCGTAGTTTCAAACATAACTAAACAAATAATTCCAAATGGTGAAACTCAAAAAACACGAGTTTACTTATTCCATATCTATAGTTTAAAAAAATTCGACCCTCTACGGAAAGGACGTGTTTTGTAACTGTGCGATTTGATGTGGAATGTTCCTTTCTGTCCCGCAATGTACGCGATCACACACAAAAGGAAAGAGTAGCAAAAAGAAAAACATTTGGATTAATGTAAATTTTCTATAAAGAAATAAATTCCATAAGCATGTATGACCGTACATGTGGTGAATTTCAACGGAAAAGAAAAAAAAAAAAAGACAAAACAAAACCACACTTAGGCGGTCCTGAACATTCAATAATAACTTAGTAATTATAAATTAAATTTATTGCAGTCGTCCCATTGCAAGGTTACTGTTCATGCATTTCTCACCAGATGCAGCATGTAATAAATGTTACATAACTTTCTGGGTAATGCTACTAATACCGCAGCAGTGGTAATCAGTGGTCTTTAAACATTTTTAGGGTGTAAAATTATAAATTTCAATTCTTTGTGTATTATACTAAATAATAACAGAACAAATTTGTGTAGTGCCACTAACTGCCCCATGACTTCATTTTGAAACTGCCGTGAGGAATTTAAACATTAAAATGTATATAACACAAAATATGTAATTTCTACCCCCTTAAATACATTAATAATGACAACATTCCGTATTTAACCAAAGTTGCTAACACTTTATAAATTGAAGTTCCAAGTTTGAGTACCTTGCATTAAAGGAACTATTAAAATTGTTTACATTTAAATATTTCATTTGCGGAGAAATTTTTTTTCTCTTCGAGAGCAAGGTAGTGAAATTGAACGTGCTTTCCAACAAAAACATTCCCTTGTATTAAATGTATGATTGCAATGTTAAGTCGACGTTTAACATTCTGGTATTGAAACTCTGGAAATGGTTTAAGTACGTAGCATGTATTTTCCAACGTCGAAAGGAAAGGACAGTTACCACATCACTCATTCACATCGAAAGTTGTACATTGATATCTTGACTTAGATATCGAAAATGCCATTTTATTACTCGCTAAGATCAAATGAAAAGTAATGGAATGTAGTCAAGTCCTGATCTTACATTTTTCAGCTGTAAGCGCCTTAACTGTTTTCATATTTTTTTTTTTTTTTAATTAAAGGACTATTTTCCAGCTGTGGATGTATACGAAATAAATGGACATTAAATAATTAGTAACATAATACTATGTTGATACCAAACAATTAACATTGTTATTCCTACTTACATGTTCAGTACAATAGCACCTACAATGAAGTAAAAAGATGCTGAAAAAATGTATCTCAACACTGGATAGGACGGTCTTGGTGGTCTAATGATAACCGTGCTTGCCTCGCACACCCAAGATCGCGTGTTCAATACCGGTCAGGGTCGAAGGATTTTTCCGGGATAAAAATCCTAAGTATGGCTTCCTTCAGAAGGGAAGTAAAGCCGTGGGTCTCGTGTCGTACGTTTACGGCACTTAAGAAAACCTCAAGTCTAAAAGAAGAGACCTTTGAGCAACATTTGTCCGCCGTTTTACGCCGTGTAATGAATGGGACGCTGATGACGTGAGAGGTTAATGAGCGTCCGTAAATGAAACAAAAACTGCTACTACAAAACTGGTATGGACTTTCCACTATGCAAACGCAATCCCCCCCCCCCCAAAGAAATGTGGACAACCCGTTCCGATGTCAGAAAAACTTACTCATTACCTCGAAAAATGCCTTCATCTTTCCAAACATTTATTGATTTTACAGTGGAAATTTAAAGAAAGCCGTATGTGTTTTCTGGAAGGACCATTTTGTAGTCAACTACATCCGTATTTCAATTGCACCACCAATTCATCATTTGGGATATCAAGTATTTCAAGCAAAAAAATAAATTATGTCGATGCAACTGGCACCGTTCTGAATGTAAAAACATAATTGCAAAAACAAAGTGAAAATTTTCGATTAAGAATGTTAATTGCTCTGAAGTGAAATGTTGCTGAAACCTCTTGCATTTTTATGCTTAAGCATATTTAAAACACTGTTACTTGAACTTTGTACGAATCTAACCCAAAAATATGGAAAAATTCAGCTGTTAATATTTCTAAGAAGTTCTAGACCGCCACGGGTGGCCGAGGTCGTTAAGGCTCGGACTTGTGAGCGGGAGGTCTGGGGTTCTAATTCCGCCAGGACTATCCTCCCTGACTAAGGTTTTTTCAAGCTTTTCCTTAGTCCTGATAAGTGGCAAATGCCGGAGAGATCACGCCTGGAACGTTTCCTTCCTTAAAAAATCCTTTCCCAATATATCATTTCATATCACGTATCACCAGTTAGAGTTCACCTCTCTTTTCTAACGCCAAACAATTCAACTAAAATCCTCTTTTTATTAACACTATTAAGAGGTATTTTAATGTCTTTATCCTCTGACTCATGTTCACCGCTTGTGGTGCAAGTAGTAAAAACAGGCGTTAAACACTATTAAAAAAAATCGAAGTTCCATGGTCGAAAACGTAAACGTCGGAACTAATTTTGGGGAAAAAAAAGTTGCGGACCTACAACGACGGAAAAAAGCCTCGTGAACACATCACCTGTATCTAAATCACGAACCTTAACTTATTATTTGAAGCATGGACGAAAACAAATAAATACGAAAAAACATATCTGGAATTGTATTTTAATTTAACACCTTGTTTGCAGCCACATTACTATAGAAAGGTATAAGTCTCCATTAATGCTATCTAAAACATACCTGTTGGCGATTTCTCTTGAAAATTCGCTGCCACATTTTTACTTTCTGGATCAACACCTGCTTCTGCACTCTGCTTCAGAAGTGATTGAAACAGTTCGGCTGTTCGGCGAGGAATAGAGCGCGAAAATAAATTCGATATTAATACGTCAAATGGATTCTCCTTCCGTCGTCAGTCATAACTATTGAAACGCTAGACCAACTTTCCGTCCTTTTTTTTTATTTTTTATTTTTAAATAACTCCCCCTAACTCGTTGGACCAATGGCAGTGAATTTTCACAGAATAAGCGACAGACGCACAACAAAACACGGAGGCGGTTAATACTGTAGTTGCTAGGCGATATATAAAAAGACGAAAATGATTGGAGATCAGAGAATATTCCTGCAATTTTCCAACTAGACCTGCGCTATCTTGTACTCTGTCGGTAAAGAGATGCGTACTGCTTAAAAAGAGAGAGGGAAAAAAGAAAGAAAAGAAAGGAAAAGGGAAAAAAGGCTTTAGCTCATTACATCGCCTACGCTCAGAAACAAATTTTCAAGCGATGCACATTAGCCTTTTGAAAGTACCAACATTTATTTAAGGAGAAAGGGGAGGAAATACGAACTGGTAAAACTTTTCAGTAGTTTGTATTTTCCATATATTTATCCAAAAGTTTTATTTCATATATTTCTTATACAATTATGTATATTTCATTTTATTTGTTAAGTTTAACCATTGAGCTGCATTTTAATTGTGAAAGCATTGAAAATAAGGAGACAATGACCTAACCATAAAGGGTACTAATGAAGATTTTCTTAATTTTAGAGGATATATTTTTAAATATGGGAATCATTTTATAACAAAATCATAGATTAGTGTTTTATAATTTTTACTTAAGTAATGTTTGAAGATGATTATCTGCAGTATTACCACGAGTGTTAGTAATTTTTCGGTAATTTCACTAAGGTTAACGAATGTTTGTTGTCATGATAATTACCTAATAACAACATGCATGAGTTGGAAAGCTCAAGTAAATTATCTATAAAAATTATAACCACGAGGGGGATTCGGCAAAATAATTACAATGCGAGAACGATGCCATTTTTTGTGCTTTTAGTATAATCATTGAAGGAGTTTGGTTTACCTGTATGATCTTTCTTCTGAAAACATGCACTAATTATATTAGCCTTTATTCCAAGCAGAACCGCTTGGAGATCTAAATTTTGGGAAGCAGTGAAATAATGGAATCGAAGCAGAGATGATAGAATGCATTATTATTAGTATTAAAAAAATGAACTTAAGAGAAAAGTTTATCAGTTGTTAGTTCTTGAGTATCATGCTTTAAAAATATATGCATTCTAATTTGTGAATAACTAATAAAATGTCAATGAGACCGTACTTTGGCTGAAAGGCGCTCGCGTGCAATGATGACATAATTTATTAGCTAAAATGAAAAATTATTTTTCATTTTCAATATGAGGCTGCGTTTAATTCTTGAACGTTTATAGCGCATCCTACCGTTGATGCTTGCGCATCGAATCTGATTTAGGAATTGTGCTCTGAAGGCAAAATGAGTGTGGTCGGAAGGATATTTCATTTGCGGTATAATAGTTGCATTTATTACAATGGCGGTTATCTACATTGTTATATAGTCCAGGTAAGCGATATGAACAAATTACAAGTTATGGAAATGAAGTTCCTGAGAGGAATAAAATGTTGAAAGATTAGAAATGGAGACATATGCTTCGAGATCGCATTCGACAAGTTCCGGGTTCAAATTCCTTGGACCCCTGACCTTTGATTCTTTCGTGATTTTTCTTGGTCACTTAGGTGAATACTAGAACAGGTACATACTTTCTATGGATTTCCCTGTCTGTCGTTTCCTCTTATTTCAAGGCCAGGCCAAGTAGGTTGATGATGAGCAGTGTGCAGTGATGGAATTTGCTGAATGGAAAAGCTGCCCTGGCACCTGGTGTAACAGCAACCCTTCCGAAGGGATCGAATTCATTAGATTGTGGGCTCTTTGCCACCGTAACAGATGATCAAGAACAGAAAGGAAATCTGGGAACGTTAGGCACCTCTTGAGTACCTACCTGGCCGCCCTCATTTCACCGCTTCCTCCCAAGGTTAAGTAGAATACAAAAGGTTGGGCTTCCTTGTCCTAATCCAGTTCCGTCTCATCCAATCCAATGCAGATAGGATGAAATCAGATAAAATTCCAAAAATTGTTTTTCCTTATACGCTTCAAAGACGAAGAAAACCAATAAGACTGTTTTAGAGGTAATTAAAATTCTGTGAAACCGGAATAAACTCTCGCTTATCCCATAAACTGATGAACATTACTTAACAATTTTTATAATCTCCTGAGGAAATTAAAAGCATGAACTCTTTCTACATTAAAGGTGATTCTTTTCCTCCATATTTTCTTAGTCATTTAGTATGTAGAGTTTGTCTCTGGGAACAATGTCCACACCGCCACGAGTGGCCGAGATCGTTCAGGCGCGGACTTGTGAGAGGGAGGTCTGGGGTTCGATTTCTATCAGGAGCGTCCTCCCTGACTGAGGTTTTTTTCAGGCTTTCCTCAGTCCTCATAAATGGCAAATGCCGAGGAGGTGCCCTAAACTTAGGTCTGGAACACTTCCTTTAAAAAGGATCCTTTCCCAGTTTATCATTTCATATCATGTATCATCATTATCCACGATGATGTATATGTATTTCCTATTCATGTTTAAGCATAAATTTAACATTTTTGTTAGGGAAATTTAATTCTTTAAGGGTACTGAAAACTGCTGAAACAGTTACTACTAAGACATTTAAAACTGTTGTTCAGAAATGGTGTCTTATGGATCTGTTATAATCCAATACAGAATTTAGAACTGTAGATGTATCGGAATTTAGTTCTCCATGTTGAGAAAAGAGCTTCACGATTTAATAAATAAATAAATAAATTCTCGTTGTCTTGCAAATTCGAATTTAGCTTGGGCAACAAAAGAAAAATGATGGTATTATCAGCAAAGCAGGTACGTTACACATTTTATCATTAGATATTATATATATATATATATACATTTCAAATGTTTTATTCATTTTTGATTTAATTTAACAATATTTGTAATTGTAAGCAATATCGTAAACGTGATGCCTCTAAAATAAGGTTAGATTAATTTCATTCTTTTATGGATAGGTTTGGCAGCAAGCCATGCCACTTGCTTTCAGACTGGTTCGACATACACAACCGGGCTGTGTCGTTCTGCAAGATCCGGGAACGGAGCGAAGCATACATAGCCTTTTCAACCAAGCCAATTAGCCAAAACACGTTTATCCCTATAAACCTTAGTTATTATATCACTTTCAGCTGTATGTATTTAAATATATTTCTGCCTTACATAATGTTTAGTCACTTTAGGGTGCTAGCATCTCAGTAAATAGTTCCCTACTGCGTTTGTGTTTTCCAACAAAAGTACCCGCGTCTTATTACGTGTTAGGATGAGCCACGTATAAATTTCTTTATTTCTTCTGTTGGAAAAGTTTAATGTTAGGCGCCAATGGATAACAAATTTTCGTTCCGAATAATTTGTGTCTGTGTGTGTGGACCAAACGGATTCCCTAGAGAGCCTAATTGTTTTCCGCATTTGTACCAAGCAGTTGGGTTGAGGCTCCCCTCTGTTTGTAAAGCACTTAACGGGACACCGAAGTGAAAAAATTACATTTTTTGACGAAAGATTTTTTCTCTTTAAATTATTTTGAGTTCCAGGGGAAGTTCCATACACCTGTGGAACATTGTTTTATCAGTCATTTTTAAATGTCTGCACTCTTTAAATCTCCATCTGTTTGGCCTTAAACTTTTAGGCATGCAAAACCTCAAACGCCTTTTTCTCGGCATTCAAAAACTATCTTTTACCACAATATTATACATTTGTGTGTGTGTGTGTGTGTGTTTGTGTAACCTTTTGAAACACACTGTACGCATTACTTCATAAACGTTGGCATGCATTATTCTGTAAAAGTTAAAATAGATAAAACAAATTTAGTACTGACAGTTACTCATTTTTTTTTTTTCATGATTTTGCAATAGAATGCAAATTTTATATTGTCTTGAAATTACCAACATTGACAATTAAAATCCATGCTATGGATGTAATTAAATATTTAAAACATATTTACAAAGTTTTGTAGAAAAATGTCAATTTTTTGTACAAATCCGGTGTATTTAGCGTCTAACGTTACCTGGTATTTATATTTTCACAGTAAAGGAAAAGCTTCGGAAAAAACCTTATCCGGGAAACGTGTCTCGACTAAGGATCGAGTCAAAGTCTGCTAGTTGACAAGCAGACACGCTAGTATATGAGCCACGGCAGTGGAAGAAGAGCATAAACATAAATAAAAAGAAAAAAGAGGTACCGTCATGGCAACAGCAGTGCATACTGAAGAGGAATAAAAGGAGAAGAATAAAATTAAATGTACTTTGCATAATTTCTTAGCACAGCGAAGATTCATTTAAATACTAGGAAAATCTCATTAAGTATATTGTGGTCAAGATAAAAAGTGATGAGAAAAATAAGATATATAAAACGTAAATAAATTACCTTTATCTGAGATAAAACGATGTGATGTAAGATACAATGTAGAAGGTATTAGCAAGAAAAACATGAAGAAAACATCACAATGTAAACAGAATTAACGTAAATGTAAATGAAACAGTTGAACACGAAATCGTGTAATGTTAGCACAGTTGTTACATTCGAATTTCCATAATACTACGCAAACAGAAAGGAGACTACGAAGTTATCTTTTGAATATTTAATGTTCCAAGATGATCGGCATGGGATGTTAACGATCATCTATGATGCACCTCGTTGGTGTCCGACAGTAAATCCTTCTTTAGGAGTGAAATCTTCAACCCTGCTCTGGAACTGATAATTTCAAAAAAGAAGAAGGAAAAAAAACAGAAATGGTTCGAAATATTGCGATATTTGTGTAACATTTTAAAGATTTATCAATTTCTGTATACCTAGTTATTATTTAACTGCATCGTTCCAAGGAATACTCGGTGCATGCGTGTGTGTGCGTGTACGATTTACAAATTTGTCTCTCGTGATCAATCTACGGTACTTTAAGGGAATACGATATTATAAATGATACATCCATGTTTAACATTATATGTTACATTTTAAATATCTAAAATATTTTATTAATATTACATTATTTAATGCCGGTTTTACTGCACTGGGCTTATAACGACATTTGTAGATTGTAACCATTGATGGTGCATATGAGCTCGGAGTCCTTGGCGCTTTAAAGCTATCCGGCATTCACCATTTCAGAGTAAGGAAAAACTCCAAATACATCTTACCCAGACCGTTTGGGCTAATCGGAAATCGAACTCAGAACATTCGGATTGGTAATAGTAATTATTAAACGTTACCACTAGAGCACGGAGGCCGTGTTTTAAAATATTACTCGATATTTAGAGTATTACCATATGTACTACAATATATTTATTGCTATTTTATTACATGCCTGTCGTAAATTTACAGACGTAAATATTTTATGAAAAATATTTTTGAAAATGATGCACCAAAAACAGAAGCATCTTTAAGCACCCTTTTCTAAAAATGAAAAGCATACAGCACTGAACATAATGTGTATTTTTAAATACTTGTTATTAATTTTACTGAATTACTATTTATTTAAATATTTTTTCAAAATAACTTATACTTTTTACAACAAAAAGTTTACAGAATATTAATGTTCATATGTTGTTGTATTTATTGCAAGATATTTTAATAAAATCCCATCAACAAATTTTGAAATATTTTATAACGTAATATCTAATGTGAAATACAGGTACTAGAGTATATTGTTTCCTTAACTGCCACTTCTTTCTCTGGAATGCTCCAAAGCAAAAATTTAAATTTTTATAAAATTTATGACGTAAATAATTCAAAATACTATAGCAATTTCCGTAAAACTAAGGACTGTTCTGTGTAAATAAAAGCTAGTGAAAATTCACGAATATAAACACTGAAGTGAACATTTTCTTAAACCAAAAACTAAAAGTGCGACAACCAGGAAAATTAAAACTTGCCTTTCTAAAACCCAAAGAAAAAGAAATTTCAAGACCGCACCATATGCTTAATATTGCACAACATTACAAAAAAACAGCACCGAAGTTTGCAATGAAACTGCAACGATGCAGTATTTCTTCAGTTTTTTTTATTATCAAAATTAATAATATCAAAACAATTGCCAGCCGTCACAATAAAGTCACAGACTATATAATTATGACTTGTTGCTAGGTCAGACTTAAGCAAAGTAGGTACATGTTGCAGACACGAAATACGTTTAGCTGATTCTACACCATTTTATTAATAACAAATTATCTTGTATGCAAATATTTTATACTTCGGGATTATTAATGAATTTAAATAATGCTAAAGCATTTGACTTTGAGTCTGTCGGCTAGTTGTATTCTTCCCCTCACATAAGAAAACAGAAGCCGGAAAATTTTCAGATGACTTGCCACAATTTATGGGCCAAAATAATTTATACCGGTTTAATTGATTTTTTTATTTTGTTTTAGGTTGAAAATGTATTAAACTGTTGAATAAAATTATTTATTTTATATATTAATAAATTAATTGTTTCTGAATTATGATATTATTACATAGGAATAAAAATAGGATAGCAATTGTTATAACTAGCGATTATTTCCGTTAATATTATTGCCACTATTTACATTATTGTTTTCGCAAACTAACTTTTTTCTTTGCATTTGCCTATTAGGTACATTTGCACTATACCAACTGTTTGTCGTTTCCGTAAGATAAATAACAAATGTACTGCATAACAGTCCAGTATAGATATTTCTAAACATGCTACCCTACATATTTCTTCAATATATGAATATTTTTATTACTTCATGTTAATGCTTGAAAATGCAAAAACCGCCAACTTTAAGTTTGTGCATTATGTGAACGTTAGCAATTTTACGGAATAGTATAAGGAACGTATGTTTTTCTTTGCATATCCTGTATTCAAACCTTAGCAATGATGGGCGAATTACCTGCTAAAACCGGTTTTGAAGGAAGGGAAGTTAAAAATGTAGGAGTACCAACACCTCCTGTACGGTGCACATCACCCGTGTGCGGAGGAACCTGTCGATGACCCGTTGTATTAAAATGGTCCTATGTAATTACTACTTGGTCATTCGCGAATTTTAAAGTATTAATTTTAACACTCATTCTCTACAATCTTTATTGTTCCAAAATACGTTCAATACATGTGTTAAATTAATGTACACGAGATGCTACAACGTTGTCGTGATCCTTTGAAGTTGCTATTGGTTGTGAAAAGTATATTCCTATTTAAATATGTGTTTGGTTGTTTCTTACATTTATTTGACATTTGTGACATTTTTTAAAATTATTTTTTTCCAAGAGGGTGCGAAAAGCTGCAATTGCCCATTTGTTATTAATACTTAAGGCGAGTCTTTAAAACTCTTCGTGGCTAAAGAAATCAGTTGGTTACAATGCGTAATGCTGTTCGTTTTACGCACCGGAAAAAATGCCATTTTCGATGTACAAACGTCATTCACTATGAAATTAGTGTTTTACTTTTAGTGACGCAAATATTACACCAGACACAATAAGCAACAAATTCAACAGTCATATTGACATTTTAGCCCGTTATGTACGTAGTGCTCAATGGGATGGGTCAAGCGGTAACGCTTGGGACTTGCATTCAGGATGTCCCGGGTTCAATTACCGTTGGGCCGGCCATCCTGACCGTGGATTTTTTCGCGGTCTCCCTTGTCACTTAAGCGAGTTCACGAATTTTCAGCACTCAAAGAGCTAAACACATTTTTATTTTTATAAGTAGTGCATTATTATTTAACAATTTGATACCTAAGATATTATTATTTTACATAAAAGGATACAATAAAATATCACCTTTTGTCGTATAAAACACTATTACCAAAAATGCCAAAAATCCAATGGGAAAGATTTCCAAGGACAGATATAGAAAATATGAAGTAGCTTTCTACTTAAAAGCACAAATGTGTTAAAATACATGAAATGCTGGATACATACCCTTTGATTTAGTCCACGTTCATGAACTGAGGTAGAAAATATTACATATTTGTATTAACAGCAACACACTGACATAATTGCAGAAAATAAAGAATATGCTTTTTATTTTTAATCTTGTTCGATGAGATATTCTGTGTAAAATGCAATATGAGGGAGTCTGAACAAATTAATTTACATCTCCCCTTGAGCTGTACACACTTGTCGAACTTCTTCAGACCATCAAAGAAAAACGCTTTCAGCTATACTGGATAACATATATATGCAGCAGCCGTGGCATCTTTCGGTGTTTGAAAATGTCTTTTCTTTGATGTTAAGATGGTGGTAGTGGAAAGAGGCGAATAGACTGAGCTTTTCAGAACTTCAATGTGATGACCTACTTTGTGAAAGATTCCTCGACTTTGGAGACTACTTGCCTTTTCAGTTGTGATACAGTAGTGTAATACAGTACTTTGCAATTTATTTCCAGTTTTTCTGCTATCTTCTTTGCCGATATTCTTTGACCGCCCGAGATCGTGAAATGCTGAAATTGTCATTGTTCTGCTAGAGCGTTGTTCATTTTCAGCGCTCAAACGTCGCAATCCAGCTCTTGACTGTGGAGTAGAAAGGACACTTCTCACTAGAGACACGAGTTTGTACACCGACAAGCTCTAGCAATCCGCAACAGTTTAACTGTGCACGGAATATTGCTTGGCTACAACCCATACCACTAAAGACAACTCTCCTGTAAAGTGTATTTTTTAATTAATTGTGTTTACCGCTCGCTTTAACTACTGAGGCATCACAGACGGTGAACACTGATGATACATTGGGAAAGGATTTTTTTTAAAGGAAGGAAGCGTTCCAGGCCTAAGTTATGGTGCCTCTCCGGTATTTGTCATTTATGACTGAGGAAAGCCTGGAAAAATACCTGTCAGGACGATCCTCGTGGAAATTGAACCCCACACCTGCCGCTCACGAGTCAGGGCCTTACTACCTCGGCCACCCGTGGGGGTATGCTAGGTGGTAAAGGGGAGACGCCTTCTCTGTAGCTTGAATTATTTTAACTCATCATGCTCTCCATTCAGAGCGAAGGTTCTATGACTCACGAATACTTAACGTTTTACAAAGTGATCAAAGTGTGGGTTTTACTTATTACCCAATATAACCAATGTGTCGTACATTTTTTGGCACACTTCCCTCTTAGGAAAAGGTTTCATCCTCTCTCTGCACTCTTTTTCTATGAAATCTGCTTTATTTTCAATTATGTAATTTCAGATCTAAAAAAATTAACTACAAGACTGCAGCTATAAAAGTAGTTCCAATACATAACAAATATTGAACTTTGATGTGATGAAGTATATCTAATTTAAAATAAGATTAAATACAGCCAAAAACATTTCATTTCCCCTCTTACTGTAATGGTTCCTTGATGTGTTACATACAAATTATATATCTTACCAATAAATCAATGTTTGGAACAGCTTTCACTGACGGTACAGAACAAAGCATAATAACCTCTGGTTTAATTATTTCCGGGCGATACTTGTTTGTTTTGCTACAGCACTAAAGTCTTAAGCAGAATGGATGGTGTATGGTATACGGCAGTCTATTGAAAGACGAATCATTAATACAAGCGAAGAAGCCGGGTTCAAATACTTGTGGAAAAACGTGTCTTAGCAGTGGATTTCCAATTGTAATCCTTCAAATTATTTTCGTACAATTTTAAGTGATAGTACCTTACAAACTGTTCAAAAATTGGAGTACTAATATAACATTATTACACTAAGAAATTCTGCTTTTCCAACAGCTAAATAATTATAAAAAATAAGAGAATCGACAATTGGGGCATGTACGTTTTTAGATTTTCTTCCACTGAATTTTTAGTGGCCGGGTGAAGGGTTTGAAAATTTCGTGGCGTAAAACTAACAATTTTATAAGTTTACAGATTAATGCAAACCTGTATATTATATATTTCTTTACTTTATAGGTCGTAATGTAGTTAAGAAGTTTAGGGATAATATTATTATTACTAGGGTTCTGTACAGCCATAGATGAATATCATAGCATGCCACTTTCTTTTGATTTTTACTGTTTTTATCTACATTTTTAATTACACGCCGTTGAATGGTTTGCGGCTTCATGCACAAAAAAAAAAAAAAAAAACCACGTGAATGAAGAATTTCCATAATTTTGTACCTCTACTGTGAAAAGAAGCCATGAAAACTAGTTTGCCAGCTAAATTAATGAGTCTGCTATTGTTTTAGGACACGTGTCATGATGCCGCACCCAAGTCCCCATCTGTATTCGATTTAATGCTCCGTTCCATTTACACGCGGAAATCTGGGTTAGTTTAGTCTAACGCCGACGTGGAAGGGGGGATTTCAAATGTACCTTAATACACTTATTGCCATACAACTGAAATAAAATGTGTTGCGCATACGTTTCGTCATACCCATGGTGTGCCACGAAACATAGGAAAATTTACAACTCAATAATTTTTTATGTACATTCCTAACTTTGTTTCAATGGTCACTAGATTCTCATTGTACGTATAAAACCTTCTTGTGAGGTCTGCAAGGAAATCTTGAGAGAGATTAAGAGAAAAGTCTAGGATTTCTTTAATAATTTACGATTCTAACAGTTAGAGATACAGGCAGCTAAATTTGGGTATATGTTCCCCCATACACGTATTTGACATTTAAGTCAGTCTCTATTGAAATTTCGAACATATTTAGTTCTGAATGAAACTTTACGAATGATTGCATTCAGAACTTGTAGCTGTTGTTAGTTAGCATTCGTTTAGTTAATAATATTTATAGTTTTAACAATTTAATTTTTGTTATTAATTTTTAAAGATTTAAGCTGTTATGTGTGACAAAATATTACATAGATAATCATGAAACGGTTACTTCAAATGCACCATATGAATTTATATTCCCAAAAAGCTTATATTTTGTTTTTCTATAAAATTATTTTTAGAGCTTTTCTTTTCATTATCATGTTTATCCTGTAATAACATTTAATTTAGTCTTTCACATTAGTTCTTTACATATTTTTCTTAAAGAAAATGCTAAGTTTAGTGTTGTGGTTATACCTTTTCCCCTTATTTAATGAAAATGTCATTTATTTTCATGAAAAACTGCATCCATGAAGTTACAATTAGTAAAATATTTTAGCTTGCATACTAATAAGAGGAATAAGTAATTTGTCATGACAATATTTTTTTTCCTCGTGAACAAGGAATAACACGAAAAATATATGATGTGCAATTGAAAATATATATCATTTACTGTGGTGCCACCAACGGAAGGCTGGATGTAGGCGGCCACGTAGATTTTTTAATGGTATTTAACGCCCGTTTTTACTGTTGAGGCACCACAGGGGGGTGGACACAGGTGATACATGAGATAAAATTATATATTGAGAAAGGACTTTTTTAAGGAAGGAAACATTTCAGGCCTAAGATTAGTGTAGCTCCCCGGCATTTGCCCTTTATGAGGACTGAGGAAAACTTAAAAAAAAAAAAGTCAGGAAGGACAATCCTGGCGGGATTCAAACCCCAGACCTCCCGCTCATGAGTCCACGCCTTAACCACCTTGGCCAGCCGTGACGGTGCTATTGTAAGGAAGAAGCAAAACACAAGCAACCTACAACATTGGTTTATTATGACACTACTAACGCAAGTTTGCAAGTCCAAGATGGGTCTATCATCAGGTATTCTATTGTGTTTAGCAGCCATCGAAGTAACTTTCAAATACATCGGCGGTTCCTTGCCAGCGATGGGAAGGCCTCTGTCTACCTCGCTACTGTTCCATAAGGCAGGTCACGCACACCCATTTCTTCCCGCAGCTCTGTGTGGCATTCTTATGCATTCCTAACGCGGAGAAATGCTATTTTTACACACGCACGCGACCTCCATTCCTGACCACTGTCGTTCACCAACTGAATTTTGCAGTGTGCTGAGTCACGCAGCTCTGCGCATATACACCATTCGATGGCTTCAATCGAAAGTGCATTCCATACACTTTCAATTGAATGTCTTAAATGTTTCGTGTTGTTCTCTTGTTCGCGAGGGGAAAAAAATAAATGCTATTACTGAATTATCCCTCGTATATATGTCGCATTTTATTAAAACCAAACAAATAGATCGAAATGTTTACATGTTTGCCAAAAGTTAATTACAGCCTTGCCTTAAGGCTCATTTTTTTTAATACTGTTTAATGCCTGTTTTTACTACTGAGGAATCACAGGCGGTAAACACTGGTGATACATGAAACGAAAATATATTTTAAGAAAGGAAACGTTCCAGGCCTAAGTTTAGGGTACCTCTCCGGCATTTGCTAGTCATGAGGACTGAGGAAAACCTGGAAAAAAAAAATCAGTCAGGGAGGACGGTCCTGGCGGGATTCGAACCTCAGACTTCCCGCTCACAAATCCGCGCCTTAACGATCTCGGCCATTCGTGGCGGTTTAAGGATCACAATCTAGTATTTCATATTATGTAATTTCCTCTACCAAAGATGACAAGGCCCGAAAGAAGACAGGCGTTTTGTTTATGGGGAAAAAAGACAATAAATTTAATATATATTGGTGAAATATCTAGAGGGAAGGTCAGGGCACTTTTACCTCAGAAATCCAAAACAGAATTCAGTGATCTGTAATATGATTAGAAAAGATAAAAGGACAGAATTTGTTCCTAGTAAGATCTGCTAATTTAATGACGTGTTTTCATCATTTACCGATAGGAGGGAAACAGCGAAATGGACCAACAGGGTAAACCGGTGTTAACCCTCTATACTGTACCTCTTGGGTAACTGCGCTTGTGGTAAGAATTCTTTGATAGTCATCATTTTAGAGAGAGCATTATTGACAATGAGGCAAGTGCATCGAGGTTTCCTAATAAGCATTACAGCATATGCAGAAAATATCGTGCAGCACACAGTGAAAAGCACATGCTCACTGGTTTCAGATTTCTCAAGCTCTTAAGGAAAGATGTAGTTCAAAGTGCAATAATTTACTAAAAGTGGCATAACTCCTATAGTATTTATTGTATTTATTAAATTTGAATGCAATGAAAAATCATATTATGAGGAGCAATCATCACAATTTTTCAGTAAATTAAATAAGTATTTTGATCAAAAGTGATTCAAGGATTTTTAAAACTTTGCATGTATTTATGTACCTTTTTACAAATAAATAGTACAGATTATGAAATGTTCTACACATTTTATACATATATAATAGAACAATTCTATATAAGGATTTTTTCATTGCATTCATTCAGTCACTATCGTTTCTTAAAATAATTTACCAAAATCGACAAATGTATATTTTTGTTTTTGAAAATATACAATCATACTTTCCCTAAAAATCAATAGAGCTTAAATATAGTAACATAAATTTGAAAATGTTCAGAAAATTCTATGAGATAGTTTCTGAGATAAAGGTATATTAACTGACAAAAATGAAACGTTCAGGGTCGGTTGTATAACCAATTAACTTGAGTTTAGGGCATAAAATTAACCATCCTTTATACTTAACTTGAACCTTTTGGTTGTATAAACATTAATCTAAGATCATTTCGTCGTAACCTCAAATTAAATCTAACTTGCGAAATTTCACGTGTTAAAGCAATAATTTAGTAATTTTTAAGTAAAACATTTCCCAGATTACAGAAGCACAACTTCATTTATAAATTACATGTGAGATAAAGGTATATGTACTGACAAAAATGAAATGTTCAGGGTCGGTTGTATAACCAATTACCTAACTTGAGTTTAGGGCATAAAATTAACCATCCGTTATACTTAACTTGAACCTTTTGGTTGTATAAACATTAATCTAAGATCATTTCGTCGTAACCTCAAATTAAATCTAACTTGCGAAATTTCACGTGTTAAAGCAATAATTTAGTAATTTTTAAGTAAAACATTTCCCAGATTACAGAAGCACAACTTCATTTATAAATTACATGTGAGATAAAGGTATATGTACTGACAAAAATGAAATGTTCAGGGTCGGTTGTATAACCAATTACCTAACTTGAGTTTAGGGCATAAAATTAACCATCCGTTATACTTAACTTGAACCTTTTGGTTGTATAAACATTAATCTAAGATCACTTCGTCGTAACCTCAAATTAAATCTAACTTGCGAAATTTCACGTGTTAAAGCAATAATTTAGTAATTGTTAAGTAAAACATTTCCCAGATTACAGAAGCACAACTTCATTTATAAATTACATGGAAGTTACATTAATTTCGTGTATATAACGTTTCTTCAGTGTTTCACTTTTTATTTTCTCGTAATAACAGTAGACAAAGTTTTGTTCAATAATTGTAGGTCATGTTAGGTTAACCTTACAAGTGGTACATTTTTTATTATTCTGATATCTTAATTTCACTGTGTTCCCCGTGTATTTCATGAGAAATATAATCCGTTCTTAGAACTGAATGACAAACAATTCAAAATGCGATTTTGCTTATAGTAAAAGATGTTGTCGAAGAACTAGAACTGAATGACAAACAATTCAAAATGCGGTTTTGCTTATAGTAAAAGATGTTGTCGAAGAACTAGAACAAAGGATTCGTCCCCGATTACAATCACAAACTAAGCGAAATCATGTTTTGTATTCGATGTTCATGATACTAATAACTTTAAGGCTTTATGTGGCAAGGAGTTTCCAAATAGGTACTGGAGATATATTAAAGTGGAGAAAGGAACGGGCATGGAACCATCCATAAAGTTACTAGAGCAATTGCAACTCGGAGATCTCAGTTCATTAAAATGCCAACCGAAGAGGGGTGTAAGAAAAATGAGGCTAGACTTCTGTAACATTCGTAATTTTCCTGGAGTTTTAGGTGCTATAGACTGCATACACATAGCCATTATATTATACTATTATGGGTGGATAATAATGCAGAAGTTTTAAGAACAGATTGGCAATTTCCCCCATGTACGTTCTTTATCCTTTTTTTTTAAGATCGTATCTGTTACTTTTATTTCCAATGATTCCCTTACATTTAGAACCAGATCAATAATAATATCCTTTTTACATTTGCTAAAATTTGCTCGCAATCGCTTAGCCATGTTTAAAGACATATTAAGGGGGAAACAATGTCTAGGAGGCGGGAAACTGCATAATTATTGATTTTCTCAGGTTGAACAGTTGAACATCAACATGCTCACTGTTTAATTTAGAGTTAAAAGTAATCTACACTTAGCAACTTTTATACAGCCGTGCCTCATAAAACTAAGCCCAATGTTTAGGTTTAATATGAATTATTTATTTGCTGTGCCTGTTTCTTAGAAACCCCAAAATTAGAACCCGGGTTTCAAAATTAAGGTGTCTGCAAAATATGGGAATGAGTAACATTTTGATCGCAGAGCGGGAAGACAGGAGGGGGGCTTAGCGGAAATTTAGGAAACGCTTGAGAAACCTTAATAGGCAGATGATTTTTTCGGAGTGTGCAGAAAAAGTTTCGCTGGAGACGCTATCTGACCTGAAAATCGGGTTGGGGAGCATTACATACAAACAGGAGCCAAACTCAGCAATCAGATGCTCGTTTGGCTTAAGATTAGGTGCGTGGTGGATGACCAAAGTAACAGAGAGAGATAAGAGAGAGAAAGAGAGTATGAGAGTCGGCCCTAAATGTATGGAGAAAGAATCATCGGAACATACTCTGGCGTATTGCAAGGGGATGGAAGAATGGAGAAAAAATATCTTATCGGGCCCCATTTGTTAACGGAGGGAGAGGAGGGCAGTGGCAGTACATGTGAAACAGGTCAGATTGGAGAAGGCAGACAAAGTGAAACATTTTGGAAATATTTGTAGATTTATGTGAGGGGGTGTAAGCAACTTACTTTTGTACAGGTTTATTTGTATTTTTTATTTTCTGAATTTTTAATTTTTCTCCCAATTATACGTTATTTCATTCACTTATTTCATGTTTAGTATATATATTGTTCGTATTTTAAAGTTAAATATTGGTTTGTACAATTTCATGTAATTTTTATTGCATTGTAAAAGCACGTACGGTCCCAGGAGCCGTGCGACATGAATGAGTCACATTTGTAACAAATATATTTTGTGAATAAACACAATATATTACATATCTCCATAGGAATACTGAAGAATCCTACTCTGGTTATCATTTAAAGTTCTCTTGTATCTTCTTACTCTCTGGGCAAAGACGATTTCAACAGCTTTATCAACAGAGCAGATCCAGTCTAACTGCATTCCGTCATTAAATATTACTGCAGCAACAAAAGAAGCAACTTTTACCAACTTTATAGAAGCAAAGGAAGTCTTTGGGCATTGCTTCTATATTAAACTGTTGAGTCAGAAATCTGTTGTTTGCCGTGAGTGGAGAGTTCTGAATCTGAGAGTGCTCTCAAAGTATGCTTTATGGCATTCACGATACTTTTGGTTGTAGGGTGTACTAGTAGTGAGCATCTTCTTGTATTTGCACAAATACCTGCTGAGGCTTTTCATCGGTAGATATGAGTGGAAGATTGTTTTTCTCATTTCTTGTACATGTTGACATTATTCCTAATAGTCATCCATTGTAAATTTGGTTATCCTTCATTTCTCTTCTTTTGTCACCCTATTCTTGCCACCAATGCTTTTTACCATCCTCCATTGTTTTCATTTTGCAAATTAGTATACAATTTCAATATTATTCTACCCACAAAACTAGAGTACTGTTTTCCATATTAATAGATTTACACAACCCATTCCCTTCTAGATTAACTGATTAATGGTTTACCTGCTCAGTAAGCATAATATTCCACTTTCTGTATCTTTTGCATGCGAGAAATCACAAAATAATTACTAAACTTCAGTCTATTCCTGTAAACTAGGGCGTGGCACTATGGACATTTAAATGTCTTTTGGTCACGCCCTGGTGTAATTTAGATATAACATTTTGGGAACTTAATAGTTGAAGCATCACAAAAACAGAGTAAACATAACTTGAAAAAGTTGTCAACTTCCTTTTATATAGAGTTGCTACAGACTTTTTCTTGTAAAGCCAATAGAGACAACATTTTGCACAGGGCTTCCAACTAATGAAGTATGAAAACAGCTGCTGCGAAAACATTGTACAAACATCGCGCAGTTGGCAATGCCACACGAAAATCTGCATTAACCTTGATGAGAATGTATACTCTAATGCCTCTCTTAACTTCCATTTGGCATTACTAGGTAGCCTTTAAACAGAGGAAGGGAATTCTTTCATAGTTTTTACGCTTTATGGGGTTAAAAAGTGGATGTTACGTATCTAAAAACAATAATGTACTTAAAATAATTTGCTGCGTTTATGTCATTAAATAAATTTGAGAACCTGTAATATAGAGGATAAAACTATTATGTAAATACATAGCCTTTGGGGATTAAATATGTCCTCGGCATGCCCAGGATTAGGACGGCAAAGAAGTGTTCTTTAATAAAACAGTACTTGTTATAGCGGCAACAATTATAACACAAAGATAGAACTGAGAAATGTAAAATGACCAAATTTGACATTTTGTGTTCCTGATGAAAAGGAGTTCTTTCTTATATATATTGTGGGGATTTGCAAACATTTAAAAATACATAAGTATGCTTATTATTCTCAAAAAAGTATTTAGAGCTACAATGTTGAAATGTTGCACAATTACGTAGGAAAATATGTTAAATGCACTGACCTACATTTATATTTGTCAGTTTAACAGATTTTATAACATTTAATACTTTAGTTTAAAATTTGCAGTAAAATAGACTTCATTTTTTTCGTAGAGAAACAAATTCAAACTGAAATACTATTAGCACCAAAATTTCTGTAAATCAGTGCTACGAAATACAACGTTTTTAATACATCGAAAAACGTTTAACCCTCTGGTTCAAACAGTTACTGAGAAAAATAAAAATAAAGCCATCAATATTTTCCAAAAATTTTAAACTTAAATTTTATTTTCAGGAAAACTGTAAATATCAAACACCATACAGCGGAAGTGCACATATACTTGATAGATCATAGAAAATTTTACTAGCTTTTCTATGATCTATCAAGTGTGCTCAGACATGTCATATACTTCCCAGTTCCCATCTCTAATTTCATTCCTTTGATACATTAAAAAATTCTACTTCGAGCGTTCATCCAATGTGCACATTTTCAGCAACAGTAGTGATAACACGCTTCACCACAATGGCCACCTTACTAGTAAGTATAACCTCACTTTTATATTTTCAATGTTGCTTTACAAGATATACTCATAAGGCCAGAAAACCTTCTCAAAGGCGACATATTCCGGCGCTTTCATAATATTGTGATCAGTGTTCATACCTGCAAATCCGGAGGTCCCGGTTTCAAATTCCGTAAGGTCAGTTGCCTGGGTAAAGCTTTTCCGGAGTTTCTCCTTGCCCTGAAAAGGTGAATGGCAAGCGTTGTGGGTTTTGGGCTTATTTTGCGCACCCATTTCATCACACTTGCATTTATCGTTTCTGAAAACATTGGCTGTTAGGGATGAAGAGAGAGAGGGGTTATCTCAATCGGAAACAGAACCGAGGTCCACCCGTTAAAGTTGTGTTTAAGCAAGAACGCAAGACCTAATGCATACACAACAATAAAACCATCAATAATAATGACTGTTTATTTCTAAATGCAGAGGCATTTCTTTAAGTTAAAACTACATTAAGAATATAATGCCTGATTTCATGTACAATACTGTACCGTGAGATGATTTATTTAAAATTACACACGCTGAGATATGT
Organism: Metallyticus violacea; assembly: GCA_030762175.1. Lineage (NCBI taxonomy): Eukaryota > Metazoa > Arthropoda > Insecta > Mantodea > Metallyticidae > Metallyticus > Metallyticus violacea. Next base: position 139,838,814 of record CM060846.1, on the reverse strand, counting down.
ACATATTAAGAAAGAATGGATCACAATCAATCTATAAAATATCTAACATGATAAAATTGCTATTAACATAAATTTTTAAAAAAATCAGGAATTATGACCGTAATAAATCACTTACAGTTATAGATAATACTACAGATAATATCCTCATAAACATGTATTCCACTTCCAGAGTACCGCCACGGGTGGCCGAGGTCGTTAAGGCGCGGACTCGTGAGCGGAAAGTCTGGGGTTCGAATCCCGCCAGGACCGTCCTCCCTGACAGGTTTTTTCCGGGTTTTCCTCAGTCCTTATAACTGGTTAATGCCGGGGAGGTACCCTAAAATTAGGTCTGGAACGTTTCCTTCCTTAAAAAATCCTTTCTCAATATATAATTTCATTTCATGCATCATCAGTGTTCACCGTCTATGGTGCCTCAGTAGTAAAAACGGGCTTTAAACAACATTCAAAAAAAAAAAAAAAAAATCAGAGTTAATATTGAACTTTAGATAACTCGGCGGTATACAGCGTAAAGATGGATTCAAAGTAAGTCGAATTACTTTTTGTGTGCTATATTTCCAGTTATGTTGGTGCATGTCACACATATGCAAAGTTCACGACCTACGAAGGTCAGCCAAATTCTGCGTATAGCGGAGTTGCCAAACTAAGTGAGTGTGTCCGGATGGGAACTTCACACTCAGAGCCAGTTTTAATGACCAATTATTGAACTTTTGAATAGTATACATTTGCTCTATAGTCAGGACAAGCTAATTTTTTTAAAATGTGAACTCATTATAAATAATTTTCTTATTTTAACTATACAACACCGTGCGGCTTATAGAGAAACTACTTGTGCTTGCATCTTGTGACATTTTAAGCATAAGCGAACACAAAACTCTAATTTATCTAAACTCTATTATAGTGCAGCACTGACTGCATCACTGTTTTGTTCGCACATGCATCTTTATAGTGCATTATCATCCCTTATGTTTAGCTTGCATTTAATTTATTGCTGAGTAGTGATAATCCATTGTGAATCAAGGACAAATTTCTCACTTACTAGGCTTCGTATTATTTAGACATATTCAGTGAGTTGCGCCTTTTCAGATTATAAGCAACTGTACTTTAAATGTTGTTTTCGTGAGTAAAATGCTCTCCTCTCAAATAGGTATAAGTGAGCATTATAACCGACAACACAGCGCGGCAGAGATTACGCTCCGCCTTTGTTTTACGTTTTGCGTTTACACACATCATCCATCATAATAAATCAGATTTAACCTAGGACAGTTTAGTGAACAAGGCGTTGGGCCAAAGTGAATTTGGACATGTTCGAGCTTCCAGAGTCGGGTCATTTTTATTTTCTTAAGGCGTACATGGATAAACTATTGTCAAGCCATAAATGTCCAAAACTTTTATTGCTGCATTAGTTTACAATAAAAAAAAAAGCGTGGAGGCTCAATCTAGTACCCCATTCATTAAGTTATTACATATTGCGGAGGTTTTTTATAAAGGGAAGATTATATAAGCACCATGTTGAAGCGCCAATTTGTGGTGCTTTTATTATAGCGGATGGTTATCGGGAAAGTAATATATTTGATCAAACATGATTAATTAGTAAAAAAATTATTCAGTTACATGAAGAGGGAAAGTTGATGTAATATAGATTTTGGAGATGCGCTGATTAAGCGAGCCGATTTGAGATGGGTCAGTGTCCTGTCTGTCTCCGAGCGTCTCTTGATTATTTCCCGCTGATGAATCTGGAAGTCTCGTAGATGCCTCGGCTATGTTGATGTTCTGAACACCATACCCGGCCCCTATCGGAGGTGCGTTTATCTCAGGGTTGAATGTCGAGTTTTCCTGGGTTTAATCGACAGGGGAGGAAAAAACAATGGATGGGACGTTGTCAAATAATAATGTTGGTTGCACAGTTCACAGCGTTTATTTTAAAGTTCACTTGTAACTCACAACAAGTCTAGACTACTGTCTCGTAGATGCCTCGGCTATGTTGATGTTCTGAACACCATACCCGGCCCCTATCGGAGGTGCGTTTATCTCAGGGTTGAATGTCGAGTTTTCCTGGGTTTAATCGACAGGGGAGGAAAAAACAATGGATGGGACGTTGTCAAATAATAATGTTGGTTGCACAGTTCACAGCGTTTATTTTAAAGTTCACTTGTAACTCACAACAAGTCTAGACTACTGTCTCGTAGATGCCTCGGCTATGTTGATGTTCTGAACACCATACCCGGCCCCTATCGGAGGTGCGTTTATCTCAGGGTTGAATGTCGAGTTTTCCTGGGTTTAATCGACAGGGGAGGAAAAAACAATGGATGGGACGTTGTCAAATAATAATGTTGGTTGCACAGTTCACAGCGTTTATTTTAAAGTTCACTTGTAACTCACAACAAGTCTAGACTACTGGCAAGCTGTTGAAACACAGCGAGTTCCTTTTATCGGTCATGCACAGTAAATAACAAAAATTGTTCGTCCACTGGCCAATACTTTTCCGCATTCATTCTCGTTTTTAAGTTCTATCTAGACAGCTTTCTTTCCGATGTAAGTCACACACTAAGATGATTGAAACTAATCCAGACCTAATACTGTCTACGTTCACGGCTCACTGATTACTGCCGCTCCCTACCAAATGCTCCTACCATCTGCTTCGACCAAACTGCTCCCGAATGCTCCCAAATTGGGATTTTTTATATTTTCTTTACGCGTCACTCGCGAGAATTCAAATTTTAGAATATTCTAGACGCGTCCTAAATCCTATTCTCTGATTGACTTAACAACACAATATATAGAAGCTTCTTGAAGCGGGAATTGAAGGTTTGCTTCCTTAGTGACTGAAAGTCTCCCTTTCTTCCCTGCGTTTCTGACACGTTATACTGCGAGTTTTCTCCTTTTTAGGGGTCCTTTCTCCAAAGGGAGAAAGTTTGCTTCAAGAGTTTTTAAAGGCGAGGATACAATGTGAACACAAAATTCGTCCTTGCAAATGGCTCCAGACAGTCACGAATGAAGATACAGTTTTGTATGATATTCTTCCCTTTGTTACATATACACATTTCATCTTTAATGTATATATAATATCTTTGCGGCTTGTTCACTTCATAAAGTTATATACATTAAAAGACACATACTAATAAACGATTAAATCAAAATACCTTATAATTACAGTTCACTATTTCTACCGGAGTCGAATCCGGACCTTCCGCTACAAAATATGTATAGTAAATGTTAACAGTCGACATGAAAAGTTTATATACGGCTTGAAGCGAAGTTCTGGAGCATTCTGATTTAAAATGTAAAATAAAGTTTAAACGTTTAACAAATGCCTAGAGGAGAGTGTGATGACATTGCAACATATCTAGCGAACCTAAACGATACCAATGACCTACTATAATACAAAAGCTACAATGTTTTCATCTTGTACAGATATAGCCCAAATTAGAGCTCGGAAATGTCTAAATTCATTCATGAAGTGTTAGGTTCCTTTTGCTTATCAATCAGGGGTTATGAGATAGGTATCAGACAATGTGTTTCCGTTCAGCGCTCGTTTGATTACATGCAGTTCATAAGTTTTCCGCACTACGTTGTAAGCAACCACTGGGTCTCATCGTGATCCGTGAATTATTTCCGTGTTATTTCTATGTTTGAAGAACTTTATTTTAGCATTTCATAACAAGTTAAGTAATCGCCTAATGTTCATTTCATCAAGGGGAATACGAGGCCCTCTTCAGTGAATTTCATTCCGCAACAAAATGCATTATTATCTATCGTGAATATGGAACGACGACTAAATCATGATGTTAATAAATCATTAACAATAACAACTGTTATATATCTCCATATATTATACAACGTATTCACAAAATGCAGAAATGGGAAAAGAAGAAATAACCTATAAGAGTTATTCACTTTGCTGGCGACGGCCCAAATGCAACAAGGTGGTAAAGAAATAATCAGAGTGAGAAAAAATTGTTCATATTAGAATAGATTTTTTTTAAAAAAAAAATTATGCTGGGGAGTAGCTATCCATTCCATATTATGGTAAAACCACACACTTTTCACATTAACGCAACTGGTTGCGTGATGTATATTCTCTTATAACCATTGGGCGCTAATGACCTTAGCAGTTTTGTATCCTTTAACAACAATCTTACAATCAGCGTAGCGGTAGTTGATTGACAGTTGACAAATTTTATTTAACATTAGGCAGTGCATGGTCACTAAAGGCATCCCCAGTACTTTTAGTCCTTTGAAATCACAGCTTGCAACCAAGTAGGAAAAGTGTGTGATTATGAAAACCGTGAGTGGCAAAAATAGAGCAAGCAGGCTGTTTATTGTTATTGACTCTCATTTCACATTATAGACGAGGTCAACTAAGGAGTAAACGCAAAGAAACATTACACCGAATTACCCAGATTGCCATATTAGTGAGACAGAAATTACGCAACTAACCGAGGTGCATTTAGACTGTTACTACTTAATGGATACAGTCCTTTTAGTACAACAGAACCTGCCTGGAATAGAAAGAGCCACTTCTGATAGCACAAAGGGTTTCCAACCTTTAATGATTTAACTCACATACAAAAAAATGAAATTATATTCAGTTTAAGGCTGAATAATAGGATACAGTACCTATCTAAAGAGCGGCCTAAAGATGATCTCGGCCTATCAATGAAGGAAAGTGACTTGAAGGTTCTTTCTCTCTCTCTCTCTCTCTCTCTCTCTCTCTCTCTCTCTTTTATTTCTCCCATAGGGTTAATACATTTATTCCAGCGATCTACAATGTCATTACCACGTCCCTGAAGAGTACAGTGAATGCTTCATCAATTCAAACTTCAAATCTTTCAATTTTACCATCCCTAAAATACTTTGTTGAGTATGAGTATTGTCTTTATGACCAAAAAAAAAAAAAAAAAAAAAGTCTGCCAATTATGGATTTTCTTAAAAAGTTTATCTACTTGGTTTAAAAGATTTTCTTCTCTTCGGTTATTGTTTTCATCCTCTGAAGGCAATCAATTAGTAAAATTCCTTTAGCGTCCCAAAAGTTTTATGTCATAGCTTTTCCCACACATAGAACAAACTTTTTGAATTCTTTGGCGCCGAACAACCGAATTCTATCCGCGGTGTTGATTGTTGTTTTGATTCTGGTGTGTAATTGTGAATACAAGTCTATAAGTGGACGCACAAAACCAATTTTTTTTTCTGTTAAAACACTTTAAACCCTTGCGAAATTTCCATAAGTATGTGTATTTGATTCGCTCTTAGCAAGGGCGGCATGCTCTTGTGCAGAGGTTTCTTCATGTAAAAATATAACTATTACGTTCCTTTGAAATCCTATAGTCTTGGCATTTTAGCTCGCTCGTAATGTTAATACCATATTATACATTTGTTCAATGAATTCCGCTTTTGTACACTGTTTGGAACTTGTTCACGTTAAAAATCTTCAAGGTTGGTATGATCATGTACATTTTCTATCGTTGAAATAACACACCTTTTACAAATAACTCTAGTACTGCCTATACTTAATTGTATTGATTTTATGGAATAACCACAACACGTCTATTTCAGAAAGCTGTATTTATAAAATAACTGAAACAATGACTTTATATTTCAAATTAATGCTTAAGACATGTGTACAAATATAATAAATAATTGCATTACCATCTATAGTCGAGAGAACTTTCAAGTTGATCTCGTATATTTGAAATTTGGAGAAACTGTAACGTAGGGCAAAACAAAACGGATTCAAGAAAGTCAGAGAATGATACTGTGCCATGAACAAGAAACTTGAATAAATCAGCGAGCAAACAGTTCAAGTAAGGGTTGCTATCACTCGCTTTATTACTCGTTTCTAGTGTTTATAGGAATGTTCGTATCTTTCGCCAAAATAATGCTTTAGCTCTGTTGCATTAAAACATGGAGATAATATTGACATAGTTAAAACACCTTGGATTATTTGAATGCTTGATCAATATCATTGAAAATTCTTTGAAATTTTCTATCAAAAGCTGCAAACATGATTCTGTGTACATTTCTAAAGACTTATTCAAGGTTGGTCCCAAGAGCGCTAACTTCTGATCTCTTAAAATTACCAGCGTCGTGAGAATAAAGTGCAAATTTTGATGGTAATTTGTTTGATAAACGAGAGATTAACTGCTTTGAAAACGATTAAAACAGTGAAAGTGTACTCGTCTCACAGCAAAGTCCCAAACTGGGGTACGGAAAGCTAAAAAGCATTATAGAATGCAAAATCCTCTGAGGCAAACGTTCTTGGGTTAAAAGCAAATTACGTTGAAAACTAAAGAGGTATTACATCCAAGCATTGCATATAATAATGTAACAACGGAAATTGGTCCGAGGTCTCCAAGGCACGAAATCGTTTACAGAAAATCTACGGTGCAAATCCCGCCAAGACCAGCCTGCTTGACTGAGGTTTTTTCACGTTCTCCTGTCCTAACCAATGGCAAATGCTGGTGAGGTATCCTATAATCTTAAGCCTAGAAAGCTTCCCCCCCCCAAAAAAAGGCATAAGTTTTCAACCTACTTTAAAGTAACAAGAGAGTAAGTGGGGACATTAATACAGCATGGTGTATAGACGGTGCGTTATTAATATAGCAAAAATGCTCACCGCTATGTTCGCGTGTATATTGCCAACTGTTATATAATTTTACCATTATTTACCACCATATTCGACAATTTAATACTTACGAAGAGGAAGCGATGGAGGTCATTACGCAGTAGCAAGCCGCAGTAAACCGCCGAGTTCTCCTGTTTTTAGAATTGATCCACGGTTAGGTTTAAGTTTGTGAGTACGTATGCCTTAATTAGGCATTGCATTCTTGCTGATTGTTGTCCTGTTCTATTTATTTGGTCATACATTGTACTCATCTTCCATTTCCTTTTGGTAATTTTGTACAATTGCTCTCACATAAATTATTTTCAACTTTTTATCCACAATGTTCGCGCACGATATCCTTTCCGAATCACTTTTCTACTTCCTTCACAACATGGTTGAAGAAATTGTCTACATTTAACTTCACTGCTTACCCGTCCTGCTGTGTACTATCCATTGCATTTCTTTCTCTTGGTACAACCATGACGTCTATGAACTACGCCGCCATTTTTTTTCTTGGTAGGATTTCAGCTATAAAAATTGAAGGGGTTGGTGGGTGTGTTAATAGTTTTCAAAGCATTCATTTAGTCTCATAATAATGTTTGCCTAAACTCTCCTCGTATTTTAGGTAAGTTTAAAACTTTCGTTTGTGCTGCGTACCAATATGGAAGTTTGATGAAAAATTTCTTACCCAATTTATTGTTCCACTTCATTTACTATTAAGAATTCACCTCCCGTGTTGCCACAGTAGTAAATTAGAAGCTATACACATAAATAGCACTGTAGACTATAACCCTGTAACCATCTTTACTTTAAAGATAAGTATCCACAAAGCTTACGTCAAGGTCTCGTCGAAAACAAGCTCTACGTACGAAATACCTAATGTTGAAGCATGGAAATATCTTCGAAATAAATAAAAATACAGAATCGATTGCGCACGTTGAACAAATTTCAAATCAATGATGTTAGTACATACATGTGTCCGAAAATGGTCCAGTATACGAAAATATTATTAATGGCATTGAATGCTTAGTTTAGAATTCCGTACATAATAAAAAACTTCAAAGGCAACTTCATTTACCCACTTTCTGCGTCGCTTCTCCTTATTTTTCCCAAATATTTGCTTAGCCTTACAGGTAAATGCATGAATGTTTACTTAAGATTTCTGTTGTCAACGGTTGTCAGCTGTTTATTTTATATACGTCACTATGTTTGTGTTGATTGCCGAGTCCGCAGTGATGCGTTATGAATAACCAATAATGCATCATTCTGGCGTTAAAGTTCTTAATAGATGGAATTCCACGCTGAAAATTGTACCTTTCCACGGTAAGATATCATGTACAAGGACATTTTAGTTGGCAAAGTTTCATCTACGTTACAAAGTGTTTAGCAGTTTATTTATGTTTGTAATATAACATCAAGAATTTGTAGGAAAAAACGCACGTTATTATCAAACTCTAAATTCTATGCTTTTCATTCATAGTATACAAATCACCTTCTCTTGAAGATATTTTGTATTATATCTAATATCCTTTTACTAGTTTCGTTTATTGATAAAGAACGTCGAAGCAAACCATTTGGAAATCTCCTAAAATGTTTCGAACCAAACATTATAAATCGCTTCTCACATTGCTTTCTTCAATCCCACATACTCAGAACTCTATTCCAAAACACATCTTTACTTAACTTTGACATTTCATTGATTTCTCCCATGTCTTATGAGTAACATGTACCAAGCGAAGTCTATACTATAATCCGCTGCCACTTCCAGTAATATCAGAAATATGTAGGATTTATTTCTGAATATCTAGGTGTATAGGTATCTGTAAAAGTTAATAGTTTGATTTTAAACAACCTGAAGTTTCAGTTTAAAATAAAACTAAAGAGATGTAAAACACAATTTACACATTAAAAGGGTCTGTACTCAGCAACACTTGGTTAAAGTCAACATATCTCCAAAATCTGAATGGGAATATCTGTAAAATAGTTTACTTCACTCTAAAAACGCTCAAAGGGCCCAGCAGTTTACTTCTGACCGCTCTGAACCCATTAAGCCTAGGCAACATTATTTTAAAACCTTGAAGGTAGGGAACACACTTAACACGTTAGCATCATATACCCTCACAGCTTTCCCGCATCGTACTGTTTATTAAACAAATTAAACAATTAAAAATTTTCGGGCCGTTTATCCGCATTCCATGGTTTAATATTCTACCACAGCTTTCACCAACTGCTGCGGTTGGCATCATCAGTGGATGATGAACAACACCTGACTGACTTGCAGCAGTTGATGAAAGTTATGGTAGAATATTAAACCATGGAACACGGCAAAACAGCCCGGAAGATTTTAACTATTTTAATTATAACACCGGTCGTGAGAGCCTAAGGAGTGTTAAAATTACATCAAATCGATTCGGGATAACCAATTTCATTAAAATCGGCAAAGATATCGTTTTAATATCACATTATTTTTGTTATGACTAAATATATGTTAAAATCCGTCAGCAAGTCAATATGAAAATAAAGTATTATAAGCAGTTTTAAAACCTTTCACTGACATTTCGTAAGTTATTTCTGTTTCTTTGTACATTTTTCCACAGAGCTAATTGAAATATTGCATTTTGTAAGTCAACAGTAACAGAAACCATATCGGACATGAAAATAACCAAATTTTATTCATCGTCAATTGATAAATTTTCATTTTATATATATTTATTTATGAAATACGGGACATCCCTACACAGATACCCCCAATATATTGCCGCTGAGGAGCATCATTTTCAACATGAGCATCATTTTCAACATCTCTTATAACACAGATTAGTGCTTATTATTACCAGTTATCATTTCTTTTGTTTTCAGTAAAAATCAAGTCTTCCTTTTTTCGGCTGCGGCGACTGCATTTCTCCAGTAAGCAGCCGCGCTCGTGTGTTGTACAGAGTACTTGTACTCAGTGGAATTACATGCTATTCAATACAAGAGCGTAGGACTAGAACAGATCAAAAGTAATATCTGGAAGTCTTACTACCAGCAAATACATCTCCTTCAGTAAATTAAAGTTAAAGCCAAGACCATGTAAAATGTTATGAAGGAAAGTTTTAAATTAAAAAAGTTTTCCGTTCCTCTTAATGAAAGAAGCTACTCTTTCCCGTTGAGTTATTTAAAATTGCATTACTTGCTACCAAAGAGAGAAGAAAATCCATTAAAAAGCTGTGATCACTGAAAATATGATTTTATTTTGAATAGTGTTTTACTCCAGCTCACACTGCAGAGGCATCACAGCGCTGGTATTGATTACACATGAAATGAAACGATAAATTGGGAAAGGAATTTTTTAAAGGAAGGAAATGTCCAGGCCTAAGACAAGGGTCTCTCCCAGGCATGCCATTTATGAGGAATAAGGAAAACCTGAAAAAAGAAAACACGGTCAGAGGCGAGGACCGCTCCTGGCGGGAATAAAAATCCAGACCTTCCGCTCACGAGCCAGTGCTTAACGGCCATGGCGGTGCAAATATAATGCAAATGTTAACAACATTATTACACTCATCTACAGCTAAAAATTAATGTTTTCCTTTCAGCTTTAGCTTCTGATACATACAAGATCAGTCAGGAAAGGTGTGAATACTCTCTCTGAAATCCGCCAGGAGCATTCGGAGTGCACATATAGTAGTTCATCAAATTCTTCTTAAGGAAATTGACACATTCATTGTATGGAACACAAGATACTTTAACATGACCCCAAACTCTTTGCTATGATCACCAAATCCCACGGTTTCGATAGTAACACGAGAAATTATCTATTCAAGTACTCACCTGGGAAATGATAAAGTAACTCAAATTCACAAATGTTTAAATACCTTTAACGCGCTGGAGCCTTGTTGATGAAACGCACTGCCACACTCAAATGTCATTTTCGGATTGTCTTGTGCGAATGATCAGGGAAAATAACACAAGGCAATTAAAATAAACTATTTTTAACAGTATTGCGATTTCTCTTGCCTTAAACTCAATTCTATCGTTGTAACCGGTTTTCCTTTTATTCGTTGTTGAGAGCATTTGCTACGTAGCTCAATTGAACGCAGATGCTTAATATCGCAATTCAACTGTCAAAAAATGTCTTTCATCTTTCGAAAATGTGCACCTTCAACGCCGAGAGAGAGACTAGAAGTTTTAAGTTTCTTCGTTGTCTGCACATGTCACTCTACCCTGAGCAACAAGAAACTGACACCGGCTCATTTGATTCACGGAGTAACCAAATAAATATTCCAAGCACGAATTATTTTTTGCATGTCCACCACATAGGAATTTTCAAGGTCGAGCTTACGACTATGCAATTCACTTACTACCCTCTACCTTGACCTGGTGGCCCTGAAGAAGCATATGATGACATGCATCTTTGAAACGAAGATCAATTTGTCTTTATCAATCTTAATTGTTTGTTTATTGCCTACTGATCCAAACAAACTGATTGTGCAGAGAGCGAGCCAACTCGATACGTTCTATAGCGCATGTTTACAAGGCATGTATGGCTTGATGGCAACGTGATTCGCTTTATATCAGAACAGATGTCGACTTATCCGCAAGATGCAACTAATACGAGATGGAAGCAAATGTCGTGCATCTTAGGACGAAAACGAGCAATATTTGTTACTTCAAATATATGCAAAAATTTGCAGTAACATATAAGAATTATATTCTAATAGGTCTAACAATCATGCCTGAAAGTAAATAATTGCACCTGTGATTTGAAATACAAATCATTTTTTCACAGGCGGTGACACTGGTGGTACATGAAAGAAATGATATATTGAGAAAGGACATTTTTTATAAGGAAGGAAGCGTTCCAGGTAATTTTAGGGTACCTTCCCGGCATTTGCCAGTTATGAGGACTTAAATTTCATTAATTACCGATATAATACCTACCTACTTCTAGTTAATGAGGGCTAAGGTTTACGACACAAATATAAAAAAAAAATTAAAAGCAAGATTATGCTTAAGTGGTGGTAAAAACAAACAAAACTAAATTTTCAATGTTTTATTTTGCGTTGTGTATGAAGTTTAATGTTGGTATCAGTATAGACTATAACAAAAATTGCCGATTTCAACAACCTTAGGTTTGCGTTGGAACTTATGTGTTTATGTGTAGGTGGGCGTAGTTTTTAGCTGTACATCTTTAGCACATTTTCTGCAGTTTTCCATTCATAAAGAACGCCATGCGATGCAATTTTTTTCATTGAAAAGGTGACTACATATACAAAAATACATATCATCAACCGCAAAAATAGTTTATTTTTTCCCCTTATAAAATAATGTTTTTCTTCACGCATCAAAATGACGTTAGTACAAGGATAAAATCAGGATAATGTTAAGTACAAAATGTGCGAATAATAATCATTTTTATAGAGCTAAGGAAAAATTAGCATTAAATAATACTTTGGTACAACATATTTATGGCGCAAGTTTTGTTATAAGTGTGTTAATAATTAATTACCTAGAGCAGTTTAAAAGTAGCAATATATTTAATAAACTTACACATATCCCAACGTATTCCTGACAAACTAATATGTTTTAAACGTAAGTTCACAGTTCAACGACTTAAAGGTTTAATTTCACAGTTATGTTTCTTTAACTTCTTTGTTCTCACGGACTCCGATAGAGCTAGGATGTAGGCACAGCATTATATTCAAATGTTGAAACGATTTTCTGTCTGCTCTGGCATTATTATTATTATTATTATTATTATTATTATTATTATTATTATTATTATTATTATTATTATTATTATTATTATTATTATTATTATTATTATTATTATTATTATTATTATTATTATTATTATTATTATTATTATCATCATCATCATCATCATTATCATTCTATTTTCCAAACACGGTAGAAACAAGTTCTTGCTCGCTCCATATATTAAGGACAAACTAAGCCTTCCAAGAAACTTAACTACACGTTTCCCAGTCTAACTCCATAGCTCGATTAACCTGAGCAGGAGTCCGAAACCAGTTGCAAAGGCATTAGACACAGGTTAAAATTGCTCCTTCAATCTAGATATTGACATTTTCCAAGGTTTTTTTTTTCAAAATTTTCATATGTAATATCATATCCAGATATTTAAAATGGGCTATTTGTTTTATTGTTCTGTTATTTATTATTATTTTAGATCTTCGACACTTTCACAGATATTTCCAAAATATATGATAAAATTCGGGAGTAAGGCTGTTAAAAGGCCAATTCCAGCTATTTTTCCTTATTTACTAAAAGTATCTCATCATTTTAATTGTAAAATTGTTTTTAAAAATATTACAAATTATTTGCACTTAACGCCTAATTAAAACTGGTGGTCTAAAAATAAGTGTTAACTGCGGAATGAAGCATAAACGTAAACAAAGCTCAATAAAGAACTATCATAATTTTTGACATATCTTTACTCATTCTCCATACGAGTTATTCTGACGATATTTCTCAAAGCAGTCCCTGTTGGATGCAATGTCTGCCTTTTCCCAAAGATTCTGCCAGTCTTCAAAGACATGCTGGAAGTAATTTTTGACAGTTCCTTCAAAATGGCCTCCGCAGCCTTCACCACTACTTCTGATGACAGAAAATACCTCCCACAAAAGTATTTCTTCAATTTGGGTAAAAGAAAATAGTTAGGTTGGGCTAAATGTGGTCTATAAGAAGGTCGCGTGACACACTTCACATTGATTTTTGCGAAACATTCAGCAACAACACCTGCGATCGTGTATTACGCTAGTGCAGCATCCAGCTTGTTGCTTGGACTTTATTTTTATTTTCATTTTTAATTTATTTATTTTTATTTATTTTTCTTGTATTTGTTTGTTTACTTATTATTTTTTTTTATTTTTTATTTTTTTTTTTATTTTTTTGACGTGGTCTTGCAGGACATCTCTGTAATATTGCCCAGTTGCAGATGTCTATGCAATTACAACATGCTAGTAAACCATTCCTTGAATATCGAAAAATAAGATGACCATAGCTTTCCCAGGAGAAGGAACAACTTTTGTTTTCTTTTGGTACTGGTGGTGATGGAGATATCCACAAAGAGTTTGCTGTTCGCTCTCAGGATCGAAATGATTCAGCAAGTCTCATCAGTAGCGATTACATTTGAAAAACCTGCGCACCTTTCTGTAATTTCCACTGTATGCAAACTTCCACGCGAACGTCCATTTGCTCGGGAATCAGCACAACGGTCTTGGAACTTACTGTGCACAAACACGTCTCTTATGCAACTTTCCAGATCCAACGTATGGGTTGCACCCAGTGGCATTTTAAACCATCTTCGAGCTGTGCTATAACGAAGAACAAGCATTCCATATGCCTCCTATAACATTGTATACGCCTTAGCCGAAGGTTTATTGAGATGAAAGTAGAATTTCGGAGCAACATATTGTTCGTACAGTGTCACTTCTATTCTAATGCAGGCGAAACTGAACATACCTCAACTTGCACACCTCTCACAGATGGGAACCCGAAGTGATAATAGCTTAACTAGTATCAAGTATACATTACGCATTAAGCTAACCAAATATTGCAACATTAAATTATTGAACAAGAAATTATGTCTGTAAAAAACTATTATCATTCTTTATTGAATAGCCTAGTATGTAGTATGATGAAAAACAAATTTTAAAACTTGAACTGCAAGTAGTTCGAATTGGGTTTTATACCTACCTGTAAGTTTCATTTAAATGTCATTTTTCAACAGTATATAGTAAGACATTATTATAGTATTAAGTAATATCAGAATTAGGTCAGGATTCTAAATAAACTCGTTGAAGCAATGACGCAGATCTTTGGTCTTCATCTATTCTCTACCATACGGCTTTGTTTATTTGGCACAAGAGAGGTCGCGGTCAGGGATTGTTATGTGAAACAAAATGACGCCACTATATGCATTGCTTGAGTGAATGACTGCTTCTATAATCTTGTTAATCGAAAGTTAGCGATTTTATAGTGATTCACACTAATAGGGGCAACAGAACATTTGTATTTTCGTTATTAACAATGCTCTTTACTGTAATTTTGCATGGTGAAAATACGAGAAAATACAACATGAAACAAGCGAACCTTTTATTGCAACGATATTCCGCTTAGCAAACTACAGAATGATAAACTCCGAGGATTTTTGTATTTATAAACTTAAACACACAACATTCGCAAGATATACGACAAACATGTAAGTGAACTAAGAAATGAATTTGAAAATGAGAACTTCCGCATTTCAATGGAGAAAATGACAGATTCCATAGGTCGTCATGTAACCATTGTGGTTGTAGATAAGTTAAATGCAGAAGGTGCCGGTAGGCTCTACCTTCCAACATGAGAATCATTGTTAAAAACTCTTTTAAGAACTGCGAATATACATTAACCACTTTTCATGAAGTATACAAACGAGATAACGTAAGATTTGTTACGTATATGACAAAATCAAAAAAGTACCTTAAGGCTCAATACGATACGAAAAAAAAAGTATTGCACATACGCTGCATAGGAAGTGAGAACACAGTTTCCAGACGTCTACAGACTTAGGGCTAATTTCATAAAGATATTTTTATGACACCACAACGTATTTAAATTAAACAATGTCCTAGAGCACTAAAGCAGTTAATAGAAAGCATACATTTGGAGAAAATACAACTTTTCTTTGTAATTTGTTACTAAAAACTGCACTGCTTCCGACATCGAACAGCCTATCTATGAGAGCTATTTAAAAAAAATTTTTTTTGGGAGGGGACAAAATACTCATCACAATTTCGATGATCTATCTCAAAGTAGTCCCCTTTGGATGCAATGTATCTGTCCCAATGTTTCTGCCAGTCTACAATGACATGCTGGAAATCAGTTTTTGACAGGCCCTTCAGAATCGCCTCTACAGCCTCCAACGTTGTTTCCGATGGGAAAATCCCTCCCACAAGGGTGTTTCTTCAATTTGGAGAAAAGGAAAAGGCCAAAAGGACTAAATATGGACTATCAGGAAGGTACGAGAGAGCCTTTACGTTAATTTTTGTGAGATATTTGGCGTTTGCGATATGCGATTGTGCATTATCGTGATGCAGCATTAAGTTTTGGGCGTAAATTGGCCTTTTGCTTGTGATATGGCCTAGCATCGCTTTTTGTCATCTCTATAGTATTGCCCCGTTACAGTTTTGAGTGAAGTACGACATACTGGCAAAACATTCCTTGAATATAGAAAAATGAAATTACCTTAGCTTTCCCAGCAGAAGCACCAACTTTTGCCTTTTTATGTTAAACTTCATTAACAGTGAGACCGCCGCGGGTGGCCGAGGTCGTTAAGGCACGGACTCGTGAGCGGGAGGTCTGCGGTTCGAATCCCGCCAGGATCGTCCTCCCTGACTGGGGTTTTTTCCAGGTTTTCCTCAGTCTTCATAACTGGCAAATGCCGGGGAGGTACCTAAACTTAGGCCTGGAACGCTTCCTTCCTTAAAAAAAAATATCCTTTCCCAATTTATCATTTCATCTCATGTATCACCAGTGTCCACCGCCTGTGGTGCCTCAGTAGTGAAAACGGGCGTTAAACACTACTCAAAAAAAAAAATTAATTGTGACACCTTTGAAAGAAGCACTGCATCTTCTTGCAACATCTTCAACTGAACGCAAATGTGCCAAAAAAACACGCCTCATGTTAACCTTTCAGTTACCAACGTGCGAGTCGCAGTCAGTGAAATTTTCAGAATTTCTGAAAGTGTTCTTAATGTTATTCTACCACCCTCCCTCACTATGACAGCAGTGGTGTGAATGGTTTCTTTAATTTGAACACAATTAGGAGCCCGGGCCCCCCTTCCTTTTAAATCGATCGATTTCCCTCTTTAAACATTTAAGCCATCTTGGAGCTGCGCCATAGGGAAGAACAAACTCTCCCATAGGTCTCAGCTGAAGTTTTGTTGAGACGACGGCACAATTTCAGAGCAGTATATTGTTCGTGCGAAGGTGCTCTGATGAGAATTGTGTAAAATACCACCTTACAGTCAAAAAGAACATTTTTGTAGAAGAGAATGTGAAGACAGAAGAGACAAAAAAAAAAACAAACAAAAAAAAAACAAACAACTCTCTTGGAGTTTGGTACCACCACCCACGTATTCAAGACAGAGCTTCATAACTTATCGATAAACTAATAAAAGCTTCCGTGAAAAGAGAGGTGGCAAAAGGAAAATCGCATTAATGAGAATATTTAAGTATGGTATCAAATTTACATGCAGCAGACAGATGAAGCATGTATTAATATTATGTTGAATTGGCTCAATTAATGCTTAAAAACGTTTATATTCCGCAAACTTGGTAAACATTTCACATCAAGTAAAATGTTCATGATTATGGCTCCGTTCAGAATAAAAATAACATAGGCATAACACGTAAATTTAGTAGTATGTAAGACGCAAACGTATTAGCCAATCTAAAAAAAGAACAAGCGAAGATCAACTAACAGCTGATGGAAAATGGCCGCTTCTGAGCAGACGGCGCTAGCGTTTATGCATATGCAAAGTGCAATAACTAATTTGCTTGGCGTAATATAAGCAAGGATAGCTTTGTACAATGCAATGAATCTTTTGTCCATTAACGCCATTCGTCTACAGGGCCACTGATCTTCACCTCTCTCTACCACAGAGCTCTACAAGCAGAGCAGCTGCATTCTGATTGGCTGATTTCTTAAGTTTAAGTTGGATATAGACGCAAAACCTTGAACCTTGCAAGCCTTTAAGTTTTCGTCTAATTGTACGTTTATTTTTATGTTTACGTGATTCATTGTGAATAGTTCCATCACAATACATAGCATCCATCTTTTACGTTTAAACTTACCTTACGTTCAATTTTCATCGAGAATGGCGGCTTACTCACATACACCAGGTGAGTAGGCCGCCCCTTCCTTTTCTGAAAGAGAGGCCACTCATCAAGCGGCAATTGTGCTTTAAGTTCATTTTATTCGCTTACTTACTATTAATTGACGTTTTCAGATAGAAGAAAGTCCAACATTCACAGAAAACCCGGTTTAAGGGACAAAAGGTAAAATACAACTCAAAAACATAAAACTCGATTACTGAAAGCTAATTCCGCAGATCCAGCTGATTTTACAAACTTTTATATTACAGTATGCATAGCATGCAACTGAGTAAACGCCTCTGATATAATTAGACCCGGCCAGGGTCGATGGATTTTTTCGGGCGTAAAAATCCTAAGCATGGCTTCCTTCGGAAGGGAAATAAAGCCGAGGGTCCCGTGTCGTACATTTACGGCACGAAAAAGAACCTCAAGCCTGAAAGAAGAGGCCTCTGAGCAAAATTTACCGGCCATTTCACGCCCTGAATTGAATGGGACGCTGATGGCCTGAGCTATTAAAGAGCGTCCATGAATAAACCAAATCAAAAGAAAATCGGATCTATCATATGGGTGCAGTGTCAAAATCAGTTAAAAATTAGATTGCGGAATTTTGTAATAGAGACGAGATAGTTACGACAAATTAAAGGCAAGCATATATCCATAATGGACGCTGTACAGTCAATACACATAGATGATGATGATGTTTATTATTATTATTATTATTATTATTATTATTTAAAATTTGGCGTAAACTACGACACGTATAACTCAAATAACATAAACAATAATTTATGCCATTTAAATACTCAGGTTAAAACATCCAACAAAAGATTAAAACTGTATTAAAAGGCCGTAACATACAAGAAAATCATCGAGGTGGTACCGGCGTCTGGCATGCCAGAACTAACGTTGAACCGAGAATGTAATGTCAATCAAACGTCCAAGTGGTGAGTAGAATTATGACCGTTCTCCTGTACGTTAACCACCAATAACGCGGCTTTGAATTGTTCACGCCCCCCATTTATCAAGACTTAGAAATCGATCTCATAATATTGTAATTTTAAGATCCCCCGTGTTTTTAAACGAATTATAATTTTAAGAGTTCTTAAGTTGTATAATTTTGTCATGGAAAATAATACCTAAACATAACATTTAAGAAACATTCTGATTACTTATAGGTATGTTGAAAGTGACGCCTTTCTGTCCCATTTGACTGTTATGCAGCAAAGAATGTGGACCTCCTTAACTCCTCAGCCGTGTGCCAGTTCTTCGCTATGTATTCGACAGATGAGCACGGATATGCTCCATATCTACGGAGAGGCGAGAGAATGCACACATCAAGCCCAGCATTTATACCAGGAAAAATATCAAATTAGATGACAACCAACAGCAAAAATTTTTCCGAAATGTTGAAAGACATCTGCGTATGTCACTTGCAAGGATGCTTCCTGTTAGAAACGCAGCAGCGACATCCGGTATTAATGCGGAAGCTTTTTTCAATGCCATCCTGAATAATCCGCATATTAGTGTAGGGCAGTTGGACAAGAGGAACACTAGCCAGTCTTCTGTGCTACGATACTGCATGCTACTAAGTTTCAACGTATTATTTGCGCCTACACCAAGAGCTCCATGGAGAGATTTCGAAGCTCCAGTGAACTTCAGTAAATGGATGCAAGGCCAAGTGGCAAATAATACGGGGGGAGGACTCGTGTCCAGAATCCACATTTCACAACATAGGACCGTAAATCGCCATTATATGCATTATTAGAGTGTTTATAATCTCAACTGGGCAAGAAAGACAGCATTCCAAGTAAAGTGGGAAGTAAATGTCTGGTGTAGAAGCTTGGGTGACCATCTCATTGGACAATTTTTCTTTGAGAGGCACCAAACCTGCAACTTATACGCAACGAGCTCCCCCTGTTACTAGAAAATGTACCACTGGAGAAGTGAATAACGATGTGACGGTGCTCCACCGCACAGCTCGTTCATCGCCTGCAATCGTGTGAATGCGGCACATCCTGGTCAATGTATAGGAAGACAAGGATCAGTCTTCTTGTCAGCCACATCACGTGATTTAACACTTCTTGACTTCGGGGTTATTTAAAGCAACAAGTTTATGCAGAGGAGCCAGAAGATCCAGAGAGCCTTTGTCAACGTATTACGGTGGCCTGTAGATTCATTACACCTTCCATGTTATACCGAGTCAGAATTTCCATGCAACACCGTGCTCAGGTGTTCATTAACTAAGTAGGCCATTAGTTCGAGCACTTCGTTATTCACCGGCAACTTCAAACAAGTAGATCTAATGTGTACAAACCTTCAAAAGTGTCTGTGTCGCGTTATCTACCTGTAGTTTATCAGCAATAAAGAAACACTAATCAAATATTAAATTCAAATAAAAAGAAAAACAGTATTAACAATGCTAGACATATTAGTTTGAAAGAAGATGATTTATTAACATTATAACATATTAAAGATAAATGCGCAAAATTGGCTCGAACCACCTTTACTGTAGACGGAGTTTCTACTAACCACACACTTCTTCCATCTGAGTTATTTAGGGGCATGAGGATTTGATAGTCAAGTTAACATAATATGAAGAATTTGCTTGTCATAGTATGCATTTTCAGCTATGCAAACCTTCTTTCGTGTTAGTTGTCTATCCACAATAGCATTGTAAGTCCTGGTGGTGTAGTGGTAACCATACTTGCCTTCTAAACCCAAGATCGCGGCTCCAAACCCGACCAGTATCGATGGATTTTTTCGGGGCGTAAAAATTCTTAGAATGGCTTCCTTCGGAAGGGAAGTAAAGCCGTGGGTCCCGTACCGCAGATTTAGGGCATGATAAAGAACTACAAGCCTGAAAGAAGAGGCCTCTTAGCAAAATGTGTCGGCCGTTTCACGTCCTGAACTGAATGGGACGCTGATGACCTGAGATGTTAAAGAGCGTCCATAAATAAAACAAATCAAAACAATAGCGTTAAAGGGCGATACTATAACATCTGCCATATTGTTAGTGATTATGCTAAGCGTGTAACGAAAGATATCAATGTTACAGAATTTGCGTAGATACCGTTCGGACCGGTGTTTTCATGTTAAGTACAAATTTGCGGATTTCATAAAAGTGCAAAAGTAGGGGCAGGTGACTCTCCCCCCATCTCTCTCGCATACACACACACAAAAGAAGTGAACATATATATTTTATGTTATTTTCTATTATTTACCAACATTTAAAAAAATTAAGTGTCTTCTTTTAGGGGAGCAAAATTAAATTAATATAATATTCAACTGAGCAGTTAGAAAAGATACTAAATGTTTAAGTTAAGCCCTATATTTTGAACACGGATTGTACTATGCATATTAAAATGAAAATGAAGTAATTTGTAAAGAACAACTTAGCTAAAATAATAAGAAACACACAAACAGAAATAAAAAAAAAAAGAAACAACGAAACAATAGCACAACTAGAGCCAATATTTCCAAGAGTTATCTTCTTCTTCAAAGCTAGAAGGCAAGACATACATTGCTTGTCTTATGCCTTTGAAAATCAAAAGCTGTTCGAAATATTGGAGCTATTTGTTTAACTGTTTCAGTTTTTTATTTTTATTTTTCTAGACCTTATTGTTATTTATTTATTTATTTACAATCACCAGATTGTTGCTGAACTACAACGCAAAAATACCAGAGATTGTACATAGTTCTTAGACAAGCAATTTGAGATAAACCTATTAACCTATGTTCAGCTAGGAATATAATCAAACTATATTATGATAAACAAGTTGAAATTACATGCTGATAGGTGATTATTGTTCGAAATGGGGTCAAATTTTCCCTTTAGTTGTTTTCAAACCTGCTTCAGGGAGGAAAACTCGATATTCAATAGCTCATCAGCAGTTCAAATTTAACGCTACAAATGTTTCTAATATATCGGACTAATCATAGGTGTGTATGGCTGTGAACAGCGGTGAACCAACTTATCGTGTTATTAGCTTAGTTTAGACCTAACTGTGGGGCCTGGTGCCGAGACGACCGACTATTTTTTCAAAGGTCATAGGATCTAGTATTGCGGAATACATTTATCTGATACTTAATTAGTTTTTAATTTATTCTGTAAATACGAGATAACTAAATAAATTGAAATTTTAAAACCATCTGTCTAGTTAACTAGTCTGGACTAAATTTAAAACGCCAACAATAAAAAAGCAGGCCTGAATATTATGTAGCACTTTATATATAATTAAAAAACGTAAATTACGAAACTGGCATTTGATAAAAACGATTCGGTTTTATTTGACGCTAGTGTCATAGGAATCGGGTAGGGCTGGATAATACTTTCTTTAATAATGATTAATTATTCCACAACCTCTATGAAGACTTAACATGTTTCAGATATAATACCTGATATTATTTCATGTAAAACAAGAACCTAGGAAATATTTATTCAAAAGTATTAATTTTCTCTAATTATTTCTAAACTGGTGGGTAGTACCGAGCAGTTAATAATTTCGGTTGTATTGTGTTTTTACTGCAAAATAGTTATCAACAATGCATACACTTATAATGTAGAAAGTCTCCAAATTCACAGTTTTCATGTGACCAGACCTTGCACATTCTCCGCAAAACATGCAAAAACATTCATTGGAATGAGAATCCGGTGAAGTCGGAAAACTATTAGCTGATGTTGAGAGTTGATCCAAATTGAGATTCTTGACATATTTCCTCGTCGTTTTTGTCCCGTCCTTTCGGTTTCTGTTTCTATTACTCTTTGCAAGAGGTCCCGGTGATAATTTCACTTTTCTCTGCCTTTCCTTTCCTTTCCTAGTAAAAATCCTTCTTTCGTTGTATCAAGTGTTGGAGACAGCTTGTTCAAAACAGAAGTAATGGTACCATAAAAGCCGGTTGGAGAGCTATATGGAGTGATCTTCGGTTTGGTGACAAACTCAATAGGCCTGTCTGTTATCTCATTTTTGCGGTGAATTCTGTGATTTGCGAGGGTGGAAAATTCAGGTCAGTAAACACGAATGGATTCACTGGATGTATGCCTAAACATGAAAAGTCCTTTTGAGCAATTTCCAGGTAGCATATCTTCTTATAAGCTTGTGCACAATTGGAAAATGTCATTTCCTGAAATTTCCAGGCCAGAATTTTCCTCATCCAGGAAGCGGAGACTTCTGAATACACCCTTTAAATGGTTTCATAAGGAACCTATCCAAAGGTTGCATCTTGTGTGTCGTATGCGGCGGTAATGATAACCTTGCACATGTTGGGATCTAACATAATCACTGGAAGTTCTTTATGACCACCTGGTCATCCACTGTCTCTATTCAAACGGACAGGCTTCACATAAAGTATGTCATCAGTAATCCAGCCGATAATCTGTGCTACATCTTTGCTTTCATTAGGAGCTCCTATCATTAGCCTTGGATTCATTTTTGCCCAGGGGGAAAAAGGGGGGGGGGGAACGAACTGACCTAATGCACTCATGCAAAATGTCACAGCAATGTTCCTGTCTGTTTTACAGATGTGCGTTTTCCCACTTGCCGTTTTCCTTTAGCGGATGGTAACTTACAGTTCTCATGCACTGAAGAAATACTCGTTTCGACAACGCTGAAAATTCTTGAAGGAAGAAATGCATATTTTTACAACAGTTCAACAGGCATCCTGAAAAAAACTCCACTTGGGGCTTGGTAAAACCTCCTGCTCTAATAATGCTGATGGGCTGTAGGGTCTTTCCATTTCAGGGCGATTTTTTTTTTTTTTTTAATAATGCTTAACGCCCGTTTTACTACTGAGACACCACCGGAGGTGGACACTGATGATACATGAGATGAAATGGTCCAATGGGAAAGGATTTTTTTTTAAAGGAAAGAAGTGTAGAAAGAAGCATTTCCATTTATGAGGACTGAAGAAAACCTGGAAAAAAAAATAAGTTCAGGGAGGACTGTCCTGGCGAGATTCGAACCCACTTAGGGTGTATTGCTCTCGGTCATTTATTGTATTAGTCCATTTGATTTTATATATATATATGCAACGTTTAAAACGCAAGGGAAAATGTTTAGCAACATTGCATGAATTGGAAAGATTATACATTAACTATCCTATCATGAGGAGTAATTAGGGACGTATAAATAGAGAGAAGTTTTGGAAGACCAAAGACTGAGTTTTGAGACCGAATGGATTCAGAGATTATTTGGAAAGAGATATTTGCCGTATATGCAAAGAAGAAGTGAAAGAGACACGTGTCGTGCTTAAATGTCAAAAAGTCAATTAAGCAAGGAATGATTTGATCTTTAGCAAACTATTAAATATTACAACTGTAATAGGGGAAAAATATTTAGCAATTATAAGCAGATTTAAACATTTGGATGAGTTTTTTTTTTTTTTTTTCCTTGTTCAGAATAAATAGATAAAAGCGACAAATAAGAATAAATTACACTTACAGAAATGTAGCTAACAGCGAATGGATGAACTGTTGGGAAGTTCTGAACTTCTGGAACTTCCAAGTCAGAGGTCTTGCCAGTTATGCAATAATGGAATGAGTGCCTCCTGGAATGTTAGAGGAGGACACAGCCCCCCATGTATAATATGATAATGTATGCATTTACTATTTTTGAATGTTGTATAAGTAAAATTAATAAGACTTGGGACAGAATCAGCGCTGGAACCCAGTCATATTTTGTGTGTACGTAGCACAAAATAAAATACAGTGTCATCGGTATACGCACGTTATTCACGTTCACGTCTTCACAGATAACGAAATATGCACATTCAAGCAGAATGAGGTGCAAATACCGGTATTATCAACACATTGTGTGCACTGCTTTGTTTCTTTAACGTTTAAATGTGCACTATCGAGTAGTTCACTCGTCCAGTCATAATAATATAGTCACGTATCAAGTGTTCATTGTAGGACATAATCATTGGCAAACAATCTATTTATGTAATAAAGACGTCATTCTGCTTGTTGTCGATTCACGTAGTTCGCTTAGAAATATAATAAACAGGATGTCCGCCGTCCTCTTTGTTCCAAGACGCAATCCACATGACAGCATAAAGGTCGCTGGTATAAGATCTATACTGTTTTACCATTACATTAAGTACGAGTACTTGCTTCCGTTTTGGTTCTTTTATTTAAAACTGACTTTCTGGTATTCTTAACACTGTCACCGCGTAACTTTGATTGTGACATCTATGTAACAGACATGTTTATTATTGTTATTCGTATTTGTACAGTCATGTTAATGATACGAATAGTAATTAAATATTCAATAATAATAATAATAATAATAATAACAATAATAATTAAATAATAATAATAATAATAATAATACCTCTCGTACGTTATGAGTCCAAATATTCAAGATTATCTGTTAATCAGCAATTTTGACCTACACATCTGAAGCTGTGCTTTGTATAGGCTGGTGACTTGGTCAGGGTGGCGGTTTCTAAAAAAGAGGTCCCGAGTTCGAACCCTGTTCTCCTTAGTCTTTGTAAATTTGTAATACATACTTATTTCTATGTACGTATGCCATATTACTAGGCGTTTTGAGAAACATTGAAGAATAGGTTTACAGAATATTCCCATGGGGTATAAAAGCAATGGCTCCTTACAACAATAACATAAAGAAAATGTACATAGACAAAGAATACACAAACAGTTGTTGCGACGTCGTTGGCCCTCATGTCATGTCTTCAGGCGATTATAGATGCGCGGAACGCTACAACTAGTCCATGTATTCCAAACAAAAGTAGATACTATTAGCACTTTGGGATTATGTGCGCTCTTCATCTCGCAACATATAAGATGATCAAAAAAAAAATCTGTTTCAAACACGATTTTTCACAATTAGGCCAAAACTCTGTGGAATTCCTGGTGGAAGGCCACACAGTTCAGGATGGCCGAAAGTCCAGTTTCTTTAATCTGAACCGGTTGATAACTCGAGAAGCCTTATTAAGTAATTAACGCTCGAAAACTTCAAGTCAAATAAGATATTTCAAAGCATCATATTCTGAACATAATATCTTTAGAATCAATTACCGTCACCACTTATATCAAAAACGTTCTACCAACTTGATGGAAGACTGAGTTCAAATGTGTTGGGGCTGTTTACGGTTGGAAGCAAAAATCCCGTCCATTGTAGTTTCAAGATTGACAAAGTTTGGAATTGCAGTTCTCGGAGGTGATTATTCAGAGAAATTAATAATATGATAATCTGATGGTGCAATTTCTGGAGGTAGATGCACTAGAGCCTCCCAACAAAGACAACTAAGGTTTCATTAGCTTAATGTGGTTTGACAATATCATGCAAAAGAATAACACCTTTACGATTCACTTGCGCAGGCTCTTTCACCTATTTACGTACATGTTACAGTACATAATGGCGCTTATTGTTCAGCCGACTGACAGCTGTTGAACCCATAGAATGCCAAACACAGAGCATAACCCTATGATGCAGTGGTAGTTTCGGTTATTTGGGGATAGATCCGTGGACTACCAACCAGTGATGGCGTCATCTTGGAATATCATAGGGCATATAGTTTTTATCGCATGTCAGCAGCCTTTCAAGAAAGGGATTCTCCTGCAAACATTGCAACAATGCAAAACAGGTTCCAGCTCGTGTGAAACAAAGCGACCGAGTTTATATTTTTTTCCTCGCAGATGCAGCCATATGGTTTCTGCACTGACGTTTAATTGCTGTACCACGTCCTCACAAGTCCGGTTGTTGTTTGCCTCAATGATCGCTATGAGAAATTTTTTATTTATTGTGGCATTTCTGTCCGTTGCTCCTTGCCGCATAAGCTCCTATAATCATGTCCAGGGTGCTCATTTTTGACCGCGCTTCTTGGTACTGACTAATGCTAGGAAAATTGAACGTCCAGCTTAACTCTCAGAACAAAATCGTTCTCGCCTTAACATTATTAGTTACACATTTAATTGCTGCCAAACTTGAGGCATGACGCAAAAGGCAATAGAAGTTTTTTTGATCAACTGTATACATGTGCAAAGAATACATGCTCAATATAAACTCTAAATGAGCTAATGCAGGCTCCCCATTAGAAAGGACTTGTAGACTGTAATATGCAGATTATAAATATTTTCCCTCCACCCTCGAAACATTCCAGATTTGAGGAACCTGAGGATGTTATATTAAACTATAGTACCTCGACATTTTACAAAACATTGTGCAAATGACACGTTGAGCCAATTTGGCCCTTTGAAGTCACAGGAATTCATTTAGGGTGCTGAAAATTGTAATGTTAATAGATATGAGATAAGTTTTAGCGTTCATTTACCATAGAGTAAGAACAGAGAAAGGAAACCCGTAACGGTACCGCATATATCTACAGACAGACTTTCAGGTTCGAGTCATGATACATTTTCGTGAGATCTATTCAAATTTAATTGTTCTAAAAATGTCATTTGTCCTTATATATGTGAATTTTATTGCATCGTTTCATACTGTTATACGTCTAAACGTTTTCCTCTTGCACAAGCAGTAATATACAGTTGACATAGTTACACAATGCAAAGCATTCATTATTAACTATAATCCCTAACATTCAATACCACGCTTAAGGCATTAATCTGTGTTTGTGAATATGTTTTATCTCTTCACTTCAGCCTGCGTTATGATTTAAAGAAATTTTCTCTCAGTGATGTTCTTCGAATAGTTGCATTTTCAGTCCAGCCTCTGTAGATTTAGGCATGCATAGCGACTCATATACAGAAACAGGAAAACCCTGCAGTGCAAATACGGAAACCTTACAGGATTTAGCCAGCCGCTTAAAAGAGCCCAACCGTAATTCCTTTGTCTAGAGCAATAAGCATATGTTATAAAGGTTAACAAATTATCAAACAACTTTAGAACTGTATTCAAAGCGCTATTGAGATTGCAGTCCACTGCTATCTATCTAATTTCATTCAAGATCAGAGAGAATATAAAAAATCCAAAACAAGCCTAAGCGAAAAGCGAACTGATACTGCGTATAAATAATAGCAGTCAATCCGTTTAGGTTTATTTATCGATACTGAAAAGAGTTTATTATATTTTAGAAGCCAAATGCTACAGGCTGGGAAAAGAAAAGCGTAAACAGTATATCACATGTGGTATCAAATATGTGGGTTCAGGAAATAAATAGTGTGTAAAACAAATGCAGAAAAGAATCGGCACCCATAAGGCCAAGAAGGAGATTGGATTGCAATAAACGGAGGATGATATTTCGTACTTCAGCTTTGTTCAACGGCTGTTTGACCCCTATATACCTAGAAGGCACCTTGGGAGGAAGGGTGGAGTTGAATGACACAGAGTAGCCTGAATTCACGGACGGCAGGCGTAGCAGATGCCCCTAATGTTGTTTCCAGATAGAACATCCCGAAACTCCCCTTCGAAAGGTCACTTCCATGCCAGACGTCGATAGGGGCAGAACCCTTACCAGATCGCAAGCCACCGTTACATCGCACAAGCTTAACATTTCCTGCATTTTGATCCCGTAACAAAACCAACGGAATGAAATAATATGAAATGGGAGAGCGGGAAAGAAAAATCTATCCGAGTATTTGCCTAAGCGACCAGGGAAAACCACGAAAAAAACCAAGATCAAGATGGCTGACCCCCAAGGGTTTTGAACCAGAGACTTCCCGAATGCGAGTCCCAAACGTTACGTTTGAGCCACACCGCTGGGTAAGAGGTCAGTAACTTCCATGCCAACCTGTTCTCTATAATTACTTCCGAATGTGGAATGGAAGAGTTTAATTGCATATATAAACGGCTAACGCTATTTAGCAAGTCTGTAAGCTGAAGTACATACCACTTTTCTGCCACCTGAGCCATAATCTTTCTTGTATATTGACACAAACATGGACATTTTAATAGTAACGGAAATAAAATTAATGCTTGTTTAATAAAGAAAAAAACGATGTGGCTCAAACGTGCGAACAGCCTGAAATGGAAATGGGGCGGCCATTAGCAATGCTACCAAGCAGCAGATGGGGACATATGGGACCCACATGGGATGGGCAGGAGAGGAAGAGGAAGACCGAGAACGAGGTGAGCGGACTCCTTCAGGAAAGTAGCTGGGCCACACTGGTCCAGCGTAGCGCGGAACCGCAGACCTGGGAACAGAGCTCAAGAAATAAGAGAACAACCGAAGCCACCGAACAACAAGTGAAAATCATACCAAACTTATAATATAAAAACTTAATACACTCTGCACTTGAACCTTCTATTTAAATTGGTGTTAAACTTATAGTGTAAGAAACATTATAAACTTAAAATATTTATAGGGACAAATATTCATACGGACTAACCATATAAGAAATCGATGAGTCCTCCCCACTTGCAAAGGCCCTAGCCCTGGATGGGACATAAGTGACTTAATTCATTCATTCATTTTTATACTAAAGGCTTCTGATTATACCAGATTGCTATGGATTGTTTCGCTAGCTTTCGACCCCTCGTTTTTCCTTATTACTTTCAAACTAATGTATGTGATTTAGTGACATTTGACAAGAACTTACCTTTCTGATTGAGAAGTTTACTTAAACGTTAAAAGAGACTACTATTAGTATCATGAATGCCTGCCTCGCCTCTCCATATACGGAAGGTATTCAGTATTCAATAATACATCCGGAATACGCCTCAATTTCTCGTCTCGTCTCGTCTCGTCTCGTCTCTCTCTCTCTCTCTCTTTGGGTGCAGTCTCACAGAGTCCGTGGATTGCTGCAATACGTTTTCCTTTTCGGGTGCTCCATAAGAAGAAATCTGGTGGGATAAGGTTAAGCGACTTTGGTTGTCCAAGCTCTTTAGAAATGAATCTTGAATTTCAGCCATGCTGTTATAAAAGATAGGGGTCATATTTCTGCTGAAAATTGTCCGTACGGAGTTCCATGTCATCTTATTCATTTATAGATTCGTAGAAGATCTCGTGTAGACTGCGTATTCACTATTAAAAGGAAGAACATGTAATTAATAATACAGACAAGTGTAATTAATAATACTAATAACGACAAGAGCACACCACACGCCACTGTTTATTTTCGTACAAAATGTGTGTTTTGACAATTGACGTGCTTACTTAGGTGCAACAAAGCCTCGTCGGAGAACCACGTGTAGTCTGGCATTGCTGGAGCCAATGGCAGGTCTTGTTATTCAGGAAGTTTCAATTCCTGTACAACATTAACACGTTATCAATGCGGCTTTGCTGTTTTGTTTACCAGCTCGTTGACATGTATTAATCTCATGCGACAGTTTACGCACGGACTTACGAGGGTAGGTGCATAAGTTTTCGGTCTCGCCGATAAGGATTATCGCCTTCACAAATCCCTGATATGGTGCCATACCTTATCTGTTAAGTAAATAATTGCATCCGTAACTTCCGCTCCGCTGCATTCAGTTGTTCAGATATAGTTGCATAAAGTAGGCTACCTGTGGAAGATTGTGACCTGTTCAAAATGGAGTTTCGAGCTGTTATTAAGTTCTTCACAAAAGAAGGACTTGCTCCAAATGAAATTAAACAGGGATTGGAATGTGTTTATGGGGAAGCATCTCCCTCATATTCTACCGTAAAAGAATGAACCAAACTTTTTCGAATGGGTCGAGAAAGCATTAAAGACGAAGAGCGTGCAGGTCGTCCCTTGTGGGTGTTCCCTCCTAAAAACGTCACTGTTGTGGAAGGAGAAATTGCGGAAAACCGGCGGCTCAAAGTTACAGAAATAGTAGCAAGTTAGGCCTTTCTAAAATAACAGTTCTTCGAATTATTCATGAACATATAAACATGAATAAGGTTAGTGCAAGATGGGGGCCTAGACTTCTTTCCTCAGTCCAAAAGCAGCAAGGAGTCATCTGTTGTCAAACATTTTTGGAGCTCTGCTGCTGGAACGAGAGAGAAGTTCTGCAAACCATTGTTACAGGAGATGAAATTAAACATTTTTGGAGCTCTGCCGTGGCAAAGAAAGAGAATTTCTCAAACCATAGTTACAGGAGATGAAACTATGGTCCTCTTCTATGATCCCTTGTCAATCAATGAAGTGGCGTAAACCTGGCGAAGTACCGCCTCTAACGGCCAAGGTCACTCAGTCAATCAAGAAGATCACGGCCACAAACTTTTGGAACTGGGAAGAAATATTCTTCATTGACTTCAAGGAGAGAAACACCACAGTAATGCGGAGTACTACGCTGGCCTGCTGCAAAGACTACGGGCTTCCATCAAAGAGAAAAGGAGGAAAGCTGAGTGGTGGTGTGCGTCTTCTTCACGACAACGCGTCTGTGTACAGAGCTCTCGTTGCAAAGGAAGCTGTGAAGAAATGTGGCTTCAAGGAGATCGACCATCCACCCTACAGCCCAGATCTAGCTACCAGTGCCTATTTCCTCTTTTCAAAACTCAAGAAGGACCTTCGAGGAAGGAAATTTAAGTGTGACGAAGAAGTGATGGATGCTGTTTATGCCCATTTTGCAGACAAGATTTCTGACTATTTTGGGGGGGAGGGGTTGAAATGTTAATTCAAAGATGCGAGGAGCGTATTGCAATAAAAGTAACTATATTGAAAAGTATAATACAGTTTTTGTCTTTATCATACGTAGAAAATGGTCAGGCCGGAAACTTGTGGACCTACTCTCATAAGCGAGCAGCCCTTCAACCACTGTTCATCTGCATCTCCAACTGTTCAACGAACGGTTCAGTAAAGCCGGATTCACAATTTGAGAACATTGAGATCAAAGGAAGAACGTCTTATTGAACAATACACGTGTTTTCATGTTATGAAAAGAAATTAATTCTACTGAGTTTTCTTAGCAATGAAAAACGGGGGGCGTCTGGCATTTAACGTAGGAAATGTCTCCATGTAAGGTTACATCAATACTTTATTAACAACCTGTATGACCAGCGTACTCATAAATGTGCTTCATTTTTACCCTCATCAAGTTTATTTTGTGTGCTATTTTGTACAACCTTGCGCTGAACAATAAGAAAAATCTTTTTATTGCGTGAGACGTGGAAAAATTTTATATGTGAATTGTACGCTCGGAATGAGATATTAATCGGAGTCTTCGCAGAGAATCCAATTATATTTTGTTAATATTGATATTTTTATTTAATATCTTCTATTTAATATGCCAAGAAGTGCTATTATAATTGTCCTCTCAAAATTTCGCATTAATGCATGCCGTATCGACAGTTGAGCGATTATGGACCGCCCAGTATAATGTCACGAGTATAGAAGGTTTATGGGTGTAACTCGTCTAAACCCCAAGTCGGCGTCATACAAACACTCGCCGAAAAGTGCACCTGCCTATTTGATCCAAATAAGTGTCAACCCCGGCAGGAATTACTTCAAACAGTCAACAAAGATCTATCCATACCAATGTCCGAAAGGATGAACATGTGAAAACACGGTACCAGGGGAAAGTCCCCTGATAATACTGGCTCGTAAAGCAGCACGTTTGGTGTGCTAAATAGTACCTAAACTTCGCTCTGGAGAAATAGAAATGTAAAATATAGTCAGATAATGTCGTTTCTGCTTATGCTTCAATGATGTGAGATGAAGAGCCCTTCGAAGTCCAATGAAACCTTTGATCTAGACGTCAAGAGTGGCTCAAACTGAGGGGTTTATGTGATGAACTGGGCTTTCTCAATGAACTGACTGTGACCTCGAACCAGCATGGATACCTTGGCATTCTGAAGACCTAAGTGTTACCCGTCAATCAGCATCTCCGTATTACACCATATAGATGCTTTAAGTCTTCCAAAACCACACCATTGGCACGAGGAGTATTCAGCAACACTCTCCCATCTCACTTGGCACGCAAAGTTCTTCAGTTTAAATCTTACAAAATAAACATATTACTATTTGGAACAGTGGGTGAAATACTGAGACAGGCATCCATACTCAGGCGGAAATTCAGGATCTCCTAATGCGCGAGAGGCTGCCATTGACGTTACATACCTTCACAAAAAGGATTAAGTCTCCTTATGAGGGTTACTCGCTGTTAGCTTACTTCTACTGATGGCAATTAATATTAGGTCGGAAATGTGTTAAATTAATACATGAAATAATGCATTTATAAGGCTCAAGAGACTACGAGGAAAAGCGTGAATGCACCGTAATACGCTCTTTTTGGGTTTTGCCGTTTCCATGTTATGTATAGAATTTGTTTTATAAAACATGGCCGACCTTTAAGTCTTTTATCCTTCCATACTTTCTTTCCTTCCTTCTGTCAGTCCTGAATTATCCATTCGAAAATATTTTTCTCTAATCTGTCATCCTCCAAAAACTGCAGATGAAATTTCATAATAACTGACAATAAAAATATAATAATGTATTTTGTTTACATTAAAAGCCAATATTTTAATAACAATCTTCGTTATTTTATACATTTTCAATCCTAAACGCCAGTTTATCCATAAGTACGGAATACTTTAGATTAAGTGGAATAAGGGGATATTTAACAAAACGCTTATTTAGTCAGCTCCTGCCTGTAGATGGATCATTTTTAACGAAAATAAAAACATCCTGTCTTGATCGTTGTTCGGTTTTTTCGACATTGATAGTATTTCTGAATGGTATCCCATTCCTATTATCATGATTTCAATTCTCTCGTCTTATATTAGTGCATTTATTACCCAACATTAGCAGTAATAACACTTGACCAACAATTACTGTACTACAATTACACAGACTTCTGCAAATAAAATAAGTATTGCACAACGACATAGAAAAGATATGATCTTTCAAATAAAGGAAAGAGCAAATTTATTTTCTATTTGGAATGATTTCGATGACGCTAAAGTATACACAAGAGCCGCAAAAATGCCTATAATTTTAATTTTTAAAAATAAATACATTTCATGAGGTAGCTGCATTCTCCAAAATTTAAGTTACGAATAACCCTGTACAGCATCAAACTATGGACAGAAAAATCTATGGAAATGCTTCCCTAGAAAATACGTGTTTCGAAAATCGATGAGATAGGGGGTATTAACATGATACAAACAACACCAAATAAAATATATTACGTAAACTAACCTTCAATCACTAACATTGAAACTGGTTCTATATATCACTGTAGCTGCCACTGTCCAGTACCAATTCCTTGTCACTATTAACAAAATTAATTTATTATCATTATCATCATCATCATCATTGATTACAAAATGGTTTGGAAAGATTGATGCGTGAAATCTGGACATTGATCAGATAGTTCAACATTCAACTGGCACTGTACATAACTGTCCGATTAAAACGCAAAGGATGACAAATAAATATAATATAGGAACATACTAAATCTATAGCAGGGCTAGAATACACGATTTTTCAATTATCACCAACTCATTACCACAGATTCCCCTAGTATCTCCTGCAACCCCCATTACATATCTGCACCGCTGAACATGTCTCATCCATAGCTCCACATATTCAAGATTTCCTTCCTTTCGCGATTCCTTTGTAAATGTTGCAGATTCATTGTGTCGATAAACTCGCCTCATAAAAATAAACTTTACGTTTTCGCGATTAAATACGTAAGACATTCATATCTAGTTTATTGTTTATTTCACCTGATCACTCGTCAAAGCTTGACGTAAGCGTGCGCAGTTTACCGAAATACTTTATCATTATCCTCCATTGTAATATTTTATCTTACGATTAGGATGTCAAATAATGGCAGTTAGCTGAAACAAATTAATGCTTTTGCCTTGTGCTATCAGCATTAGAAGAGATACCATGTTAACACTTGGCGTACTCCAGAAGTTTTAAATTAATAGTGGGGTGCAGTTTCCATAGTACAAATATGTTTAATTATATTATTATAAAACATGCTACAACGTTCATTTTCGCTTCTTCCTACTGACCTCGTGCTTAATAGGAAATGCCATTTTTAAAAACCAGGACTAAACCAAATTAGTGCGTTATTATATTAGTTTATTGCATGATTAGTTTTTAAGAAACGAACAAAGCTATTTTCGTAATTTTTACGAACGTAATAATTGTATAGCACAATAAACGAGTTTCATGTGCCATTTTTGTACATCAGAATTATAAAAAAATATTCATAAAATGAAATAAACATTAATGTCGGTTTTCTAAAGTACTACTCTGAAGTCAATGACTTCTTTTATTATTCTTATGATGTCATTGTACCGACAGACGCTATTTACTTCATTTGTTTATTGTTATTGTTATAAGCATAGATGCAATTACCGCAAGAAATTTTAGCTCAAGCTGAAAGTTTGAATTGTTAATAATTTATGATACATATCAAATTAAATACGATAGATTCAGTAATGGATTAAAAGTAGAAATATTAAGAATGCTTCAGAAACTTCGGCGTTGTATTCTAAAGCAGGCGTATTATCAAATACTACTAATTCATTAGCTAATACTTGCCAATTTTTTTTACTAATTCTGAAATTATGTATTCTTAAATAAAGATGAATAGTTGGTTCTATGTTCAGTAATACATAAACTGTTTTGTTAATATTATCGTAACATAAAATTCAGAAATGACACTATTTTAAAAATGAAAACAATTCATTGATGAAATTATTATTATGGTAATTTTTATTCAGTGTCATAATATAACATTTTATTAACGATTTTAACTAAAAATAGTGTTTATAATTCTGGAATTCACAAAACTATTTTTACGTTCTTTTGTTCACAAACAAATCCAACTTTGAATATTAACAGCTCAATTTTTTTTATATTTTTTTCACCTGCATTTATGACGAATACATATGAGAGTAACCCTATCGTAAATTACATTCCCTTGTCCCAATATTTTTCTATATGTTCCCTATATTTGGAACAACTCGTGTTGTTCTTCCTAGACAATAGACAAGTTCTTGTTATTTTAGTTACATTGTTTAATGTAACTAAAATGTTTAAAATGCTACTATATTTTCCTTTTTAATTATATGTGTGTGTGTGCACGCGCGTGCGTGTACATGTTTGTGGCCATGGTCGACCTGCGAGTATTACGCTAATCGCATATCAAACTCCAATTTTCCTATGATAAAGAGGCATTTTTTGTACA
Organism: Metallyticus violacea; assembly: GCA_030762175.1. Taxonomy (NCBI): domain Eukaryota; kingdom Metazoa; phylum Arthropoda; class Insecta; order Mantodea; family Metallyticidae; genus Metallyticus; species Metallyticus violacea. The sequence continues at coordinate 139,803,324 of CM060846.1, read as the reverse complement.
TAATTTGGATTTTCAGAAATCCAATAGCTAGTGTTGTGATATAATGTTTTGGAATATATATATTCCGTTCTTCGACGTGGTAAAAGCATTCCCTTCTTCTTGAGTATGGGAAGTGTATTTTAATGACTTTTTTTTTTTTTTCAAAATATAGCACAAGCTTTATCACTCAAAACAGGATCAACTGAAGAAAGTATGATTTCCGTTCTTAGCGGCCCAAAATTGGATATAACTAATTGGTTTGGTTTCTTGAACAATGTCATTTGAAAGGGCGAAACTGCCTTGTTTACTTCATGTTTAAAGTTTCAATATTTGCGCAACAGAACAAGCGCATGACAAGTAAGAGCAAGAAGACAAGATGCATCCATTAGTCAATTACAGACTCATGGATAACTGTACTTTCATCGTTCCTTCAACAACTCCATGTAAGGAGGGCTAATGGGATTCACGAAGGGCCAGTGTTGATGCGAATAGTTTATGAATAGCTTCTTTAAGCATATATATTCTTATATTTATCTTCTGACAGTTAAATATGAGAATTGCGAAGCAATGTATAGTACCAGATATTTTCGTCCCATAGATGCACTAAGTACACCAAAGTAGAACTTGAAAATTCAGTCCTAAACGGTCAGTATGACTAAACCGAAAGAGAAGCTTTTATATCCAATAGAGTCACTGCCGACAAGAGATTTGTTGCCAAGTTTAGCAGATACTGCTACCAGTAATATGAACTCCAACACGAACAACCAGCACACTACAACATGGCACCTGTTATTTTCGTTTGCCTAAACATATGAGGAAACCAATTAACGGCGAATGATAGGTTAGAAGCATCCATTACTTGAAATATGGTTGGAGCTGCAATCAAAAACTGGTTTTTGATTCTCATATGCTCATCTGTGAGCCCAAGGACGTGTTACCAACTTGCCCATATAAAAACAGAAATTTTGTACAATTTGATAACCGGACGAGAGATAATAGTAATGCTACTACTCAGGAAGCATCTTAAAAGTAATCCTATTTATGTGGTTTCTGTTACTTTTCATGTGACAGATAGGCAACAGAGTGTGCAGATAACATTCACAGTGCTATCTATGTTTCTTACATTGCAGATGCTATTTGCATATGTTACCCTATCCACCAAATATAATTACTTGTAATTGTCTGTACGTTAAGCTGGTGGTACATCTCGTTAATTTTCCGGGTTATAAAACAAAATATTTTTATCATTATTATTATTATTATTATTATTATTATTATTATTATTATTATTATTATTATTATTATTATTATTATTATTATTATTATTATTATTCTTTAAACGTTATTTCTTTCCACCTTCCATCGCCGTATAAGGATGTGAACTGGATTGGGATGGACCAATGGTAATAATGACAAACAAATCACGTGCAACCGTCGTGAAATTTTGTTTTAAAACGAGTCGGTCTTTCAGCAATGAATTCAAAATCTTTCATTATCGTTTCAGGCTGAGTCTCTAGTCAACAGTCCACCATATGATAACAAAGCGCATGCTTATAAACGTGTGGTGTGACATTACATCACTGGAGATAATAGGTCCGTATGTCTACGAGGAAGAGAAGCTAGGAATGACTTCGTCCAGAAATTCAACCGAAACGTATCCATGGGAAGGGGTAACAGTCCATACTGCCTGACAGCTCATGACCTCACCACTGCTTAGTAAATTTGGGGTAATCAATGGCCGTATCGGTCTAGTGAAAGTACTTAAAGCCAAATATTCAACACAGCTGCCCTTCAGCATCGGATACCAAATGCATGATGCAAACTATCGTTCGAATCTTAGAGCAATTTGTCCGCAATGCACTTTAATGTGTAAAAACTGATGATCGATATCAGTAGTATAGGTCCCTCCTTTGGCAGTTAGTTTGACAACGCCGAGTTTTCCTCCCATTTACCTTCTAAGCACTGAATTTACCTCTAATTTCCCTCCTCAAAAATTTTAGCAGAGATCCCCGGCGGACGTTTTAAGTTATGGAACTTTTCTCCACTAGGGTGCTACTGTAGAGTTAAATGAATACGTAAGCTTCCACGGCCCAAGTTCATAGTTAAAAAGATAAATTAAAACCTTAGCTTGCGGGTGTTGCCGTGTTCTGTTTGCGACGTTTCGTGCAAACTTAGCTGCATTTTATCGAGCGAGTTTCTATTTGCTATGCAGGCCCCCTATTACAGCTTGTTGCTGTTGTCTCCTTATATACTAGTGAGCTCCCACTTGCTCTCCTCTCCCTCCCGTTGCATTGGTGTGTTGGGGTTGGTCAGCAGTTCGCTGTTGTAAAAATGGTTTCCAAATATTGCTGAGTAAGTACCTGTGTCTCTGTTCGTGTTATTTTCATTTTTGTAGATTTCTATGGCCTTCCGTGTAATTTTATTCCTCAAATAGTCCTCTCGTGCTAGTAAAACCGTGTTATTGAAACCAATGTAATGTCTGGTGGTGATGGAATCTATGGGGCCATATAACAAACAGTAACCACAGGCTAGGTTTTAGCTGGATTCTATCTAGAGCTTTAGTTTTAAAGTCCTTCATATATATGTTGCCTATGACTAGCAACAAAGGGCATCCCATGGTTATTTCATCAATTTGCTCATAAATATGCACTTGAAGGCTGAAATAGTTATAGAGATAAATTTAGCCATTCTTCTGGTAGTTGGGTTATTACTAATTTTTGTTTCAGGGCTTCTAAGGCGTCTTGTATGTAGCCATTTGTAAACTGAGAGGGTATATCGAAACGTGGTTGTCATATGATCCCACGGAAAAGACAAAATAGAATTATTCCTAGCACAACTTAACAGTATAATCCAAATATTCAATTCACGGTGGAAATGGAACACAATGGTTCCTTGCCATTCCTAGATGTATTGGTATAGAAAACGTTCATTTATCATCTTAAAACTTCAGTATACCGTAAGCCAATTCATACCAAGAATTGCCTGTCCTGGAGGTGTACTTGCCTTCTAAACCCAAGATCACGGGTTCAAACCCGGGCAGGATCGACGTATTTTTTCGGGCGTAAAATCCTAAGTACGGCTTCCTTCGGAAGGGAAATAAAGCCGAGGGTCCCGTGTCGTATATTTACGGCACGCCAAAGTCAAGCCTAAAGAATAGGCCTCTGAGCAACATTTGTCGGCCGTTTCACTACCTGAGATGCTAAAGAGCGTCCGTTAATAAACGAAATCAGCAGTACCAAGATCCCTAATAACTACGTCACATCACCCACCAGCAATCAAAAGAGGAGTCATAAACACAGTTATGCGCAAGGCTCAAAGTATATGTGACTCCACCACATTGAATCAGGAGCTAGATCTCCATACCACATTAAAAGTAAATGGTTATTCATTTACAGTTTTCCGAAAAGCCACTAAACCAAATAATTAGATTACCCGTAAGAAATATAAACCACTAACGTTCAGTTTTATCATATGCGAAAGGCGCAACAGATAAGATAGCTAATCTTCTAAGGAAACACTACATAACCACGGTATTAATCCATTCCTAAACTACTATTCCTCTGAACTGTCAAAGACTCCATCGAAGCCTAAGCAGCATCTGACCTTTATAGTATCCCTTGTGAATGCGACAAGACATACATAGGTCAACGACGCACTGTTAACACCCGGGAAAAGGAAGACAATCGTAGCATACGCCTTAATAAACCAGAAAAATCAGCTTTAGCAGAACATTCCATCACCTCCAGACATTTTGATTTCGATAACACGGTCTTACTAGCAAAAGTATATCATTTGTGGGACACAATTACATAGGAGGCCATAGAAACATACAAAAATAAAAATAACATAAACAGACACAGGTGCTTCAGAATATTTGGAAACCATTAATAAGACAGCGAATTACGAACCAAAACCAACACCCCAATACAAGGGGAGAGAGCGAGAGGGATCTAACTAGTATATATGGAGACAACAGCAGCAAGTGATACCATTTAATATTAAAGTGCTCCAGAAACACCAAAACAGAGCTCTATGAATTAGGATCCCCAGGAGTGCCCATAGTGACCTGCACGAGGAAGTACAGATGCACAGTATAGAGGAATTCATTAAGAATCTAGCATACAATCAATACAAAAGATGCAATAACCACTATAACCCATTTGTTCAAACACGGGCACAGTATGAAGTCTCTGCAGATAAGCACAAAAGACCCCTCTCAATCGTTAATCGAGTCATCCCAAAGTACAACACACTGCAATTAGACATGCAACAACACCTTGTAAGCCTACTACCAATGAACCCACCATAAAATAATGGTGCCCTGAAAGTGCCCGGACGGATGCACCCCCCCCCCTGGAGCGGCTGGGGTTTTTAAGGGTGACCCCACAACGATGACGATCTATTGGCACAGGGATTAATCAATATATACATTATATACAACAAAAATGCTAGATTCTTAAGATTAGTTAAGGTACACCTAAATGTTACATAGGCATAATAAGAACCTAAGACTTCGTCCCGTCAATGATTAGCATACAATAATCACAAACTAAGCACAATTCTACCATAAATAATCTATGTATCAATTACACACTTAAGACTCCTAGTGGACAAATAATTACGAATATGCATGTATACACCAACGTCATAAGTAATCTCTGTTGCAGCTTATGTTTTACAGAAAACTCATAAAACAGCGAGAGCGCCAATGATGTCACACCCCCCCCCCCCCCAACTTCGGTTGATGGCAAGTAATTCAGTCAAATACGTAATACACCAAATGTTAATAAGCATGAAACTTACACCTCAAAATTCCTCACTGCTTGAACATGATTCCATCATTAATACCTAGGTCCTGCTTTGGGCTACATGCCGAAGTCCTACCCCACCTCTTATTACTCTCTTGTAATTCAGCGTCTTAGTAGAAATATCAACTAACTCCAGGGTGCTTCGGCAGTACCTGGCACATCTTCACCAACTTCCCACCCAACACATAGACAGTAGTCATAATGCATGGTAGGGCAGACAATGTAGGATGTTTGCCACCAGGGAGAGCGGAGGTGGGGCCCCTCCATTAAAAAAACGATAGCAGGTGACCGGCATTTTTATGGTGGAGTTAACCTTAAAAGTAAGTTCGTTAACGCGAGAAAAGAAAAAGCAGAAAAGGGAAGCGCATATGCAATAACAGATGGCGATACATGAACCTTTCTAAAAGGTTAATGATAATGCAGGTATGTCAAAAACATGATTGAAGTGAATTGTGTGGTTATCTTTGATTGGGAATTTGATGTTTTTTTTTTCTTTTTATTGATTACGTCGATGCACGGACTTTTATAAATCAAAAGAACATGTTGAGAAACAAAAATTAATTAGAAAACATTGCAGTATTTGAATTTGCAAAAAAAAAAAAATTATTTTGAGCAAAAAAAATGATTTTATATTGAAGTAAAAAATTCACGATTTAAACAAAAACTCATATAATAAACAAAATAATAACTTTAAAGTTTTAGTTACACCATATAGATTTGTAAATATTGAAGTTATATTGCGCAAAAAATATTTTCCTACAATATATTTTCACACTTTTACAAACAAAAAGCAATGTTAGAAACAAAAACACTAACTACACAATTTAATGTTTGCAAAAAATGTTTGTAAAAATATTATGTTGCAATTAAAAATATTTTAACTACTTTATAATCAAAAATTCATATTAGAAATAAAACACTAACTTAGAAAACAAAAAATAGTTACAATATATAGCTTTGCAAAAACGTATGCTGCCCAAAAAGATGTCATGTTACAATCCCAAAAAAATATATTTTCACTTTTGATTCACTTTTATGAACAAAAATTTATATTAAAAACAAAATATTAACTTTCAAAAATTTACACTATTTAACTTTGCAAAAAGGTACTTAAGTTGCACAAACAACACATTTACTTCTATACACAAAAATTCACACTAGAGACAAATATTAACTTTAAATAAAACCACAAATTGCACTATTTAACTTTCGAGTTTACTCATTTAGACCATATATTACCAACATTTATCTTACTTAATGCTTAAAATCTTAAACTTTTTCTTACTAAATAGTTCCATTGTTGCTTTTTCATTTTTTGTCAAAACTTTACTTCGTGTATATAAAATGTACTCTTTATTTCTACAATCTCCATTTCGTTAGAGGCCTATTTCCGAATGCTTGTGGTTATCTGCATCTGTGGACATGGGATGAATGCTTATATCAGTTTCAGAAAACCCTGGATAAAAACAGTTTAGTGTTCAAGTGCGGTGCTGCATAATTTCAAACAGTGACTGTGTGTTTTGAAGTCAATGTGTTTATTAACTAATGGGCTTGCAATGAATTTTCCAAACGAAAAAAAATGTATAAATGTCTCACGACACACTTATGTTGCGCACAGTAAAATTAAAATCTGAAAAAAAATATAAATAAATAATAGGAAATATATACTTATAACAAAATCAGAATTGTGCGAAATTTCACCTATTTGACGCAGAACCTCGTGGGTTCTGTTGCCTGCTCCGCTACGTTCTGGTAATGCACATTGTACAGTGCTTTGTAAAGCAAGTTTCATCACGCAGGTGTGACTCTATATCATATGACATTACCAAACAAGATTAAACATGTCTAGCACGGGCAGGCGAAGACAGGTTGAAGCGTGTTAATCGCAAAGGAATAAGTTATGTCACACGCAAGGCAAGTTTCCTGGAAGAAGTGAAGGCTTATGTTTTGAAGGAAACTTTCCTATTCAGGCTATGTGTTTGCAATGGTTGTGTAGGATATTAATTCTCATTCACTCTTCGGGATAGTTGGCAATACATGGTCATTATTCAACGATTTTAATAATTGCAGGTGTATCAAAAAAGAGTTTGAAATGGAATGTTTGTTTTATTGTTTAATGGGCATTTCTTATATATTTTCCTTTTGGCGTTTGGGTTGAGTTGGTCGATCTGCGGAGTAACATAAACTAAAAGTACATATTGAGAAATAAAAAATTAATATTATAGACAAAAAAAATTACACCGTGTAATTTTGCAGAAAAAATATACAGGTTGTGCAAAAAGATATGTTGAAATCAAAAAAATATTTTCAATCTTATTAACAAAACTTCATATTAGAAATAAAATATTAACTATGAAAATATAATATTAAACTATTTACACTATTTAACTTCAAAAACAAAAAAAATATTTACAGTGCTTAACATTACAAAAATGTTATGTTGCAAAAAATGATGTTATGTAGCAATAAAAACACTTTTATAAACACAAGTACACGTTGAGAAATAAAGTAACGCTGAAAAAGAAAAAAAGACTAGTTACACTAACTTTGAAAAAAAAAACTATTTACGCTATTTAACTTTACACTGTTTAGCTTTCAAACCACAAAACTATTCACGCTATTTAATTTTGCAAAAATAGCTAAATGTATTAAATACAATGGAAATTATTTATCTATCTAACATATAACCTTATTTTGTAACATGTATGCACTTTCTGAACATAACACGCACGCGAAAAAAATGACAAAAACTGCCAAAAAAAATTACACCCCAGTTATTCCCCTGGAAGACAACTTTCGCACTGTGACGTCATTTAATTATCCGCCGAGGGATTTGAAGAGGGAAATTATAGGGAATTTCAGTACATAGGAGGGATGTAGAATCAAGCACACATTTTCCCTGGAACATCAAAAACTACAACCTCAAAATCCCTGCTATGGTGTTGCCTGTACTGCAACCGCATCGCCTCAAGACAAAAATAAAACAGTTGCAATGTAATGGTCATATTGCAAAATCAATATAGAGTAAAACAGTTATTTCAATATGTGTGAAAGTAACTATGCGTGCAAACAGATAGTCACAACTATCAACATGTGCCAGTGGAGAAGGACGAAGCCAACGCTAACAAGTCTTCAAATAACAATTTGTATCAATGCAACCCAAAAGAGTTCTTCTAAATGTAAAAGTGTTAATTACGAAACAATGTATGAGTATATTATGTATATATCTTACAATAAAGCAAATAAAAGTGTTACCATTACTGACAATAGTTTGGTTTTGGGGTCTCGTGATGCTCTGCGGGAAGAAGAAAAAGAGAAAAAGTGTACTCCTTAAGATAACCTAGTTTGCATTAAATCGGTTTTCATAAAACGCCGTAATGTGTTGACACTCCTTGCAAGGCACACGAGACCAGAAATAAACCATAATTTTCTATGTATATGCGCTTTCCCACCACTTTTTCTTTCCCATGTGAACCAACATCTTTTAATGGCAACCTCACCATTTTGAAAAAAAGACACTAGCACCCTAATGGAGCAAAGTAGATAGCTTAAAGCTCTAACGGAGGATCTATGCTACAAACTTTGAGGGGGGAAATTAGAGGGAAATTCAGTGTTTTGGACGAAATTAGGGGGGGGGGAATTCAGTGTTGCCAACCTAAATATCTGAGGAGGAAGCTATACTATTGATGTCATTCTATAAATTTAGCATATCTTGGTGTATTACAGCTGTTTTTTAAATATATTTTTCCGTTACTTAAATTATATTACCTTGTGCATTCCACTACGGAAAATCAGAGCAACTGAACTCATATGTTTAAAATATTAATATTTTTTGTTCTATTATGATATATAACAAGGAATGTTTTTGTTAAATATGACATCCCTATATATCATACTTTTCATACAAAAAAATCTCTAAAATTAAATTAAGTTTTTAAATTTTGTCTTTTTATGGAGATAAAACTTGAGAACTTCTTAAAATATAAATATGAATAACCCATTTTCAAGCCCATATATTGTATAACAGAAGTAGTTGTAAAATTATAGCAATTAATTTTAATTAGAAAGAAATATATTTAATGCATATTTCAACGGTTTTCCCATAAAAGCAATGGACATAAAAATGTGGCAAAAGAAAAAGAAAAGCTTAAGACAAATAAGTATCGTTTTCACATTGGTGTCCCAAAGAAAACAAATACAGAAAAAAATTAAACCTAAAAATATACTCCTTATACTTTTCCGGCACGTCAATAATGTTATAACAAAGAAGACTACCCAGTGAAAGCTTGGAACGGGCATGTGTGGTTTGGGCAGCATTGGTGCGATTGATTAAATTGGTTTTATGGTTTTGATAGAGGGGTGGGCGATTGATTATTTGGATGTTGTTAATTTCGATAATTATGCTTTATGGGATTATCACACCGCCACGGGTCGTTAGGCGCGAACTCGTCAGCGGGATGTCTGCGGTTCGAATCCCGCCAGGACCGTTCTCCTCGACTGAGGTTTTTTTCCAGGTTTTCCTCAGTCCTCATAAACGGCAAATGCCGGTGAGGTACCTTAAACTTAGGCCTGGAAAGTATCCTTCCTAACAGAATCCTTTCCCAATATATCATTCATTTCATGTATCATCAGTGACCACTGCCTGTGGTGCCTCAGTAGTAAAAACGGGTGTTTAACACCATTAAAATGGGATTATCAGAAACGTATCGATATGCGGGCCACTGATGTTTGGGCTGGCTGCCTTTAAATTCCCTTCTGGTATCGCTCCGCTTGTAGACTCGGTACGTCGAAGGGCCTCGGCTGCTTTCTAAAAGTTGCCACTTCTGGTTCCAATCACACGTGGTAACTATCGCAGGAGATTTTATAGCTTTTCTAGATCCTAGATCAAGGGGTGGAAGAATTGGCTAACTGGAATAACGAGAACACTTCGAATCGATTGAAATGCAGTTTGTTTATTGTGGTATTCAGCGATGTTGTATGCCTGACCGTCAGCCTAAGATACCAGGAATGCCTTGAAATTTACATTGTTTTATTCGAGCAAAAGAATGATCTCCCCAAATTAATCTTCTTTGGATCCCACAATTATTTCTATCACATCTAACAGCAGTTGGAGTTTATACCCTGTCCCTCGATAATTTACACGGTAAATTGTACTGTTCTTTGTGAACGAATATAAGTCCAAAATACAGTTTACTCGCGAAAAGTTTCATTGTTCGATGTCAAGGTTCGCGTGGGATTGTCCATTTACACAAATAGTTCGTCTTCTGAATTTAAGCTTTCTTATTGCCTCATGTCTCGGCGACATTAATTAAACTGGAAAAACTGCACTGCAACTGATCTGTAACTGCCTCGTACCTAACATGTAACTCGCATGTAACTGACATGTAACTACTCTCTAACTTAACTGAACTGGACTGCCATGTAATTGACAAAAAGCGCCTCATAATCGACTCTTTATACTCAGTTCGAAATCCCAAAGTTAGGACGGTGAACTACAGTTTAAATGAAAGAGCTTCTCGAAGCTTACTTTGAACTTAGCCTTTTTGGAACTTAGCCTTTTTATTGGCTATTGAATTTACCAGATCGAAGCTTCTGGAACATTTGTTTTAATCCACTCTTCTAACTAGCAGATGGAATTTTCTGGAACTAGTATGAGTCCAGGTCTCTGAATGGCCATTAGAACTTTTTCTTACATCTGTCCTGATTCGTCTGAAGAAGAAGAAGAAGAAGAAGAAGAAGTAGAAGAAGAAGAAGAAAAAGAAGAAGAAGAAGAAGAAGAAGAAGAAGAAGAAGAAGAAGAAGAAGAAGAAGCCGCCGCCTTTACGTAACCAGTGTGTTAATACGTGGACTTCTACTTTTTAAGCGGTTCCGATCCATTTTACCCTTATGCTTCTATTATTCTCACGCAAGGACCTTTTCACAACAACTTCGTGTCTCTGTAACCATGCAATACAAGGGCTTCCATTTATATACAAAGGAAACCCTTGACTGATCCTTTTCTCTCAGATTATTTTGCTAAGATACACAAAATTCTGTTCAACATTACATATAAAATATAAATTAAGTTTTCATATTATATGCCAGTTAAACATACTGATATGCTAGTTTATTAGTAGCAACAGTTCTGAAACTCTTATATACAAATGAAACATGTATGGCTGTTAATATTAATTAAAAGGCATGATTATAATAACTGTAATTATTAGAACTATGGGGGTTGAAGCCGAATATGCCGACCTCCCCTGCAAAGCATAGGTGGGGAGAGAGGGAGAGAGAGAGAGAGAGAGAGAGAGAGAGAGAGAGAGAGAGGTATCAATCGGTCTATATTTTTGTCTTTGCTATTTTCCGTACGAAAGAGAGCCAAATATGATTTAATTTTTGTATGTACATGTTGAAATTTTATATTAAACAATGAACATACTGATTTATAGAATAGATGTTATCAGCTATAATATCAAAAAAATTGAAATCACTATTATTAAGTTTATTTGGGTTCTATCTTTCGAAATCGTTGATTTTCAAAATAGCGATAATTTTATCGTATGAGAACAAGAAAACTAATACACTGAGAAGAAATCGATATTCCCATATTTACATATCCCATAATCTTTCTTTTTATGTATTTTTTCCAACCAATGTTAATTTATAAGGTTGCTTGGTGTCCAATTTCATTACGCAGATTGGCCGCTCTGCATTTTTTCCTATCCTATTCGACAAGCAAAGTTCGTGTTTTACCTCTTCGGAACCGACACGAGAGGAATCATTAAAGTTTATCGGATATCATTATCCATCTACCCTACATCCCTTCCGTAGAATCGTCCAAATTCAATTTCTGTGCTCGTCCGCATAAGGGGAGGAAGTTTAACACTGGCGGTGTAATCGGCATTATGAGAGGTGGTTGCTAAGCAGGAGAGAAACACAACGAGATATCTATGGAGCATTCTGAGCTTGTTTCACATCTGGGGAAAGATATATCATGAATGAAAAAGAAAAAGTATATGCAAGTTATATCTAAAACAATGCGCATTTTTTAAAAGTTTAGCTTAACCATTTCCTAATAAAATCACTGTGGACAAGTCTTTTATTTCTTAGCCCCTACATTTTATTATATCAGCAAGATATTTAATAAAATGTATCATAAATCGTTTGTTTGAAGCGTATTTCGCAATTTATATAAAAATAAATCACAAATATTCAAAGATAAATTATGTATATGTCTAAAAAAATGTAAAACAAATGTTGGTGTTATTATGGTGTTTATAAGTTTACCGCCGAAAGTAAGTTGTACAAGGTCTGTTCAAAAAATATCTGAACTTTCTAAATTATGTGTTAAAGAAATTGTAGCACTGATTAGCTCTAACATTGACGAGAAGCTTGACACAGTGTTTCAGTCGATCCAAGCTACTTTTTTTTTTTTTTTTTTTTTTTTTTTTGCAGTAGTGTTATGAATGTTCGTGATTAGTGAGATAGTAGGCTATCATAAACATCGCATTAGCGTGAAAATTCGTAAATTCGTCACACTGACTCATGAGATGATGAAAGAAGCTTATGGAGATAAAATCATACTCAGTGTTATAGAGAAGTACCTAAGTTTAAAAGTGATTGGGAGTACGTAGTTTATTACCCGAGTACTGGTCACCCATTACTTCTGGTCCAGAAGTAATGAGATAATGCAAGAAAATGCTACCCCTTACTTTGTGAGAAATAGCCGAATAATGTAACATTTCAGTAAGATCGTGTCATGAAATGCTAACAGAAAAGTTTCGTATGCATTGTGTTGCAGCATAGTTTGTCCCTCAGCTGTTGATACAAGAGCAGAAAGACATCCACGTCGCTGTCATGAGCTCTTGGAGCGAGTTAATGACGATGCAACTTTTATGAATAGAATTAACCACTGGTGATGAAAATGGGTCTATGGTTACAACATTCCATCAGGAAATGCCAAGATCCGAAAAGTTCATCGGCTCACATCAAACGTAAAAATGCTTTTAACGATTTTCTACGACATTCAGAGTTTTATTCATCACGAATTTATACTGCAGAGTTAAACTGTGAATCGCCGGTTTTACCACATGCTACCAGATATTCTTAGACGTCTCCGAGAAAACGCGAGAAGGAAGAGACCTGGACTGTGAAGAAACAATTCATGCGATATCGCCCCAGCTCATTCACCAATGCTTGTTCGCGACCATTCTTCTCACTCTATATACACTCCTGACATAGCACCAGCAGACATTTTTATTCTCAAATTTACGAATATAGAAATTCATATAAAAACACCGAATCCATATTAACAATGCTTTTAAAAAAAAGAGTTCTAAAGCTTGTCCATTTTTTGTAATGAAACATAGTTTTACGCTTCTCTATTTCCATAGTATGAAATCCAGGCCATAGATATTTTAACGTGTTATAATTAATAAAATAGTCATACATTCGAAATTGTGAGCTTACATGCATACGTAATGGAGAGAAGAATAGATGAAAGCATGCTATTTAACAACACATATTCATCAAAAAATATTCTCAGGTGCTCAAGGTAAATCGCAAAGCGTTACCAAATCTCTTTAACATAATAGGTGTGTGTGTGTGTGTGTGTGTGTGTGTGTGTGTGAAAAGAGAACAAACCATTTAAACAACTATTTAGATAGTCTAAGCGAACGAAAAGGCTTGTTTCTGGGCATTAGTTGCCGATTTATCATGAAAACAGTTTTGCTTCCGTAACACACTCGCCAAGAACGCTTAAATTGTACTGGCGTTGAAGGTTATTAATTTTCTAATAAATCGTACAACCGACCCAACTTGTAACAAGCGAAAGAAAAGAGAGCTAAAGCATTCTAAAAAATAGAAATAGAGCAAATAACAAGAAATGTGACATCACAGTAAGGCAAGTTGTCAACAATACATGAAAAATATCATAATTTCAAAAATTAAACATTCCTTCAGCTTATCCGTTAACTTTTTTTAAACTTTAAACTACTTCCAAAGATACGTATTAAAGAAATATCAATAAGAATTATGAATTATAGATAATCCGTAAACATTTAAAGGCACTATATAAAAATAATATAGTAAAGATGTGCAATTCCTATCAATGAGCTCCTTACAACATACTAGAGAGAAATGGGGGAAAATGTCTATAAACCATTCATGATTATCCCACAATAGCGTTGCATTTGTGTAATATGTCCAAAATTCAGAGCCTACCATTCACCAAATATTATGGGAAACAACTTAGGCATAGTCTTTTTAGATAAAAGTCTCAAATATGTGATTCATTCTATAATGTTCAAGTAGTGATTAGAGATCGCAACGCATTATGACAAGGTAGTAAATTATTAAAAAAGGACTAAAAAAAGAAACTGTAAATAATAGGGTTGGGCCCCATTTGGACAGTGAGTCAGGAAAAAGGAAAGAGCGCATGGAGGAAGAATAAGAACCGTTTGAGGGATATGGATAGGTAGCAGAAAATTGCGCAATGCAGAGAGATGATTTCGCTGGAAGTGCAATCAGGGCTAACTTCTGAATGGAGCAATACATCAAAAAGGAAATCAAACTCACTGGACAAGTGCTTGCGTGATTCAGATTAGGGGCATGGCGGATGATTAAGATCACGGACGACTATAAGCGGAGAATGTGACCCATCTATTAAAAGGGGGAATGATAGACACATACACTGGCTGAATGTAAAGATGCGAAAGAATGGAAGGAAACGTATCTACCACACTCCTTTAGGGATCGAAAAGAGAAGATTGTCATGCTGGGATCTCTTGGCAGGCAAGGACAGGAAGGAGAGATTAAGTAAATATCTGATGATAGTGAGACAGGTCAGATCTGAAAAGGCTGATAGGGGATTTGGGAAACCAAATTGATTTGAATCCACCTGTGTGCGTGCGTGCGTGCGTGTGTGTCATTCGCAACATGGGTTCTTTACATTTTTCTATGCCATATATTTAATTTTTAATTCACATTTTTATTTTTATTTTATTGTTGAATACATATGTTTGCTTTATAGTTTATTGTCAAATATCTAATATACTATCTTGTGTAATATAACAGCAGGTACTAATTGGACCGTGCGCCTTTTTATTGTGTTGAAATCATCTACCACGACCACGACCACGACCACTACCATTACTAATTTTAAAAAGTATATATGGTTCATTTCAATTTGCAGTATAATGGGATTAAGAGAAAAGTGTGTTTTTACGCATTCTACAGAGGCGTTAGCCTACGTTCATATGCGCGCATGTGCGTGTAGAAAATAAAAAAGGAAAACCCGAGCAAAAGAACCAGAATGAAACATAGTGACAAGTAAACGAGCTGTTCTGATAAATCATTTTAACTCTAAGGAAAGTATAATTAACACTGTACGACAGCTGCCTCGAACCAACAGGAACTGGGGATAAATGATTCTAAAGAAATGAGCTGCTATTTTCATCTGAGGAAGCACGTATTACAGCTACTAAATGAAGTTGAAACGAAGAAATATTCAGGCTTCCAGCAATACGAATGAAACTCCTAAATATGACAGGTGAATGTATTCCTTGGCTCATTACTCTTAAATTAATAGTGATGTTGACCTTTGCATCCATTTATAATGGAAAAACTTCGAAATTATTTTCATAGCACATTAACGAATGGCTCGCACACGTGACTTATATAGCCGTATATGTGCATAGAAGCATAAGATGCAAATAGTACAACTGTTATAATTCTGCCTTGCTAGATTCATATAAAGGTTCCTTTATAATAATTGCGAAGGACACCATGAACAGTAACAGACGCATCAAGTTTTCATGTGGAATTTGACATTTTCCAAGTGACTGGTGCTACTTCTTTTTATTAACAAGTTCTACATGTACAGGAAATTGTAAAGCATTTTTACCTTTCCCACGCTAGCACTTATATAACAAGACTCTGCTCATTTTTTCAGCGACCATGAAAAACCTGCACAATCTTTACCATCAAAGTGCTATTTCTGTCGTATTACATAACAAAAAAGACTGTCATTTAGGGTTTTCTGAAACGTCGTAAAGCGCAGCGCCAGCATTTTTTCTTGAAAAGGAAGTATTACAAATTAATCTGTATTTAATTGATTTATCCAGGGATCTTAAACGAATTGCATGTTTGAAACCAATCCAATAATTCTGTGCAACTTTCACAGCTGAACATTTCCCATGCGTACACATATATGGGAGTTCAAATCTCTTCGGGCCGGTCATTCTGACAATGGGGTTTTCGGGTCGCTTATGTGAAACCTGGGATGGGCATTTCCTTTCCACAAATTTTCCGCTCTTTCATTTCGTATCATTTAATTCCATTGCTTTTATTACAGTGTATAGAGTCAAGGAGAAATGGAGAGATGTGACGTGACGGTAGCTTGCATTTTGGAAAGATTTGTGCCCCAGCTTCTGTATGGAAGTGGCCCTTCCGAGGGGCTCGAACTTCATGGAGGGGGACTCCACCGGCATCGCGGTGTCTACATGGAAACAATGCTAGGGATCTGTTTATGCTTGTGGATCCTGGCCACCCGATTATTTCCCTCATCTCACTTACGGCGTAGGCACAAATGGCCAGCAGTTGAGCAAGGCTGAAATATCGAAATATCCTCCTTCGTTCCTAACTATCTAATCCAGCACAAACCAATGTGTCCTTAGCAAAGTCGGGTATGACATTGGCATCAAGTAAAAGCGAATATTACGAATTTTGAGTTTCATTTATTGCGCTTTACATTTATATACTTACGAGCATTGTTTTATTATAAAATTAAAAAACAACCTACTCCGTAGGACTTGAACCCGCGATACTCTAAACCACAGTCTGTCTCCTTATCTGCCTCATAGTCGGGTGGAAAGTTCCCTTACATGACAGTAAATCAGTTAACCGCTGTACAGTGCCATACTGTCATATGATTAATCCGAGATTTTAAACAGGTTTATAGCCTAAATCTTTAAAACGCTATGATTTAATGAAAAACAGGAAGTAGCTATGAAGTTATTTTAAGGCAAATTGTTCCACCCATTTTGCTTTAGCATCGACTTATCAACATCCAATTTCAACTCCTTTTGACAATATAACTCTCGATATTTTTCCTCGTGAACCAAAATTTCCAATTCCAAATTGCTTTTGTAAAGCCCTGCTACAATCTCTGAATTTAATGCAGTGTGTCAACAGCTTTAGAGTAAAAGGCTATTATAGCAAGAGAATGCGCTGTTAAAACAACAATACTTACGAGCAAGAGTTTGCTTCAACGTTCAAGGATTTCTAAAACATACAACATTTCAATCTTGCGATATTAAACGTTAAAAGTTTATCGTGGTTTGATAGTTTACGAAAATTATTTTGGCCAATGTTACAGCTTTCTTTCTAATGAAAATTATCAATCAAAATATTTTAAGCAACTACATAGCTGCTCCCGTAAAAATAAATTTCAAAAATAGGCTTGGGATTTATCTTTTAATCATAATTTTTTCATAATTAACTCCTGTGGTTGTTGAATAAATCACTAGGCCACTATTTGTGAATAAAAAAATAGGATATGCATAAAATGAACGTCTTCCTGCAAAAAATATTAGAAGAAATGCGGTTCTAAATCTGTCATTAAATATGCCATACTCGTTAAAGAACCCACATTTGAGTGCATTTATAACCTAAACTAATGAAGTTAGAGGTAAAAAATATGCAAATTATGTAACTAAATAAACAGACATAATTTCCAATTTCTGAAGGTACAGACTTCTGCATCCCAGAAAATTAAGCTCAAAATTATACTATTTGTGGATGAGTGAAAAAAGAACGTGCTGCAACTTTTGAATGTTTTCCTATAAGAATTCTTCCTAAACTATCAATTATTTAATTTCATGCCTTGAGATTGACTGATGACGTTAGATCGAGACTACAACCTACCTAGAAATATCTACAGCACTGACTTCACGAATGAGCTCGGCAAACGCTTGCTCTGCGTTAAGTCGCGCTTGATGAGTAATGATTAGGTCTCGGATTCTCAGGTAAATACATATTTTATTAACAGACCAAAAGTAACTCGCAAGAACGTTTAAACCTTTGATGTGGTAAACTCAGCTTATATTTTTAATGTTATACCACATGTTAAATATTTGCATGAAAAGCATAAAATTCAATTTTGGTTAAACAATTTTTAACTAAACCCCAATTTCAATCTTATTATTGCCGGAATATTATGCCTTGTATCATGTGGCTGGCTCACCAGTATTGGCTAACACAGAGCAGTAGCTTTGATATAAACATCGAACACGCCATTTTTTATTATTAGAATTCTGCTATTCATGGACTGTTCTGTTTATACTCACTGTTTTTGCTAGAAGAACTATTGTATACATTAAATCTTCTCCCTGCTTCTTCCTCTCCTTGACAGTGCAGTTAGTATAGTGTGTGGACTCCAAAATGGGACAATGCGAACGTGTCAGCGCGCAGTTTGAAATGTCTCCCCCCCCCTCCAGACCTTGGCTTAATGCGAATCCATAACTTGTTCCTTTATGCCTCCAATAATAGAACATTTCTATGAACCTGCTGTTAGTACCACGATAAAGAGAACACAGCTTTACTTACGTGCCAGATCATTGTAGTGTCTGCAGCTTGACACCGTCGATGCATATCAAAGATGTGATTCAATAGAGACTGTTGGTGTGGGAGAGAGGCGCTGTATTCGGCCAACCACAGTGTTTGAGGTATGAGCTTATTCAGTTGCAGTTCACTTTTGGTGTTGTGAGGTGGTCGTTTTCACAGTTAATTTTCCTCTTGTGTATTTAGCGATGTCCAAACCGAAGGCAACCGCAAGTTATTTTTTGCAGAAACACCATGCAGAACTTTTAGTCATACAGGAAATGTTAAGTGACACTGTTAAAATAAAACGACTTGGCATATATATATATACATGCATAAATTTGATTTTCCTCTTTAGCACAATTGAAAAACTTGAAATAGTTGGAATCCTGTCAAAAGCAATACAACATGTTCATGAAATGCCGAAAAACGTAAACGGTGTTGGTAGATCTACGGCACAAATATTGCAAAAAATTGCAGAGAAGTTTTTGAAAAAAATAGCGGATTTCACACTACGTGTGATGTGAAATTTCAAATGTGGTGGACGGCAAGCAAGGAAAGAAAAGGATACTGCTGTAAGTATGAGTAATGTGTCCAGACATGAGGAAAGTTCTTTTCCCCAGTATAAAATCAATATCCTGCGACAGTCGTCAATCATTTCAGTGGATAATTTGAAGAAGAGTCTCATTGTGAACAGCAATTCTTTAGCAGTTGGGGAGGCTTAGCATGAATTATATTGACATAAAATAATTAAATCTTATTGAAATATTTTTGCGTTTTTGTTACATATTTCAAGAACTTTACCGCATAAAAATTAATAGTATCCAGATTTTTAGCATCTAAAAGTCCGAGCCCTAGTTATGGCTTTCTGCTATTATAATAAGAAATAAATGTTTCTCCTTTAACAGTAATTATTTCAATACAGTTTAACTTATTAATGATGAAAAAGTTCATAGTCATAATAGAAAGAGCGGGGAAAACATTATACTTGACATTACTATACAGCATGAAGCGGTTTAGTCAAGCAGCCAAGTTGGGCGCCAAATTTTAAAGCGGTTTGTTATGGGCGATTATAGGTGCTCCGATATTGTTGCTCACACTTCAACGACAATGTTTCAGGGTGAATTCAGCTATTGCTGACTCGTACTCAACCAGATTGGGAGAGGAATTCAACGGTGCAAATGAGCACGCGATGCGACGTAATATATATTGGTATTTTATTATGTACAAAATCTTTCACGTCCTCTAGTATTTTGGTTACGATAGACTTAGCTACGCAGATACAAACTTATTTGCCACGTGTGAAACTTATAGATGAGTGCCGCGGCGCGTGGAAATGAAACTCGAACTTATAATGAGCAATGCGAAATGCTTGTATCTTGCCGCGTGTAGATTTTATAACTGCGTGCCTCAGCAACGTCGCACTTACAAATGCGAACTGCTTACTGCCTTTCGCACGATGTATATCTTATAACCGTATCTCTTTCGCGGTTTATAAAACTTTGAACTACCTGACTGTCACGTCGAACTTACAACTGCTCCTGGGCTGTTGTAAGTTTCTATGAACTGAATGAGAAAATTTGTCTCGTGGCGTGTAGAACTTAAGACTACGTGTCTCAGTTACATCGAATTTACAAACTGCTCCTGAGCAATGAGGAAATGCGTCTCGTGGCGTGCAGAACTTAGAATTGCGTGACTCAGTTTCGTCCAATTTATAACTGCTCCTGAGCAATGAGTAAATGCGAACCTAATGAGGAAATACGTCTCGCGGCGTGTAGAACTTGAGACTTATTTTTAAAAAATTATTATTATTATTATTATTATTATTATTATTATTATTATTATTATTATTATTATTATTATTATTATTATTATATTTCAATGGGGTAGAATGGAGGAACTGTTTCAAACGATTATATGATATAATTCATTTGACGTTAAATGTTGAAACAATTATATATTCTAAACTTTGAAGGCTCCTCCACAATTACCACGAACTCGTAATTTGAATTTAATACACGGTATATTTCCTATGCGTTTTAATTTATTTGATGATGGAAATGATTATACGGTGGCTCAGATGAACATTTTGTGTTCATTTTGTTACTGTTTATTATAAAATGACTTCAACCTCCATTTTATATTACTGATATTAGTATAATTAATTACATATGTTATAAATCTTATTACAACTAATTTGTACAGTTTATATGTCTTCATATTAATAGTAAGTCATTTTGCATATTTCCTGAGTATTAGAAGAACTTGTTTACAGAGCTTTTAAACTTAAACCAGGAAACGCTGTGTTGTGGGAACGGAACAAAAAGAACCAGATGGTCCTGACCTCTTTTATATATTTTTTGTAAGAAGCTTTGTGTAAAAAGGGTCTTCTCTAAGAATTTGAAAAACAGTGAGTCAGATCCCTTATCTGACAGAAGGGTTAGTTTCTTTCGTTAAAATCCGGGACAGGCCGGGCAATAAAAACATATTGATGCAACAGAACCTTGTAGGTGTAATAACTTGTAACCAACATTACGTAACGAATCCCAGGTGAAAAACAGAAGGAATAAATGTTAAAAAGGGCAGTCAATCGGAGAGCTTGTGGGGTAGAAAGACACAAAACTGTTAACAGGGAGCCTTGTCGAAAATAGTGGTACAAAAAGAAATGTGAAACGGTGAAAGATTTGGTACAATTACCGGGGCAGTGATAGACTAGAATCCATCGGGTTAGTTGCCAACACTCATCAATATTCTCAAAACTTAAAGGTGACCATTGAAAGATAAAATTACTTAAATATAAATAAATAGTGTTATAGTATGCTCCACGATTTGTGTTCATCTTTTGCATGGTTCCCAGTCCTCTCCCAGTGGCCTAAGAGGGTCATAAAACTCCAGCAATCCACTGACGCTAGCGTGGCACGTCGATATTCGATAGGCAGCAGGAGAAGAGGAAATCGACATCAATCCGTCAACAATCAATTGAATCTACAAACTCCTCCCCACTCTTCACATTATACTATCGAATCCGATCGCGTTTTTTAACAGCTTCCGCTATGAGTGAATGCATAAGTGCTTAACTTGATGATGATGATGATGATGATGATGATGATAGTAAAAGTATAAATGAAAAACCGCTTATAAATCTATTATTTAATTATATGACAATAAGCACGTTTTGTCCAAAATTTTAAAGCCTGTCATCTGTAATACACTTTATTTATAACGCTTTGTCACATAAAAGACAGATGCTGAATAATTTTATATTATATTTAGGTAATATTTAAACCGATAGGAACAGCAGATAGTGAAATTAGACAGCAATGTTTAATGCGTTGGAAGTACATCTATAACGGAAAGTCAAGAGTTGCTATACAAATTAATGATGAGGCAGGTAATTTGTCCTTTATTTCAAGAAAGAAAACAGGTTCGTTTAGTTTGTTCTAGCTTAAACAATAAAGTTTTTTAAGGCATGAACAGACGTGGACCCTTAATCACCATTGAATAAATAATTAAAATTATGTTTGATGTGTAAAATCACTACATTTTAATTGTTGAGGAAGTAATTTGAACAGTTGACAATTGCAACCTCAGAAATTATCTCCACCGAAAGGCGAATAGTAACATATCTTGTTTACAACCAGTGAGACTGGGTTCTTTATTGTGATTAAGTACCTAAATGAGGAATTTTCCCTTATTTTTTCCATCACAAAATGATAATTCATTCAACATAGGCGTCCGAGAAATTCAATATATTTAGCACTGTCATTTCATTGCTCTTAACGAATAGTTCCATTAACTGGCATTATAAACTTTAAAGGTAATAAAACTGAAAAGCAATTTATTAAAATTATTTCAAAAACTGCATACGGTCCAATATATATTTTTATCTAATCATTATGAAATGGTTTCATTATAGTTTTAAAAAGAGTTCATAGGTAAACATATGCCGGTTATTTTTAATAGTGTTTAACACTCGTTTTCACTACTGAGGTATCACGGGCGGTGAATACTGATGATGCATAAGATGATTCTTATCGGAAAAGATATATTCGGAAAAGAATTATATTTGAGAGGGAAGCATTCCTGACTATAAATTTAGGGTGTATCTACGACATTTGTCATTGATATGGGCGAATAAAAACTAATAAAAAAAAAAGAAGGAAGGAAGGAAGGAAGGAAGGAAGGAAGGAAGGAAGGAAGGAAGGAAGGAAAAAAACTAAGTAAAATAGGACGGTCCTGATGGGAACCGAACCCCAGTTCTTCCGTTAACGAGTTGGTAATTCGTGACGGTATGTCCGTATAATTACAAAATAATTCTTTTTACTTAGCTCCTAAATATGCTAAATATGACTATTACTTTCAAAATGAAACTGCAAAGAGGTGCCAAGTAAAGAATAACGAACATTATGTGTATCAAATAAACAAACTATATGAAACAAAAATATACGGGTCGATTCGGCACACAGCCCTCACTAATGGAAAATGCCTGGAAGGTACCCTAAATTTACGCCTGGAACGCTTTCTCCCCAAACAAAATACCTTTCCCACTTTATAATTTCCTCTTACATGTCACCAGGGCCCATCGCCTGTGATGCCTCAGTAATAAAAACGGGCATTTAACACTATTGTAAAAAAATTAAAAAATTTAAACCAAAACTGTGGCAAGGCCAGTTTTAGATTACTCAACAAAACTGACGTCGTCTGAGAACATGGGTGCACTGTTAACAGCAATAAAAGCTATTGTCTCGTGTCGTAGATTTACGGCATTTAAAGAATCTCAAAGCAGTTATACAGCCGTTTCACACCCTAAATTGAATGAGATGCTGATGACCTGTGATGTTACATAGGGGCCGTAAATAAACAAAATAAATACAAAATAAATAAAAGAACAATAAAATGGCAATACTTTTTCAACTGTCAAATATCCGTTGAAAAATTGAATAAAATTAGCAATTACTAACAGATTTACTACGGCGCTAAGAGAGGAAGTGGAACTGACTGCATTATAAAAATCCAATTTAGAAATAACCTATATTAAATGCTGTTAACTTGACAACAACCTCATATTATAATTTCATCTTGAAAAAGTTTATAAAAACTGGTACACATTAATCCTTTGCCATATTTATCTTATTTGAAAATATAAATGCACTATTCACTCGCATTTTAAAATACATTTTTTGAAAATAATTGACACATCATTAAAAAATACTCTTCATACAAGGAATTGTTACAGCAATCAAATTACTTTTCCAATGCTAAGATTTTCAAAAAACTGATTTACAGATGCATTGTTTGAAGCCCTTCACACATTGAAATCGAAAATCAGCTGGTAATCTGAAAATAGGCTACGCCTACCTGAAGTGTAAGCATTTAAAAAGTAATCTCACAAAAAAAAAGATATATTTGATAAAAACGGTATGAAAAAGTAGCAAAGCTTAACGTTTCTTTCTCGTGTTATACATACAGTCTTCACTACCTCTAGTAGACTGCCGTCAACTCGTCTCCCACCCTTTTCATTATAAGCCTTAAGTAGCATAAACTACACTCAACACGTTTTACGAGACAGTCAAAACCGGTATGTAGTAATGGGTGTGGATTTCAAAAGTTTATAATCGCTTGTGCGTCGACTGAAAATTAAACGAGACGTTGGGAATGTAAAACATGGTGAATGAAGTAACCACGCGTCTGGTGGATTTGCAATTAGGACAAAGCAATGAGTACCACGTCCATTCCATAATAATGGTAATTTCTTCACTAATGTCAACAGAAACAATGCCTTTAATAACTGTTCTAACTTACGTAAATCTTCTTTATATGGCTAAAATGCAGGTCCCAGCTTGTTGTACATCGAAGGGAAAAACCATATAACTGAACTACTATATGACAAGACGAATGCATTTGTGTAATAAATTTCATGCAAAAATTCGCCTACGTCATCATAAAAATTAATTGCTTTTATACAGATATTCTCTCGAACTCCTTAAAACATAATTCTGAACAATAATTCATTTTAAAAATCATCTCTTGCCATATAAAATTATTCGTAAATTATAATTATTAATTTATAATATTCTCATAAATGCAGCGAAAAAATTATTATAGCGAAACTTCAAATTATTACGACAAAATGTGGCTTTCAGAATTGTGTTCTAAGATAAATATAAAAGTAATAATTTCATAATAACTAAGAACAGAGTCCTTATATCTGTCTTACACACCGATAGTAATCACAGTAAGCACTCTAATGTCAAAGTAGTAAGGCTGACTTCTTCCTCGACCCAGTACAATCATACATGGACGCCACCAGCGTGATTTAAATATTATTTAAAGAAAATTTTCTATGTTAGTCTTGTTGATGGAAACATCAAATTCAATACTGACATTTTTTTTTGTCAGAGAGAGAGAGAGAGAGAGAGGGGGGGGGCAATCAGTATATTCCTTGTAGAAGTTAGTGAAGTGTGAATTAATTGTTTATGTCCCTGTTGAAATACGAGGTCTCTTCAAAAAGTATAGCGAATTTTGAATTTCCGCGGGCTACGTATATTCGATTTTCGATTGATTTGTGGCGTTATGTTGGTACTCATGTCCCTCACTTATGTTAACAAGCTCGGCCATTTTGAATGTTCAGTTAATTGTTGACAGCTATTTTGCTTGGACGTGTTTTGGCTCGTCTTCGATCTTTGCCTATTCCAAAAAATGGAACAAAGAATCTGTGACAAATTTTGTGTGAAAAACAAAATTAAGTGCGCGGATGCATTCCGAATGTTGACTGTGGCATATGGTGAAGCTACCTTGGACCAAAGCAACGTTTACCAGTGGTACAAAATGTTCTCAAGAGGGTCGAGAAGATGTGAACGACGAAGAGCGTCCCGGACGCCCGAGCTCGTCAACAACAGACGAAAACATTGAAGAAAATAGTATTGGCCAATCGTCGAATCACCGTTAGAGAAGTTGCTGAGGACCTAAACATATCCATTGGCTTGTGCCATTCGATTTTTACCAATGATTTGGGCATGAGACGGGTCGCCGCAAAATTCGTACCAAAGTTGCTCAATTTCGACCAAAAACACCATCGCATTAACGTTGCTAAGGAGCTGTTGAACTCTGTCCACGACGACCCAAATTTCCTCCAGAGGGTCATAACTGGCGACGAATCATGGGTTTATGGTTATGACGTGGAAACTAAAGCTCAATCATCCCAATGGATGTTGCCACACAAGCCAAGACCGAAAAAAGCGCACCAAGTTCGGTCGAATGTGAAGGCTTTGCTTACAGTTTTTTTCGATTGCAGGGGCGTGGTGCATCATGAGTTCTTGCCACAGGGTAGAACGGTCAATAAGGAATATTACCTGCAAGTTATGCAAAATTTGCGCGAAGCAATCCGCCAGAAACGCCCGGATTTGTGGAAGAACAAAAATTGGCTTTTGCACCATGATAACGCCCCTGTTCACACATCGTTGCTTGTGCGCGAATTTTTGGGCAAAAACAACACACTTATGATGCCGCAGCCACCGTACTCCCCAGACCTGGCCCCCTGTGACTTTTTTTTGTTCCCAAAACTGAAGAGGTCCATGAAAGGACGACGTTACGCCACGATTGAGGAGATGAAGATGGCATCGAAGCAGGAGCTGAACAAGATTTAAAAAAAAAAAAAAAAAAAAAAAAAAAAAAAAAAAAAAAAAAACCTGTTTTTAAAGTGCCTCGAGGATTGCAAAAAACGTTGGCACAAGTTTATAATATCTGGTGGGGATTACTTTGAAGGGGACAAAATAGATATTCATGAATAAATAAATACTTTTTGAAAAAACACAAAATTCGCGATACTTTTTGAACAGACCTCGTATATTAAACATGTCACACACACATAAAATGTTCGTTATCTGCTACAATATCAACTTGTTTAAAGTGTAATACAAGTGTTTTTGAGTTTATGTACTTTGAAATTAATGTTTACAAATATATTATAACTTTATCACCTGTAATATCACAAGATGGTCTGAGATTACCCATAAATTCACGAACGTAGTGAGCTGGAACCCTCGAGTCATATTTGTTAGGACCATTTCATTATTAAAATGATAATTTAAATATAATTTCTCTAACCTTGGCTTACACAATTTAAATAATAGTATTATATTTATACTTCGTGAAGATATCACCAGTGGCACATTATCTTAAAACAAATAATTATTATAGATTCTAAACTATTTTACTGTAGAAGGCACTCAAGTAATCGGGACAAATTACTGTAGAGCTGATTATAGGACGATAACCTACGTATAGAAACAGTCAATAAATAATTCTGACCCATTCTGTCCGCTCTCGAGAGTTGCGGATATCCAAGGAGCTAGAAATCGTCAAACGCCTTCTTTGTGCTAGTGCCGATGATATCTAAGAGAGACAAAGGAATGACAAATAGGAAACTCAAAGGCCAATTTAGGTGCGATTTGTTTGAAACACAGCATAAGAATCACATACGCTGTGTCATGTTAATGGTCCATACTTTTGATTTTATAAACTCTACATACTTGTCGTTTAAGCTTCTAACGCTTCATATGCGTATCTTCGGTCTCAAGTCAATGAATGAAATCAAGGAATGACATCACAAGTTCTTAGCTGCATTTGCAGCTTGCGGAATAAGGTTGAGTTGGTCGTTAGTTTGATGTGTAAACTGCAGGCAAACTAATGACGGGGAAAGATGGTATCAAAATGGTACAGAGACATTGAAGATAATACATAGCTTCTTCCAAAGATTATTTCCTGCGAAATAAACATCTTAAATACTTGGATCTTTCTTTCCTCTCACTGTCGTGTACTTGAATAATGCATTTGGCACCTGTGTATTGCTTCGCCTTTTTTTTTAACTTTACTAGTTAACAGCTTAATAATATTTTAATTAAAAGGACTAACAGCTATGGGCAGGATAAGAACAATTTCTACATAAGATATAAATGAATTTTAACCATTAATTCTCATAGAGTGACCCTAAGTAACATTCCTTTTGTACCGATTTCTTTTTCTCGTCTTCTAAAGTCAGATATCTGTCCACTTCTTCTGCTCTTGATACCAGATATTCACAATGTAGCAGCTTTCTCGTCAGGTTACGGTTATTCTACCAATTGGAGTTAACTCCTCAGTGCATCACCCCTAAAAGCCGTCTGGAACTTGAACTGCGAGGGTAGAATCAGGTATTTTCCCAGATGCCAAACGCAATATTTACCCCAAAATTTCGTTCTTCAGAAGTTTCCTCTCTAGCAATAAAACTGTTCATATATATTTTAACTCCGTTCTTGCTGCTCACATTAAGGAGAATTCGTTTTCAGATAAAAGCACGACTAAAGAAAAAGAGCATTCTTATGGTACTCCTGTAGCTATACTCTTAAATTATTAATACATGTACTAATTAGTAAAATCAGTAAACCGATTTACGCTGACAGAAGTTTTGCGAATTAAATTCTTTGGAAAATCAAGGAGAAAACATAACATGTGAGCAAAAGGAAGAGAAAAATAAATAAAAATACGTTTTATTGCAAATTAATTAATGAAACGAAAACATCATTCAGTATTATTTAGCACAGTGAGTTTCCTTAATTACAATGCTCAGTTTAATTGGATATTAGCAGTGAATTCATAACAGTTTTTCCCTCCCAGCTATTTTTTGCCCCAACTTTTGTGGGAAAATGGAAGGTAGTTGTAAATATCCCACCACAAACTATGATATTAAACAATATAACATCAGCAGGACACATTAAATGGTTAATGAATGACTAACTATTATAGTTCGTACACCGTTGCCCTTTGAAATAGAATGTCTGAAATTGCACTATTAGATGCATGATTAAAGCGGAAATATGACATAACTATTCACTTCACTAGCTACAGGTATAGTAGGATGCAGGAAGAAGTATCATGATATATCTTACCTTCCTTAAGCCAAAAACTTGCACTTCAGGTAGCAAAGGCGAATAATGTTTACAGTCTAACAGCCTGGGCGTTACGTTCGATTATATCTAACGTACTATAGACAGACAGTTTTGAGTCGCCAAGCAATGAAATCAGAGCCGTACTCAAAATGTACCAGATATAGGAAACAGAACTTATTCCGTGTTTATATAGATTTGGCACCCGAGACCACAGAGAAACACCTGAGATGCTGACACTTGGCTTGCGCTCTAGTTTACCTAATTCTAAAATGACCAAAGCGTCCTATTTACGGCTATCGGATTTCATAAAGAATTTAATTTGTTTAAAATGCAATATCATATCTTATTTGCAATAAATAATCTTGAAAAATCGACAAAAGTACTCATATTAGGACAGATACAAAATTGGATTTTACGACAGTCTCGCAAAATGTACTACTTGTACTCTGTTATACATTATCAGAATATCATTGTTATGTCCCATAAATCGCTTACTAGATAACAAAATCCGTTGGAGAAGATGAAAAGAAAACATTGGAAGACTGCTCAGACGTCGATTTTGTTCATCGTTAACTCCTAGTGCGACCATAAGCTCGAGTCAAGGCCACTTTAAATGAACGTTGATGCTATTGGGAAATTTTGAGTATGGATATCATTTTAGTAGACGTGAGATCGCATAACTCTTTTCTTTCTCACAAAACAAGTTAGACTGGTGCATTTAACAATTACTTTGCGTACAGAGAGAATTCCGTCTCAGAAAAAATGCTCAGTTACCGAACAAGTAATACCTTAATCCCTTAATGCTTAAGGCGCGGAAAAAAATATGTACAAACAGCTTACGAGTAGCACTAAGTATTGTAACAGTAGCAACAAATAGTCTCCTGCTCCTAAATATGGAGATACCGGCATTAACCTGGATCAGCATCATAGCTACATTGTGATGTGACGTGTATTCATAGCCAGTCAAATGTAAACTAATGTCACTGACGGAGGCGCGGTCATATGCGGGCTGCACCTCAATCTAACTACGTATACAGGTCTTGGTGGAAGACATTTTTGAGAACTACAGTAGGTAAATTTTATGAACGAATATTGTATTTGAACCTTCAATTAATTAATATTACGGCATATATTTGATAAATTAAGTTACTTTGTTTAAGGTGTGTTATTACGTCTCTAGTTCTCTTGACCACACATAAACACATTTGTAACTTTGGAGTTACCGTTTGTAGCACCACAAAGAAGCATTCAAATTTTTATCTTTTTTCTACTCGTAAATTCTTATACTTTTTTCCGCACTGCATAGAAAGAGTGGCATGCGCAACACACTGATAAAATGAGAAAATTCAGCATTTTAGTGATATATTTCCAATACACGTACCTTACAAATGCTTTCAGAAAGAATAATTTTTTTGATATTCCTCATTTTAGCTGGTATTTTATTTACCTGCCTTGATGCCAATGTGCCTTTCACTAGTCATTTTTTAACTACGTGTGTTTGTGTTATCGCTTTTACATTAATAATCAATGAACTTTTGACGTGAGACTTAAATTGACTGACAAATTATAAAACACGTTATTAATATTGTGAACTTAATACAAATATAAATGCATTATATCTTAGTGGTAGATTTTGGGCCAAATTCAAAATTAACACAAGTGCTACTAATATTTAACCAGAAACAAGAGAATTTGCGAAATGTTGAACATACGAAAATTGGTGAATTTAGGAAGTGCTTTAGAATGAATAAAAGAAAAGCAAGGCTAAGATCCAAAAAGGTATAAGGGAGGAAAAGCCCTAATATATAGCCAAAGGACAAAGATTTATACACTCCACAAAGAGATGAAACAAGAGAAGCTTTAAGCGCAAAATCTTTTCATTTCTCTCTTTACTTTTGATATAAGCTGTTACTGAAGGCAGCTTCTAGAGTACTAATTTGGTGCTCTTTGATCATTGCAGGGAAAGGATAAGAGTTTATTATGTAAAAATTCTAGATTCCCTTAAATGCCTCCACTACTAGAGCTTGCTTAGTCCCCTGGTTTTCTTCGTACTACTAAATATGTGTAGCACGGACAGGAAAAACCATTAGCTCCAAATGTTGTTATTCCACGGAAACAAGTGCCTGTCTAGCTACTTAAAACAACTGGAACGATTTACTAACTTGATTTTTTTTCTAAATTAATACTTAATGTGCGATTCTGTATCACTATAAGGAAAATATGTTAATTACCGAAAGATTAGTCATAAAGGGAAGTTTTAAACGTGCTTTCCGAACAGATTATTGCGTATTATCATAGAAAACATTTCAAAAGTATCCGCCACATTGGATACTTCCGAAATTTAAAAAAAAATATGGGCGATTACCTGATTACACTTAAACCACTATTCTCAATGGGGTTTCTTCCATATTCCTTTGTCTTCTAGCCCACCATTAATATAAAATTCAACAATTAATTTTAAAAAATCTAAATGATATACCGGTTGTTACTGAACTTTACCACAAAAATTCCAGAGCAAACAATTTGAGACAGACAGTATATGGTCCACGAAGGAAAATAAGGTATTTTGTGATAAAGAAGTTAATAGCAGATGTTGATAAGGCAATGATAAAGCGAAATGAAGTAAAAGTTTGCCTTAGAATGTCTTGTAACCTGCTTTGCAAGTGAGAAAATTTCGATTTTTAATAAGTAGTTTTTAGTGTTTTCAAGATTTGAAGTTAAATTTCGAATTAATTATATGACAGTATGGCATAGAAAAACGGTTAGTGTTTTGTAGCTTGGTGGCTATGGATAAAGCAAAAAACTATGGTTTCGAAGATCTAGGATATTCGAAACCATAGTCTTTTCCATCTTGCGGGTTGGTAACTAGGCGATGGACACTGGTGATACATGAAATGAAATGATATATTGGGAAAGGATTTATTTTTAAGGAAGGAAACGTTCCAGGCCAAAGTTTAGGGTACCTCCCCGGCATTTGCCATTTATGAGGACTGAGGAAAACCTGGACAAAACCTCAGTCAGGGAGGACGGTCCTGGCGTGATTCGAACGCAGACCTCCCGCTCACGAGTCCGCGATTTAACGACCTCGGCCACCCGTGGCGGTGCAGTCAATGGGAAATACAGGTGCTCCAAGTGAACGGTCGCATTCATCTAACCGATAAGGGAATAAGTTTTCCTTTATCTACTGTGTACAAAATGCTCCAGAGCTACTCCATAATTTTTTCATTTGTATGTAATAATATCTACAAGAGTAAAATATCATTCAATGCCTTG
This sequence comes from Metallyticus violacea, assembly GCA_030762175.1. Classification (NCBI taxonomy): domain Eukaryota; kingdom Metazoa; phylum Arthropoda; class Insecta; order Mantodea; family Metallyticidae; genus Metallyticus; species Metallyticus violacea. The sequence goes on along the minus strand of CM060846.1, from coordinate 139,771,757 downwards.
TTAGTCATTTCACATTAATGTAAAGTTTTTCGATTATACCTACGTTCAATAAAGCACATTTTATAATGATTTGTAATTAAACTCAAATCCACATAATTAGGATTTTTACATTAATAAATATCCCAGAATAATATATTTCTTCTTTCGTGCCAGAAAACAATACAAAAATTGTATGCTTTCATGGGCCAGTACCTGAATCCGGGATCTTCACCGTTGAAGTTCAGCGCGCGCACAGTGCAACACGAGTCAGAACACGCCAAGAGGCACGTAGCAGCCAATTCGGTCGAAATCGATACGATGCAGGGGACGGTGTTTACGGGATAGTCTGTAAAACGCATGCATTGTATTAACTTCTCAATCCGCAGGATGAAAAGCCTCACTCGGTATATATTGGGATATACATATTCTCGTCTTGTACCCCATGGGAGGCCGAAGTCGTTAAGGCACAGACACGTGAGCTCCGGGTTCGATTCCCACAGGGACAGTTCCCCCTGACATTTTATTTTCAGGCTTTCTTCAGTCCTCATAAAATGAAAAATGACTAAGAGATATCCCACACTCAGGCCTGGGACATTTCCTTCTTTTTCAAAATTATTATTTCATACCATGTATCATAAGTGTCCACCAAAAACGGGCGTTAAACACTATTAAAAATAGCAACACTAATAAAAAATGTTCAAAACATTGCGTTATTTGTGCTAATTATTCCAGTATTTTACAAATTTCTCCTCTATTTTTATTTTAGTTACATTGTTCCAAGAGTTACTTTAGCGTTCAATAAAGTAGGTAGATACTCGTATAAGATGTGAAAGTGAAACAAAGCAATCAAGGGGACTCGATAACAATGATCTACTTTTACGTGACGCCTACTGCACCAAAGAGACATGCCCCCATCTTCTATCCGTTATTGTGTGACAACATTTCAAATGAAAGTCCCTTAGTCAATGGCGTACTGGTCTTTTAGAAACTTAATGTCATAACTTTTAAATGTGACAGGCAAGTCATATATTCCTAATTTTAAAACTCCTCTACAATATTTGAAATTGTTACGGTGTTCCTATAGATGCATTTTCTGTAAATTTCATTGTTCTCCAGTATTACGGGTTTGCAACAACGACTAAAGGAATATATTTTGTATTCGAACCAAAGCACTAGTCGTTAAAAGTTGTTCATTATTTAGAAGTCCTCACCCCATGGCGAGTCACGTTAAATTGCAACAAGTCACCCACGTTTAAACATTTCTTAAGAGTGTTTCCACACATCAAAGAGGGAATACCTTGCAGACTTTAGAAAACCATTGTCTCCGGATTACATTGCGTGATTATCAGTTCATTTTATTCATCGCCGCAAAATATTCACTTTAAACATACTCTTCGATAAGGTAAGCATTCCATTAAGTTTTCAATTATTAAATTACAAAAATAGTCTCCTAGTTTATTCCCGTCTGTTTATTCGCATATACTTGGTAAACTTTGCGTTCTTGATTTATAAGAATGAGGATTTTGTTTTGCTAATTATGATAATACCTTGACTTGCCGACCTTAAGCGGATTCCGCCGCCAGCTACTGGAATCACTCTGCTGCGTAAAGAGAGGCTCGAGCAAATGCATGGCACGATACAACATAATTAAAACAAGTTTATTTCCACAGATGCGTAGGTAACAAAAAAGTGTTATGATTAATGTTACAAATCTTCTTGAGATTTTTGGGTTTTTGGCGTGGTGTAGCACTTCTATTTCTCGGTATGAAGAAAACCACGTCTAAACGTACTTTACCATGGTTACAAACTCAGCCTTGTGAATTGGATATCACTTCGCATTGCGTTAACCATCATTTACGGCTTACCCTATTATCAATGTAATGTTGGTAAATTAAATTGACATAAGAACATGCATTATCATACCAAATCCCCTTTAATTATTCCAAAACGGCAAAGCTGCTTTACAGTTAAGAAAAACAGAACCCTCCTCTGGCTTTTTAATTTATTTATTTATTTATTTATTGCATTTTAATTTTCATTTGTTTGTTTATATTATTTATTCTTTGTAAGACGGAACACAACAAACATTCTTCACAAACTTTACATTTTGTTATGTAAAATGCATTTGCAATTATTTACTGAATTATATATGTAATGAATATTGCAGGTGCCACCCATGGCTAAGCTTAAATTTAGTTTTATTTATTAATATGTAGATATTGCAAACGTAGATGTTGTTGCTTCTGCTGCGAAACTGTGAGTGCTCAAACGAAGATGTGACAAGTGCATCGTCCACAGCAAATCTGCCTTAGTGGTTATTCTAATTTCATGCTATACATTTATTTACATCCTTCGTAAACTCAAGAAATACAAAAAAGTTAGAACGATCATTCTAACCCCTACCGCCACGGGTGGCGAAGGTCGTTAAGGCGCGGACTCGTGAGCGGGAGGTCTGGGGTTCGAATCCCACCAGGACCGTCCACACTGGCTGAGGTTTTTTCCAGGTTTTCCTCAGTTCTCATAAATGGCAAACGCCGGGGAGGTACCCTAAACGTAAACCTGGAACGTTTCCTTCCATAAAAAAAAATCCTTTCCCACTGTATCATTTCATTTCATGTACCATCAACGTCACCGCCTGTGGTGCCTCAGCATAAAAACGGGCGTTAAACACTACTCAAAAAAAAAAAAAAATCATTCTAACTCGATGAGTAAATTCAAAAAATGTTTTGCAACACGAAACCAAAATCAGAATAAATAGCATACAAAATAACGAAACTAAAAAATCGTAATTTCAAAATCAACGCAATCAACATTCCATTTTTTAGATACAACACGTTCCTAAAGTTGTTATTCTTATCACTTAACAGACATTGGAACTTAACATTGGAATATTCTGGTAACAATGGAATTTAAAAGCGTCTATTTCAATGTTATTTTGAAACAAAAAAATCCTTTTACAATGAAAGTATTTTCATACGGCTAGTTTTAAAATAAACAGCACAATGTCTAATATTTTGACTGTTGTGCCATGCTGTATTTGAAAATGTTACTGGGAAATTTCAACTGGTCGATGCCCTCGCGCTAGTTAACAGTATTCAAAACATAGTTACATAAGCTTATTTCTAATTATTATTTCTATTCCTGTTTTTATATATTCTTTTAAAATGACTTAGGTATAATTGTTCAGTCCCAGTGTTCTCCACTTACCTACAGCGAAAATTTTTACCGTAGAACACAAGGAACTTTAATTTACTTCAGTGTAGATGCATTATTACAATATAAGATATATCTCAGAGCATTTTGAAGAAGGCTTATAGGACTTAACAAAACGCTGGACATGAAAAACTTCCTTTTTTTCAATAGCAAATTTAGCATGAAATAAAACCCCAATAATACCGCGGCAAGAAAACAATTCCAAAACTGTAATAAATAAAGTTTCGACATGTAAGTACTTTGCGACCGTACATTCAAATATAAATAACCTCCTCTGAATTTCTAGGTAAAACATCAGCCCCATGTCATTTTACGAAAGTTTAATAAACTGGAACATTACCACAAAAATGACAATTTAATAGAGAACTAGCTGGTTCAATGTTGGAAACAAGAATTTTACAAACTATATAGTAAAAGTGATATTTCATTATTAGACATTTTATTTACAGTTATAATTTTGTAAATGATGTACTGTTTGTTAGTACAGAAATTTAATTCGGTTTGAATAGCATTCGTTTATGAAAATATATCAAGTATCAGGATGTTAGGAATTGTTTGGTAATACATTTAGGAATTGTTTGGTAATACATTATGTAATCAATCGTAAAAAAGTGTAGATTTTTAGTATTATGATAAATTATGACTTTATATAAAGTAATCAAGATTTACATTAGACAGTTAATTGAAACAGAAACTCAGAAACCTGAAGAATTTACAGTAAGCAGAAACAGAAGAATTCAGAAAAAAGAAAAAAAGCGAGAGGGAGTCATCGTATGAACAGACACTAAAAACGTAAAGGGCTGCAAGAAAAAAGCATTACATACTGCACAGAATGTTGTTAGAACTTTTTTATAGAAAAGATTTTCTGATCAACGATTGTTTTTATTTTCAACATTTCTACAACTGAAATAATAAGGGTTGTTCATAATTGGTAAACTACACAATTAAGTTAACTTATACATAGTGTGTTTACATATTAATAAGAGTAGTCCAGTTTAAAATTATGTGAACAAGAGTATACAAAATGTTCCATCAATGTTAAATATATACATCAAAGTACTATGGAGCAACAATTTGATACATTACTTGCACACCGTCACGGGTGGTCGAGGTCGTTAAGGCGCGGACTCTTGAGGTCTGGGGTTCGATTCCCAGAACCGTCCTGCCTGACTTAGATTTTTTCCAAGTTTTTCTCAGTCTTCATAAATGCCAAATGGAGGTAGCCTAAACTTCGGCCTGGAACCTTTCCTTCCTTCAAAAAAAAAAAATCCTTTCCCAATATATCATTTCATCTCATGTATCATCGGTGTCCACCGCCTGTGATGCCTCAGTAGTGAAAAAGGGCGTTAAACACTATTAAATTCAACAATAACATTATTTACAAAACATTATGCTTAGTTTTTTACATATTTTCCTATTTAGCATTTTTAAACAGCAACATATTAATAAAAATCAAGAATTAATGTATAAAAGTTCAATTATTAAAACAAAGTAATGATAAAGTTACATAATTTTGGTGGATTCCTCATTAAACACCACTTGCCGTTTTTTGCAAAACATCTAATTATTAAAAGCCCAAACGGAAAGTCTTTCTCTTGCAACTATTTTAAAATGTAGCTGCCTACTCCGAAAAACTAGAAATTGTGCAAACTTATTCTTATATCACACATTATATGTTTCAGTACTTCAAACTCCCATCTCACCAGTTGAAATTCTGGCGCCTAGGATCGTGCTAAAATTAAATATGATCCATTACATAAAGAAAAAAGGTCCACTAGGCTGCGGCATATATTCTTGAGCACAAGAAGTCGTGATTTATATACGCACGTCAACGAGGATTAACTTTCTAATTTTAAATACACTTGCAACTCATTCCGATATTAAGTGCGTTGATCCCGTGAGATGGATTTAGGCGCCGAGGTCTTAGCACCTACAAAATGGGATTTAAATTTCATTAGAAAACATTATCTGAACCACACATTGTATTACTCTTATCACACCATCCTGTTTAAAATAGGTTAAACTAAAGATCTGGTGACAATGTTGAAAGGTAGTATCGTAAACTTCCTGTAACTAGAAACTAGACCGCAAATTTTGGATAAAGTATTCTAGATATCTCATCACATTAATAGACTATCACGAACCAACCATTGCTGTTTTTATATGTCAATCGCAGGGCGGTAAGTGTGGACTACAGGGAGTGTCCTCCACGAGCTACCGTAACTTCCTAAGAACGCTTACATTAAGAAAAATAATAAAAATAATTAGGGCGTAGAATCTTCCCAGCTGAAGGCGAGATTTTGCTTTCACAGGAACGGACCCCCCCCCTTTACCCCATGCTCACTTGCTTCAATTCAACTACACTACATAGTGTATAAAGTATGCCCACTATGTCCAGATAAGAACCAACCGTGATGTAAACAAATGGTTTAATTTCTGACCTGCGATTTGCTAGAGACCTAAGCACGATATATATAATGCCGGGAATATGTCAGTTATACTTACTGTTCTTTTATCACACAACGCGTGAAAACATGTAGATTTAGCAAAGTAACGTTTGCATTTTGTTTTTAAACATGTGCTACACGGGTATAATAAAACTAACAAATCTGTTTATAATGATCGTCTGATTTCAGTTTGTAAAATGGTGGCATGTTTTGATGTAGTTAATACGGTAGGTGATAACGTGTATGAAATACAGAAGTATTATAAAGGTTAACTGTTAATATTGTAAAGGTCTCATTCGCTTGAGTGTTGTATTCTCTTTCGAATTTGAACCAAGCAATCTGCAGTTTCTATTTTCACAGCTGATGTTAGAGGCGGGGTTATCGCGTAATGATACAAATGTTTACGTTAAGTTTGGTTCTTAAGTTGGACGCATTTTATAATGCGTACCCATGTTTCATCATAGATTACAATGCGGAGACTTTCCTCCTTAATCCAGGCATTGATGCAAAAGCCTCTGCCACACTCCCACATCTTTTATATCCACAGTGAGAATCCCAGGAAATCAAATTAGCGAGACCTTTCGGTAATCCAGGTTGTCTGAAATAATGTATTGAACACTTGCACAACTTCTCCCAACGCCAAAAGCAATTTCAGAAGTTGTCATAATCGATAACGTCTCGAACGGATTTCCTTTATGTTCGTCCGAGCTTAGATGCTGGTAAATTTAATTTCTCACAGTTTCTCGTACTTCTGTTAACTTTTTTGTGACACTCGTGCATTTCTGTTCTATATAGCGATTTATTCCAATTTGAGTCCATAATTTTTTTTTTTTTTTTTTTTTTTTTAAATTTCAGCCGGTTTTACGTCCTCTCGAACCTAAGACTTAATGCTTTGCGCAATCGACGAATATATCCTTTGCCCAGACATTATGTTACTGACTAATGAAATGGTTGTGCGAGGCGAACCAGTTACCTTTACATTTGAAACCCCCAGGCGCCAAGTCTCGTTCCGTGCTATTCTCAAGCGGTAAAATAAAACGTCCGGTTTATATCTTATTCCCCTTCACTTAGCTGTTAGGGGCGGTCCGAATGATATTCCACCATAGCATACTAAAAATCGTCTTATCATACAGAATAATGATTTCCGAAGCCTTGATCGCCAACTACGAATTCGGTAAACTTAATAAAAAGAATGCAAAAATTAGTTAAATGGCATCATCGTTGGTAAGCATACTTTATAATAAAATGTAAGTCAGGTGCGACGAATATTTTTTGCTGTATAGCCATTTGAATCGACCACTATTGTATTTGCATAAAAAAATTAAGACGTTAATTTTTGTGTAGCGATTAAAATGTTTTACTTGCAGTTTGAGACAACCGTCCAGATCAAGGCCGAATTTGAGTTCATGGGTACTTTACACCGCGTTGAAAAAAATTTCTGGATAAATAAGCTTAAAAGTGACCATGCATGCACTGTTTATGAAACTCTATTCATTTTCCAAGTCACCACGACGAATAATAATGGGGGGGGGGGTATGCGGTAGCTAAAGCCAAAAATGTCTCAAAAATTCCTATTTTAATAATAGTTGCAGATTGGGGATAAATCGCCGAACATTTGCCTGAACGGTTAGATAGAGGACAATAGCCTCGCCTCGAAAGAAGGTAGCCTTTTGTTAACATTAGACCCATTTTCACCTTTCAAATCCTCCCAGACAGGCCAGTCGAAGAGACAAAATATTTTATTATACTTTAAACTGGGGCGTAGCGAGATATATTATTTCAATCAATAACAGTACTTGTCATTCAAAAGATGCTCCGCCTGCGAAAACAGGTGTCTTAAAAAAAAACTTTAACCTATTTCCAACAATTTCAAAGGAATGTCGCTAATATGGCCGAAACGTGCCTTATCGCAAACTTTGGTGTGCAGATCTGAGTGGAAATTGAGAAAAAGTAGCGGGGAAGAAAAGCTTCAACCTATAAACACCCTTCAAATTTGGACGAATGAGAATGAATAGGCAATATTAAAGATATCACGTAATAGCGAATAGGAGGTTAGAGTTGAGTCCATTCCCAGAATATTTGAAGAAATAAAAGTTCGCGGTAGGCGGAGCGAATTGACACAATAGATATAATATCAAACATAAGAAGGAAGTTTGAGCAGGAGAAATAGAAGTGTAAAAGTAACCGAAGAATGCAGAGGGATAGAGTAACGGGACAGTATGAGCGATCACGATACCGGGCAGTATAATACAGTGATATTAGTAAAGCAGTAAATAATTTAAAGATAGTTCAGTGAAAGAAATACGTCGTCATTAAAATAATATACGAGTCTCATTAAATCAGTGTTAAAGTTAAAGACAGTCGGATTATTAGTATGGTAAAGTCCCTACATCGAGATAATCAGTGTTATAATAAACTGTTACAGTAAAATTATAGGCGACAGTCACGCGTGAATTTGTTACGGAAGAGTGCAGTAAAATTTAAAATTAAAGTTACGTGAATAGTGTATTTAAATCTTCGAGTGGTGAACTTTAGACTAAGGGCAGGTATACAGTAAATATACTGTAAAGACTTGTCATCACGTGACGGACGCTCAGCATGTCCTAAAACCTTCAAGTGTTCAACAAATTAAAAATTCAATTAAAGCCAAAATTGTATTACTCCAGTGAGGAATGCCCCTCCCTCCCTAATGACATCATGTCATTAAAAACAGTTCAAATTCCACTGAGTTTCCTTTCGTATGCTTTGGAACCAGAAAAATAGGAAACATCGAACTCCAGAATTCAAGAGTCGAGACAATTCAAGAAGGCCATCATCTAATTAATTATTCAACATATTCCAAATTAAAGACAATCAAATTAAAATCACAGTAAACAGTTCAAAAACTGACGCACAATTTAATAATCGTTACATATCTTAATGGAAGACCCCTGAACGAAAAGTGCACAAGACAGCCAAGACTGTAGAAAAATTGTACATGAAAAGCTGTGCGCGACGAGTGCCGGGACTGTTGACTGTGGATTAAAAATGCACGCGAAATAACATTTCAATGTTAGGCGATGTCAAATCTCAACCTACAGTACTTATGCATCGATTTCTGACCATGGACAAAGCATTACAAACCTCAGCCCAAGCGGCAATCAAAGATGATGATGATGATGATGATTATTATTATTATTATTATTATTATTATTATTATTATTATTATTGTTGTTGTTGTTGTTGTTTAAGAGACAAACAACATCTAAGGTCATTAGCGCCCAACACACTAAAAATGGCCCAGAATTAAATAAATAAGTAATCTGCACAAATTCTGCGTAGAAATAAACAAGAGTAGCACTTTAGGCAATAAAATACAAACCCCATAACAAACAACAAGGGTATTAAACACAACAACAAACAAAACCATTACTAAAAACTCCGCTGCAAGAGATGAAAGCACAACAGTCTTTAGCGGTCCAAAAGGTAACCATAAAATCCCAAAAACAAGTAACAAGGGTAAACTAGTCAACAAACAAATGACTGGTATTAAAACTCAGCCGAAAGAGCGAAAAACACATCAATCTTATAATAGCCTAAAATTGTAACAATAACCCCCCCCCCAAAAAAAAAACAAGGACAATATGGTCAACAACGTGTAAAGACTGGTGGTAAAACGTAAGCAAGAGCTGAAAGCACAACAGTCGTATAACGGTCTAAAAAGGTAACAATAAAACCCCAAAACAAATAACAAGACCAATATGTACCACAACAAATTAAACATTGGGCCTAAAACACTTCAGCAAGAGCTGAAAACAGAACAGTCCTAAAATATCGTAAATATGTCGCCATGAATAAAATGATACAATCTCACACCTTGCTCCAAAAACCACAAACATGGATAAAACGGAGCACTCGCTCAACAGCAACCATATCATCTGCAAGTAACTCCTCAATAGAGGAGGGCAAACCTAGGGAAGTCTAAAAGCTGCCAGATGATGGCATTCAATTAAAATGTGACGCACTGTAAAGGGGTGTCACAGTGTGGGCAAGCTGGAGCTGGTTGACCATTAAAAAGGTGGCAATGACTAAAACGGCAATGCCCAATTCTCAGACGAGCTAAAATTACTTCTTCACGACAAGTCGACCAGTTAAAAGGGGCGGATTTACATTCCGGAAGATTATTGGTTGGTATCAAACACCACTCATCGTGTCAGCGCGAGCGAATGCCTCGGGAAAAGAATGTTTAAAATTCCCGAAGTAAAAACGGTGCTCGTACTCAGCAGGGTCTAAAAGGGCGGATTTAGCTGCGCCATCAGCGGCCTCGTTGCCTGAGAGTCCCACATGTCCAGGAACCCATAGCAGTGTTACCCTGACGCCAGCGTCAAGAAGCGTAAAAACTACATCCTGGATCTGCTGCACAAGAGGGTGGTAGTTGTACACCTGTTTAAAAGATAACAGGGCACTCAAAAATCGGAACAAATAACACTATTCCCCAGCCCCTCATCAGAAATAAACAAAATAGCCCGATAAATAGCATAAAGCTCCGCCATAAAAATAGATGTCGCAACGTTAAGACTATACGTAAAACTTGCAGCATTAAAAACAAAAGCACATCCTACTCCTGTGTCAGATTTCAAGCCGTCGGTATATATAAAATTCCATCCAGTAAAAGAAGAGATGATCTCGCTAAAATGACCACGAATAACAGGTGTTGAGGTCGAAGACTTAGGACAGGACGTAAGCCCAAGATGAACGGGGGCCTCTGCTGAAAGCCAAGGGGGAGAAAATGTTTCCCCGGCTAGGAAAAAAGCAGGTAAATCTATGTCCAAAAATCCTTAACAGCTCCCGAAAACGAAACCCAGGAGGTCTAGGACTAAAAGACCGGGCAGCATAAAATGGAGCGAGAGACATTAAAAAACGGCTCATTCGTGGGATGACGAGGTTGCGCAGCTAGACGACAACGATACGCAGAAAGTAAAACATCCCTACAGTAAAACAACGGAGGTTCTCCAGACTCCGCATATAAACTTGACACAGGACTGGTTGGGAATGCTCCAATGGCGACACGAATACCCTGTGATGAATGGGGTTAAAGCGACGAAGAACGGAAGGTCGCGCAGAGCCATAAACTACACAGCCACAATCCAGCTTGGACAGGATGAGAGAGCGGTAAAAACGTTAAAGAATAGTCCGGTCAGCTCCCCAGGATGTGCCACTTAAAACACGTAAAATACAAACAGAACGTTCACACTTGTCTCTGAGTTGTGCTACATGCGATGACCAGCATAATTTTCTATCCAAGATTAAGCCAGGGAATCTAACTTCGTCTGCGAAAGCAAGAGCGTCTGGGCCAAGATGGAGAGACGGTGATGGATACACCTTATGGCGCCAGAAATTCATACAGACTGTCTTCTCAGCGGAGAATCGGAACCCGTGGTTTACACTCCACGCGTAATGGCGGTCGAGACAGCATTGGAGGCGGCGTTCCTAAAGACAAGTTCTCCGTGAGGAAAGAAAGATGGCAAAATCGTCCACAAACAACGATGATTGGAGTCCTGGCGGTAAACACTCAGCAATGGAATTGATGGTGATGGCAAACAGTGTGCAACTAAGTACCGAGCCCTGAAGTACGCCGTTCTCTTGTGTAAAACGAGAAGATAAAACTGAACCCAAGCGAACAATAAAAACCCTGTCATTCATAAACTCCTGAATAAAAACCCGGTTATTCATAAACTCCTGAATAAAAACAGACATCCGACCACGTATACGCCATTCACGGAGCGTACGAAGAATACCGCCCCTCCAACAGGTATCGTAAGCCTTCTCCAAATCAAAAAAGACAGCAACAGTTTGTTCCTTTCTCACATATCCGTCCATAATATGGGTGGAAAGAGATACAAGATGGTCGATTTGAGAGCGATGACGACGAAAACCGCACTGGACGTTCGTCAATAGGTGTCTCGACTCTAACCACCACATAAGCCATCCATTAATCATGCGTTCCATCACCTTGCAGACGCAACTGGTGAAGAAAATGGGACGGTAACTGGAAGGAAGGTGTGTGTCCTTTCCAAGTTTGGGTATAGGAATGACGGTGGCCACTCACCAAGCGTTCGGAAATGTGCCATCACACCAAATATGGTTAAAAAGCTGGAGTAAAAAAGACTTGCCTTTCGCTGACAAATGCTGCAACATAGCAACATGAATGACATCTGGCCCTGGTGCGCAGTGTCCAGAGTTCATAAGGGCACGGTCCAATTCCCTGGCGGTAAACGGGACATTATAGCTCTCCTGTTGATCGGAGGCAAAAGAGAATCCTCTCGACTCAACCTGCTCCTTTAATGTGCGAAATGAAGAAGGGTAATTGGCAGAGCTCGAAACAGCAGCGAAATTGCGTCCTAAAAATTGGCAACGTCAATCTGAGTAGTAAACAGTGGTTTTGACATCCTAAGACCGGGTATCGGCGTAAATCTTGGGTTGCCTTCAACGCGGCGTAGCTGTTCCCAAACAAAGATGTAGGCGTTGTGCGATTAAAAGAGGAGGCAAAAGCAGTCCAAGACGCCTTTTTGCTTTCCTTAATGATACGACGGCATTTAGCGTGCAATTGCTTGTAGCGAATCATATTTGCTGAAGTAGGGTGGCGACGAAAAACTCGTAGAGCACTTCGACGTGCTCGCAACGCACCCCGGCATTCATCGGTCCATCGATGGATGGAAAATGTAACCCTGAAAACATGGCCATAGATCTAAAGAGAGGCCAATACGCATTTTAATGAGCCATCTTGGCGCGCGATGAGAATGTGCGTTTGAAGAGAGTGCGTGTATCTGACACGGAAAGTGGTCACTAGAGTATGAATCAGAGAGGACATTCGAAGTAAAATGTACAGACAGTGAGGCAGAACAAAAGCATAAGTCCAAGTGTGAAAAGCAATGAGTACTCTCTGAAATAAATATATGTTTACCAGTATTGAGCAGTACAAGATTGTGACGATCCAGAAAGTCGGCTAAAAGGCTACCCCTTGTACACTCCGTCTTGGAATCCCACAGGGGATGGTGAGCATTAAAGTCCCCCAAGAGTAGGGCAGGGGGTGGTGGCTGAGACAAAAGATCATTCAAATCCACTGGTGCGACAGTAGCAGATGGAGGCAAGTAAATGGTGCAGACGGAAAAACTAAAGCCAGAGAAGTGAACGGTAGCTGCAGCAGCTTCAATAGGAGTCTGGAGATTAATTGAAGTACTGTAAACGTCATCGCGGATTAAAATTATAACTCCGCCATGCGCGGGAGTGCCATCTTCCGGAGGAAGATCATACCTCACTGAAGTAAAACCGCGCAAAGTAAAACAATCCTGCGAGCGAAGTTTGCTCCCTTGGAGAGACACAATCGGAGAGTCAGTCGATCGTAAAAGTAACTCCAAGTCAGGTTACATCCTGCTCCATCACATCCTCAGGGGGAGGGCTCTCCCGCTGAGAAGAGTCAACCGATTCCAAACCCTGGAATCGGTTGGAGGTGGAAAGAGGCGGTGACGGCGACCGCCTAGCGGACTTGCTGCCGTATCCATCATGGGAGCTCGACCTGCGAGGAGGAGAAGGGCTCGATTTCTGCCTCTTATCAATGGTAGTGGATGCTTTTATGAAGTCAGTTCGGGTGTAAGCGGTCTTAAACTTAATAGACGGAGCATAAAAAACAATAGGCTTCGGCTTCTCAGTAGAACGTTTGGCGGAAGTTGTTGCACAAGGCACCCGGATAAAAACCAGGTCTCAGTTCTGCGTGCTGTTATCTCGTTTGTGAACCGCATAAGAAGCCACAGCGCTGTATGTCCCGGTTTTAGGCAACACGGGCAGGCGAGATTGGAATCGCTTCTCACTAAAGGTAAGCTTCTCCTTAACCCTGATCTCCTGGATAGAGCGTTCTTCGCGATAACGAGGACATTCACGGGATGAAGCCGGATAGTCACCTTGACAGTTCACGCAGACAGGGGAAGAGTGACAAGTCCCCTCATGACTTTCAGTACCACAGGTTGCACAGATCGACTTTGCACTCTTGCACGACACGCGAGTGTGGCTAAAACGTTGGCATTAAAGACATCGGATGGGACTTGGAATATATGGCCGAACCTCAATAACCTCACATCCAGCTTTAATTCTCTGTGGTAACTCAACCCGGTGGAAGATGAGCAAGAGAGTACGGGTGGGCTGTACGTCACCTTCCTTCCTCGCCTGCACACGATAGACCGATATGACTCCTTGGTCTTACAGACAACTTTGGATTTCCGAGTCGGACATCCCGTTTAATACAGTCGTGGTAATAACTCCTCGCGACGAATTTAGAGTTCTATGTGGTTCTACACGGATCGAATACCCGTGGAGAATCGTCGCCTTGAGCATGAGTTAGTTTGCGCTAGTCCAAGTGTCTCTACCAAAGGGAACCATTATGGTGACGTGTACATGTTTTCACTGGTCTAGAAATGCCATCAATGCCTTTCTGAATAACGAAAGGATTTACTTTGCTGAATAATTGACCTTCCTCCGTGCGGCTAATGGTCAAGTATCGAGCAAATGGCTGCTCAGTTACTTCCTTTACATGCACTCTTTTACGTTTCATATGAATAAAATTATTTTCATGTACCATAGCGCATTTATCCTCCACCATTGCAACTGTTTCCGATGGCAGGCTGCTTCCTGGGCGCCACCCCGGCTCAGGTGACCGGTTCTGGCCTAGACAAAGTCACTTCAGGGTCAAACCTCCCGGGTCCAAACAGAGGTGCCCAATTGCCTACAGGAAGTTCACAGCTCATGCAATGGCCCCTCCCCGGGCCTCGCCTTTACCAGGGGATACGCTCCTGTCCTACATGATAACCCAGTGCTGGGAGTTACGCCATTACCCAGTCACTTTTTACCGTGTCAAACACGGGGGCATCCATCAGACAAAGAACAGAGAAGTAGAACGAATAAAAAATTAAAAAGCAGGCGAAATTAAAATGAGTCAAACGCACCGAGCGCAGACCTGTGGGAGCAGCGCTCCGTACCCAAAAAATTGGGCCCCTGAGGGGGCAATCAAAGAAATAGGTAAAGACTTTTGAATGTGAGTATTCTATGAGCTCTTTTTAGGATTTCCGAAGGAATAATTCTAGTAGATTAGTTGTTAAAAAATAAAAAGGATAACAAAAGCCTAATATACGGAAATGTTCGGCCGTTTGAAAGATTAATTGAAGGAACGATCACACAAAACAATGCTCTTTCACCAGAACGGGCGCTATCCAACACATCAACAGTTGTAATGGCAAAATACACGAGTTGGCTCTGAACCGATTCCTCATTCATGTTATTGCCGGACTTGAGCTCTTGAAAATTTGGCTGGGTGGGAAGAAAGTCTCATGTCTTCGACACTTCAATGACCACTTTGCAGAATCTGAAAACCTCTTTCTTCTGACAAGATAAAAATTGCAAATTTCGCTGGGTAAGGCGCATAACGCTCGAAGGAGTTCATGTTTAATATTTAAAACTACAGGGGAAAGAGATATTTACACTAATTTGCGCATCAAGAAATTCAAAGTGACCGCCTTCTTTGTCAAATGGCTAGCGTTGCTGACTGCTGGAGGAGGATTCCTATCACCGGTATCTGCTTAGAAATTTTTAAGTTAGAGAGGCCTGGAATAGGGTATTTTCTTTGGTCTAAAAATCGCTGGTGTGCTGATCACTTGTCCTCCTGCAATACCGTTCCCTACTAGCGATGTCGCAAGACGGTGGTAGAGAATGCTGCGGTGTCTAAGGTAAGCTAACACCCGTGCCGGTTAACCAAGCCTAGAGAAAGGAAAAATTTTAAGTTTTTAATAATGTGCAAAAACATCTTATTAACGACATATTTTCTAAAAATATAATATCAGAAGAATTTTTATTTATTTATTTATTTATGGACGCTCTTTAACATCTCAGGTCATCAGCGTCCCATTCAACTCAGGGCGTGAAACGGCCGACAAATTTTGCTCACAGGCCTCTCTTTCAGGCTTGAGGTTCTTTTACGTGCCGTAAATGTACGACACGGGACCCACGGCTTTACTTCCCTTCAGAAGGAAGCCATACTTAGGATTTTTACACCCGAAAAAATCTATCGCTCCTGGCCGGATTCGAACCCGCGATCTTGGGTTTAGGAGGCAAGTATGGTAACCACTACACCACATATCAGAAGAAGGAGGTAAGTTCACGAACTAGCATTATTTCAACTACATAATCATATTACTTTCTAGTTGAATTCAACTCCTGTTTTTACTAATACCCTGTAGAGAATGAAAAGCTTGGTAAAATGCATTAATTTCGTTTACAATATTATTCTCGTTTGCAACTTTTACCTTATACCATAAAACTCGTGTTTTCTTGGACTGCTTTGTTGCATATTATAGGAATTTCACCAGAGAAATATAAACCTTATTTATCCCGACAATATGAAGTATTAGTCTTTAATTTATTTTCCCGTTTTCAACAAATAATTACAAAGCACTTAAAATTACAGCTACAAGGATAAGACTGATTTATTAATATTTTTGCAGCATCGTTTATCCTGTCCCCTTTCTGCATTTTAATAAAAGATACACGCTTACTTATTGTATTCAATCACTTCAGAGATATTTATATTTACTTTGTTTACTTATCTAGGACTGATAGAGAATTTGTAATGAAACTGTTATCTAAAATTTGCAGCTCTTCCCTCAGTTTTATGTTTAAAGTTATGGCACTGATGCTCTCAACATATCAAGTTACATATGATGCACATAGCTCCTAAAGATGGTTGTCTAGATTGTATTAGGATTCAGAAGTAGCAGCCTATACAGTAAAACTCGCACATTGCAACAAGAATATATCGTCTTAGCTTTACTTATATTTTAAGAATATCTATTACCTCGGAAGAATGGTCACGTTTATTTTTATTTCCAACACTTATTAGTTGAATTTTAGACTTTATACGATCAACTCTAAAATTCATTTACAAATATTTAGCTGATTGTCAAATATATTAAGAAATTGAATTAAATGAGTTCATTTTGGTGGAAAGGTGTCCCAAGTCCAGTAGAGTTCACCGTTTGAAACTGTGGAAAATTGCTAACAAAATTTGCGTTCTGGCTGGTTTGACTGTAATTATAATCTGGTAGTGGATGAAAAAACATTCAACGTCGTAAGTGTTTAAAGAAAACGAAATGCAGAATTTCTTCAGCACGACAAAGGAAATTAATATTAACTACGGCAACAAAAAGTGCTTGAATTTCCCTCGCATTCGCCTATAGCGATTCCCAGAGAAATGCAGGAGAAAAAAATATGCAAACTAAATTGTTCAATGGGTAATTTAAAATCCGGTTTCAGGGCCGAACGTACACTCCCTCCTATTTACTAGTCAAGAGCACCGTCATCAGAATATAAGTTGGAAGGTAGACTTGTGGCTTTTCTTCTTCCAGAGGTTTCAAGTTTGAAGGAATCAGCGCCACATATCGGAATGCCCACCATTTTGCCGATTTTAATTTTAGCGTGCTGCGCTCTGGTTAACGACACTGAACTATAACAGACGCCTGCAGTTCTGACCTCCCAAGGGTGTAAATACAATACTTAGACGCCGATAAAGAATCCTTGTACCTTGGCGATGATGAAAAACACGTAGCCTTGGATATCTAATACAAATGAATGCTTTGAGTTTGTTTCCTCTGATATTTCTAAACTTCAACATCCAATTGCATGAACAACGTACATAATTTAAAAGTTGACTTATTGCTGAAAGGTCAAATTTCTTATATGAAAAAAAATTGTACTGTTTTCTCAGGTGTTATATTGTTTAAGAATTGTCCAGTGTTTAAAAGCTTTTGATTGTCTTTAAACACATTTTGAGTAAATTGCTTAATTTTTAATACAAAGTATGCCGAATGTCAAAAGAGATATTGTAAAAGTAGCGCATTCTTTAGAAATAACTGAAGAGATTTTTGTTAACTCTGAATGCTCTATACTAACGTCTCATTCATCTTTTGGCCATCTGAGTAGTGCATTATATTAAGTATCATATCATACATCACTTCCATCCGCGGATTCTACAATTTATTTACCCAACACTAAAAGAATTTAAATACAGAATGTAGAGTTCATCAGAAGTTACATACAAATCGTACAATGAATGTAACTCACATTCTTCATATGTGTAAATTTTCACTCCGGTGTAGAATTTGTTAGAGATGCTCATTTTACATAGTTTACATTAAAATTCCATTTTAAAAAAGAAATGCACATTGATGATAATTTCAATTATTTAAATATAGATGCTTACTAAATGATAGCAAAGTATTTACATTTAGTATATTTATAAATCTGAATTAATTCAATGAAGAAAATTTAGTACACCTTTATTTATTTATTTGACTGCATGAAATCCTAGTCTGTATAGGTGTGAGTGATAAGGTATCGTTTTAATGCTAAACTAAACTTATTTTTATATTATAGCTGATGGAAGTGCATTAAATAATTACTATATCATTAGATTATACATCTTTTTGTAGTACCTGCAATTTGATACTTGGTCTGTGTTAAGTTCTGCCTGTATCTCTACTTTCTTTGCTAGGTATATGTTAGTTTTTTATGAATACTTCTGTATTGACTACTATAAATAGAATGTACGGCAAGCTTTTTTCCCCTACCATTTTCTTGTTGCTCTTTTTTGTATAAGAAATATTTTTCTAGCATTTACTGATTTTTCAAAAAACATTATTTAGTAAGTTATTAAAGAATGGAAGAAAGTATACTTTTTTTAAAATGCTCTATGTATAGAATGAATTAATAATCTGATTGCAAAATATGAGAAAGATGTTATTAATATCTTTTCAATTCATATTATGGCCAATCATAAGGCCAAGAAATGTTATGTTAATAAATTAGATTATTTCATTACTTTCATATAGCAGGTTTAGGTTTGCAGCGTTTATATTTGTGTGCGGAAATGAATGTATTTAGTTTTTCAAAGTTTATATGAATTTTGTGAGACAGTATTTATAGCTACCACCCCCATATTTAATTAGAGTAATTATAGCAAGTAATTTTGTGTAACTTTCTCATTATAGTCATGAGTGTAAGGTCATTTTATTTCCTGTACAAGTGTTGAGTTATTGAGTGTAAAATGTTATTTTCCTGCCAGGGTGCAAAAAGCTACCCCAGCCATAAAATCTGACCTGGGAATTTCTGTAGCCTGTTGTAACAATATTTGTAAAGAATCCTTGAGCAAGATGTTTATTGCTATTCTGTTAGAGATTGTAAAGCAGGGTAGGCACAATTAACACATATGGAGGCAATTACAGGGTTGAAAAGACAGGCCGATAACCTCTTCAAGGGAAGAAGCCAACCGCTTGAGTTGATTCTACATGTAAATAGTCACGCAGACCATGGTTATTTAGTTTGCAATTTTGCGGCCCGCAGTCAGTTTGGCAAGAGTATTCAGCGGGGTAATATCAGTGGAACGACTTTCTCAGATCAGTTCAGTTAGTGGAAAGCGTTAGTTAGTTTTGGAAGATATTAAGTGAATGAGCTTTATTAATTGAGTACAGTACATTTTATTTGCAACAGTGTATGAACAATAAATTGTGTCATTTCCCATAACGAAAAAATATTATTAATCTCCAAGACTCCTTCCCCAATGGTTACAGGACCATAAAAATATGCAGCAGTAGAGTCTCAACAGTCGTGACAAAACTGTAAGACAATTGTAACCATCGTCGGAGAGGAAGAAATAATTATTTACCCCTGAGATTACATACAACAAGTCAAATTAATTTCCTTTTTTTTTCAAATCCTTTCCTTCACATATTTTACATATTTTAATTAATCACCGCCATTATATAAAAATAACCACTGCATTTGTTACAGTCAAATTAGTTATTTAGTGTACTGAAAATATCTTTGGATAAAGAGAGAGGCGACTGATTCTGTGTTCTTTAATGATAATACTGGTATCATCTTCAAAGAGAATTCGATAAACATGTTTGTTTATTACTGAGGGAAGACCATTAATATCTAGTAACAATAACAATGGAACCCAAATAGGACCTTGAGGAAAACCCAGCTTTACTACTGACCATACGGAGTGCACGTTGTAATTATTTGAAGAATTTATTATATCTTTTTGTTTTCTGTTTGATAAGTATAATGCAATCCATTGATAACATTTGCTGTTAATACTATTACAGGATAATTTTGATAAAAATACTTTATAACGCACACAGACAAAAGCTTTTGATACATCACAAAATGCTCCTAGTTTTATTATCAAGGGATTTGAGAACTTGATTAATTAGCTTTAAAGTGGCATTACTGGTTGACATGTTTTTTCCTAAATCCAAACTGTTTCCTTGCTAACATTTTGTTTTTATCTAAATGGTAATATATTCTTTTGAACATTAGTTTTTCAAATACTTTGGAGAATGCCGTTAATAGTGATACTGGTCAGTTGTTCGACAGTTAGTTTTTTTTTTTCCTTTGTTATATAATGGTGTAAGAAGAGAATATTTTAACCTGTCCGGAAATGTTCCTGTTAAAAAGACTTATCTAACTTAAAGGATTGCTAAATTGTCAGCCCATCTTTTTGTATTTTTGTAGCTATTTCACCATATCCTGATGAATTCTAGGGGACTGTATTACTTCATTTACTTCAGTTGCACTTGTGGGTACTACTTGCAGAAAAGTGAACATTTTCTATTGCGTTTTACTTAGGTATGAAATTGGATCTTTCTTGTGTTGTTTCTTTATTAGCAAATTTTCTGCTACTTGAATAAAATATTCCTTAAACGAGGTTGCTCTTTGTTGGGGATCCTTATGATAATTTGATTTACTTTCGTTTCTTTCACTTGAGTGATATTTACCACCCTCTTTTTTATATAATATTCCATGTAGTCTTGGGTTTTATGTGAGGACTGCATTTGTCTATCTAGCAAACTTTTTAGTTGCATTTTTATAATTTTTTTAGATTTATTTTGCAGTAATGTTATAGCACTATATACGTCTAGCATTAGTATCTGTATAAAGTTTTCTTTTGTGTTTGCTAGAAATTTTTAAACTTTGTGTTAGTCAGCCATTTGTAGATATTATTAATCTTCTTTACATGAGACAGAAAATTTGAGTTTTGAACTTATATGAAAGTATTTAAGGAGGAATTAATCTTGTCATTTACATTGCTGGTGTTGTACATTGGATCTGTAAACGGTCGCTAAAATGTTTTATGTTTTCGTTGTTAATGATTCTGTAGCTGGTTATACGGTTTGCCATTCTGCAATTTTCACAATCAAAACACTTCACTCACTAATCAACATACAGTTGAACTAACCACAAACGTCAACTATACAAGAGAAGTGGGACAGCAAGAATGTTGCAGCACAGTTATTTAATTCGCACACACTACATTTTTATTGAAACAAAGTCACTATTTATCCTATTTTCTTGGGTAACACGAAAATAAGTTAAAACTTATAACATAAACCAATCCAATATGGCGGATGCAAACGGCTGATTCTACTGTGCGATGTTAGTTGCTCTATTTACTAACATACTTAGTAAGATGGAGTATACTTACTCTAAATTATGCCGCCACGGGTAGCAAGGTCGTTAAGGCGCGGACTCGTGAGCGGGAGGTGTGGGGTTCGAATCCTGCCAGGATCGTCTTCCCTGACTGATGTTTTGCCAGGTTTTCCTAAGTCCCCATAAATGGCAAATGCCGGGGAGGTACCCTAAACTTAGGCCAGGAACGTTTCCTTTCTTAAAAAAAAAACTCATTCCCAATGCATCATTTCATCTCATGTATCATCAGTGTCCACAGCCTGTAGTTCCTCAATAGTTAAAATGGGCGTTAAACACCATTCAAAAAACTCTAAATTACTGCGCTATAAGTTTAAATTGAATCCTATAAACGTTTACTCCGCGAAAAAAAAAAAATGTGAGAAAATTTGCTATGTTAGCGGAGCTAGTAACACCACTACCCAGATGCCATCTTTAGCCACAAGGAAGAATCCATTCATAATCCCTGTTCGGAAGAAACATAATTAGTTGCCACTTAAAAATCAAAAATAAATTCATTTTACTCACAACGTTAAAAATTCCGCGTAATCGTTTACTTCTCTTTGAAGAATTCCTTATGAGGACTGATGAAAATCTGGAAAAAACATCAGTCAGGGAAGAAGGTTCTGGCGGAAATAACCCCAGACCTCCCACTCAAGAGCTCGTGCCTTAACCACCTCGGCCACCCGTGACGGTATACTCGCGTAATTACATTGTTCTTTACTGCGATTAAAAACAAAATTTTGGAATTGCCCAGTTATTAGTAGATGGACAGCTAGCTACCTCGGATAAATTAAAGACAAAGCGCTTTGAATATATCGTGTGCTCTGTTAGAAAGCTTCAGAAAGAAATAGTGAACACAGATGGATCAGCATAGAATTGAATATTTCATATAGCACGGAATCGCTAAATGTCTCCCACACAATTCGGGACAGTAGCTTGCGCAGTAATAAATTATTATTATTCTGGTTTAATTTCCCAGAGCCTCCAAGTTCGTTGACTGCTCTTGCAGACGTTCTGTTTTGCATTCCTTTACACTTCATCAATTAACATCTCGATCGCTTGCACGAGCCTCAATTCTAGCTCGCACAACTTCCAGCTGTAAGTACTCAATATAGCATGTCCCCTTTTTGAGTCACGATTCCCATAAACCTATACAAACACGGTACACACTGGCCACAAGACCGCTTCTTTAAGAGATATGTCTCAACAGTAAACATTCTTTACGTAACAAGAATTATACTCATTACAATGCACTCATCAATAATGCACTGTTAACCAGCATAAACTTAATATTTTGTACTGCATACTATTGTAGACAGAGCGTAACAAATATTTTTCGGACTATGCCAGAGAAGGAGAGGCAGGAAATAGGGGACATTCGTCGCATTTACTGCTAGTACATTTCTCACTCTGCCGTAAAAAAAACAGCAAACTTTTGGTTGGTTCTTAATGTATAAAATACTGATTACGCAAATGTACCAGGAGCCCGTTGGCTATCGTCATTACCTAGCATTCAACTTTTTATGTGTGTGAACTCTTCGATGATATCGGTGGATTATATTCCCAATCGAAGCTGTGCTTTATTAATGCGCTTCAAGTTCAAACTTTTCCAAATTATAGTTTTTTTACGTTTTTGCATAACTCGTGCAATGCTCAATAAAGCATAAATTACGCGTTCAGTGCTCCGTTTATTACACATTTATATTGTATATATATATATATATATATATATATATATATATATATATATATATTCTTTAGCTTAGTTGGAAGAACTACAGCTATTTATTTTCCCTCTTAAAAATGTAACTAAGTAAAAAAAGATCAACAAATAAATTTCGCGTGTGGCAATAACGTCTGCATTGCTCTCGTTCACCGAACAAAAACTTTATGAGGTCAAACAAGTCGTAATAAAAGAAAAGGGAACAAGCTGATAACAGCGATTTCAGTTAATATTTCACTTTTATTATTCTTAGCGGTGTAATTTGGAGATTACATTACACCAAGCAGGTTGAGTAAGCGTTTGCATGTCAACGGGGGCCACCATTTTAGGTTCTGTATACAGGTCAAATGAGCATGTTCATCGCGCCTAGATGCTTGAAAAGAATCCTAAGGACATCTTTGTTTCTCTACTATATCTACAATCTGCGATGGGCAACGGAGATTACTAGGCTATACGTATATGTGACAAAACGAATAAGTGCAAAGGAAAGAATAATCCATATTGAATATATTTTTAACAGTTTAACTGGGAACGTAAATGCTTACTTATTTAAAGCTCTCGAAAACAACCTGTAGCAGTGTTGAGAGAGCATTTATTATAGAGTTCTGCTATTTCATAAGATTCATTACCTATATGACATCAATGATAGATGCAAAGAGTGTCCTCTTGTTTGAGATGCATTAAAAAAGTACGTAATATATAGTTTATCCAACAGCTTAACGTGAGTCTACAGAAATAGAAGGAAAGTTATCAGTTACGTTATTTATAAACTGTTTTGGCAATATTTTTTTTTCTTTGAATAATTTCATAACCATACAATACTTAGCATACTTTAAACCTCTGCAACATATGCAAATCTACGTTTCTATTAAAAATTATTGCATATTGTTCTTCGTGTAATTTGGCCCGACAATTTTAACTCCCTGTTGCAGCCAGGGTAAGCATTATACAGACAAGTCAGGAGACAAAAACCTGTTTTGTACTGTCCTAAACGGCATGTAATTGCAGGACTACCTCTGGCTTACAGGAAAGCGACTGTGCAATCCGGTTAAACACGAAAATAAAAGCATACATTTTGTAGCGGAGTGCAAACTTAAGTGAATGCTTTGAAGTAGAGAGCTCTTCTTGATTATTCTGTTTGGGAATATGATATCAATAATAAGAATATGAAGCGGCTGTTCAAAGTTTATAAAATTTTATAGACTATGCGCACCCAATTTCGGAGGCAGGAGACGTAAAAAAATAAAGGCAGGGATGAAAACAAAGCATACTAATGGGGAGTTTTTCTTTAAGTCTACTAGTTTTCTTGTTTCAATGAAATAAATATATCCTATATCTGTGAAAAGCAAACGTTTTAATGGATATAAACCCCGCGTTTCCCAAATGCGTGTGCCATATTTAATAAAAAAAAACTGTAATAGCGGCATAAGTAAATTAATTCAAATTTGACTAATTTCCCCCAAGATAGCCGTAAAAACAAAAATGAGCTGATTGCTATACTTTGTGCCACAATTATTTCGGTGTTCATCAAGAACAATTCCCATACACAGCTTCTATTTCTATTTGGGACATGTGAATCTTACTAGTAGCGTCCAAGCTGTATGTGGTTGTACGGAGCCAACAGAGAACTCTGCTGTAGTTACACTTTGATTGTTGAGTTGGTTTATTTATGGACGCTCTTTCACACATCAAGTCATCAGCGTTCCATTCAACTCAGGGCGTGAAACACCGCCACGGGTGGCCAAGATCGTTAAGGCGCGGACTCATATGCGGGAGATGTGGGGTTTGATTCCCGCCAGGATCATCCTCCCCGATTTAGGGTTTTTGGTTTCCCTCTGTTCTCATAAATGGCAAAGCCGGGGTGGAACCCTAAACTTAGGCCTGGAACGTTTCCTTCCTTAAAAAAATCCTTTCCCAATTTATCATTTCATCTCATGCATCATTTTTTTTTTTTTGAATTGGTTTATTTATGGACGCTCTTTAACATCTCAGGTCATCAGCGTCCCATTCAACTCAGGGCGTGAAACGGCCGACAAATTTTGCTCAGAGGCCTCCCTTTCAGGCTTGATGTTCTTTTTCGTGCCGTAAATGTACGACACGGGACCCACGGCTTTACTTCCCTTCCGAAGGATGCCATACTTAGGATTTTTACGCCCGAAAAAATCCATCGGTCCTGGCCGGGTTCGAACCCGCGATCTTGGGTGTAGGAGGCAAGTATGGTAACCACTACACCACCAGGACCGACCTCATGCATCATCAGTGTCCACCGTCTGTGGAGACTCAGTAGCAAAAATGGGCGTTAAACACTAATAAAAAAAGGCGTGAAACGGTCGATAAATTTTGTTCAGAGGTCTCAGTTTTCAGGCTTGAGGTTCTTTACATGCCGTAAATCTACGACATGGGACCCATGGCTTTACTTCCCTTCAGAAGGAAGCCATACTTAGAATTTTTACTCCCGAAAAAATCCATCAATCTTGGCCGGGTTCGAATCCGCGATCTTGCGTTTAAGAGGCACTACTGCACCACCAGGACCGACCTTTGACTTTGAGAGTGTTAAAAACGCAACGAAATGTTTTATTCAATTTTTATTATATTTATGCTGAGTGGCCAGAATTTGATCTAACTGAAAGTGAGAACTCAGACAAAACAGTAAATATATCACTCTAATTTAAACCAACTCCACTGACTTTTCTCTTGCCCGGTATCACGCGCGCGCGGGTATGGAAAAGGCACTTGAAATGTATTGTGAGGCACTATGGAGAATAAATGACTATGTTAAATATTGTGATCATTATGTTTCCATAGTTATCCATACCACAGCATATCCTTATTCAAAGTTTATTTCTAAAAGTTTTTTTTTGTAGTGTAATTCAAGAAAAAATTTAAACGCGTTAAGACAGTAAGATTGTAATTTTTATAATGAAAACAATATTTTCATATAAATATGTTCTAATTGTCTTTTTCAGGTACCAAAATAAAGTTATATTTTATATTGTATATTTGTATCTATTAGTTTAAATGACATGCTTTTGAAATCTACAAGTATTTGAATTAATATATATTAATAAATATGGGTTATATGTGTTGAATTTATTACTCAAATCCATAATTCAGCGGTTGTAAAGTACAATATATTCGTATATATATATATATATATATATATATATATATATATATATATATATATACTTTTTATATCTTATTTTAGGACGTAAAAATAGTAGTTTAATGCCTAAATGTCCTCTGTCTAGTGACAGTTCTATCAGTTTGCTATACAGATATAAAAACTCTATTTCCAGGTTTGAAATTATTTTTTCTATACTTGTTTACCTCGAAGCATTACTTTGAAAATTATTTTTATTAATCTTATAAATCTGCAGTTATTCATATGTATAGGTTTTTTGTGGAAAAATGTTCAAATATGCATAAAACAAGTCTTTAATCTAATTGTGTAAATTAATGACTACATTTTACAAATTATTACGTTCAGCAAGATATAGTTTTACAATGAGTTATTGTTCACGTTTCTAATTTAAGAACTTCAAGAGCTATGTCTGTACAAAATGCGGTAATTTTGGCGAATTTTTGTCCGAAAAGTGTTAGTTCTAGAGGTTTCATATTTTACAAAAACATTTGTCTTTATATACTGCGTTAATATAAAAAGATATTAAAATGAAAAATGTAAAGTGACATTTTTCATCCCATTGCTTATGGAGTAGTCCATATGTTTTTGAATATTTTATCAACAAATGAAATACAGTACCTTAATGCTATTTAGGCCTTGAACAAAGATGGTCAAAAATAAACCCAAATCTCATTTTTCATGCGACTCGGAGTTCATACTATGCAACTGTAATAATGACCAAATAAAAAAAAAATGAAAACATTCCTTTGCCATTTTTTCATACTTCGAAGAGATTTGAAGTGATTCTATTTTTCATAAAATGTTTATTGCAGTACAATTAACAAAAACGGGTATGTTTGGTGTAACGAGATGAATGTAAATAAAATTTACCCTTGATATACCTTACACAATTTTCATATTTTTTTAAATAGTGTTTAAACCCGGCTTTCACTGCTGAGGTATCACAGGAGGTTTTCAAAAATTTAGACTGACGGCAGGTCAAACGCAGATGGGAGGGTTGAAGGAAGAAATTCCTGCTGTTACAGAAAAGATAGGCAGTTTATATTGAGCTGTGTTTTCAGGATGTTTCGTTTGCCATCGTACTAGCTTTTTAGCAACGATCTATGTGACAATAATACTTTAAAGAATGCTTCATCGAATAACACTCTCAAGATAACTTTAAATTTCCTTGTACATTCTCATAAATCACGCGTATGGACATAGCTGAGATATGTGCCTTCTTGTAATTGATGAGCCCGAATAGTGTTTGTGGCATGAAATAACTTCCTTAGATGTTTTTGAAAGACGAGAAACACTGCTACTTTGCACCATTAATTATTCACTGCATTCCTGATTTCAAGGACCTATGGTAATCGGTGTGGGACGACAAAAATCAACATTAGATCATACCTGCTTGACTGCACACTCTGCAGATTTCAGGTGCATGACCTGTGAATATCAATAAAAATATTTCCCGTGCACAAAATGCATTCATTCGGAAGACTCTCTGCAAGTCAAGCAATAAAAGCAGGTCTTGTAAGGGTCTCATAATGTAGGAGTCCTCACACATAAAAGGTGTACATGTTCGGAAAGTTACATGAATCGCATATCATAGCAGCGGCTTAACTTTCTGCTTCCAATTACCAGCTGCAAAAGAAGTTGCTTTCAATAATGTCTCATTTTTAGAGATCACAACAAAAGTCACTCACTTCTGACTTGTTCTCAGAAAGCCCTGTGACCAAAACAGTATTTAAAGCTATTAGAGAAAAAATATGTCAATCTTCTAATTACTATAGCACCAAGAAAGAAGTGTCAGGGCTAAAAATGTAACACTATTACACTCTGAGATAACAACGCCAAAGTAGAAACAATTATAATTCTTATTAGTAGAACTTGAATTACTAAATCTAAA
Source organism: Metallyticus violacea (assembly GCA_030762175.1). Classification (NCBI taxonomy): domain Eukaryota; kingdom Metazoa; phylum Arthropoda; class Insecta; order Mantodea; family Metallyticidae; genus Metallyticus; species Metallyticus violacea. The sequence goes on along the minus strand of CM060846.1, from coordinate 139,743,810 downwards.
TAACATAACATTAATTTTGTTATTACCTCTGGGTCAAAGGGTCATGAGTTTGACAGTGGACTAGGTGCAACAAATTTCTCAGCAACAACATTGAAAGAAACATCAGTGAAACAAGAATAGTACCTTAAAAAGTTGTTGAAAGAGCATCCTAGACCCCGAGGCAACATTTAATGTCGTCCCAAAGCATATTTCTGCCGAATTACCGCTAAATACGTATTAGTTACGTAGCAATGTGGCTCCGGGGGATCTAACATGCCCGGTTACATGAACAATCGTCCTCCCAGACTGAGATATTTTCCAGGTTTTCCTCAATCCTCGTTACTAAAAAATGCCGGTAAAGCACCCTAACAGCTTGGAACGCTTCCTTCCTAAAATAATCTTCCCCAACGTATAAATCTCATGCTTTATCATTTATTACCGAAAAGTATATACTACTTAAAAAAAATTAACCAAGCAAATTGATTAGTGTATTTCGAAGGAAAAAAGTCATATTTAAATTCATAGGAAATTATTCTAATGAGTAAACTATGATGGGCAAGTTTTAAACAAAATCTGACTTATAACATTATTGCATTATGTGCTGTATATCAGCTCCGCTGCTTCTACCTCGAAAACGCCGCGATTCCTTCATGTGAGCACATTTGCTGTTAGATAAGTTAGGCACATAGCTAACATGCGACTTAAGTGACGTTATCTGTTTCCGTTGCTGGTGTCACTATATCTGCACAATCCTCCTACCTTATATTGCAATGTATCTAATAGTTTTGATACCTGCATATATGCTCAATGCTCATCCTTAAATAGCTTCAACATTTGGTTGTGTGCCATATATATTTTTAACGGAGCATTACTGTGAATATTATGCACAAAAAGAACCAACATTTATTTTAGAGGTGTAATATGATTCCAAGTAGTGCACAATTTTATTTTTAAAATGTAACTTTGTTAGTTAAATTTTGCATACTTCAGTACACATTTCCAGTATAAGAATTTTAATTTGAAGAGTGTTAACTACTGAAATGAACACCGCCAGCTATTAAATTGCGTTTTAATTATATTGTATTATGCATCATATATCACGATTTACATATTAACTATATCATAATTTATTGATTGGGGTGGCGACTGGGAGGTTTTGGGTTCACATTCCTTGGTATCAGACATCCAGATCGTGTGTTTTTTTCGTGTTTGGTCCCCTGAGTTGCTCGTGCGAATGCTGGAATAGTTCTTTCCACAAATTTTCCGTCTCACATTTCACCTTGTTTCATTCGTTGGACATGTTACAGAGTCTAAAGTGCCAGGTGAGGTGGGCTGGTGTTATGCGAGGTGTGACGGTGGCTTGCGCTTTGGAAATGTTTCTGCCCTGCCTGATGTGAAAGCGGCCCTCCTTAGAGGGAGCTCCGCCAGCGTCGAGGACCTTGTCTACGTTCGTGCCTCACGGCCCCTGGATAATGGCCACCCATTATCTCCGTCGAAAAGGTGGGACGTAAACACAAACGGAAAGCTTTGAGTACGGTTGAGGTAATGAAGATTCCTCCTCCATTCATAAAAAGCCAATTCAATTTCACAATCCAGTGCATTTATTTTAAGTCTGAAAATGCAAATCATGGCTGATGCGATTATCTGTTCAGCGTCTTGTCTAACTGGTGCAGACTTGTGTCATGGTGGCTTATCCTGTGGAGCAGCTTGTGTGTGTGTGTGTGTGTGTGCGCGTGTGTGCGTGTGTGCGCGCGCGCGTATGTGAGTTTTACGGCTGTTTTATAAAACCGGATTTGGCAAAAGAGGCACAGACAATTATTCCAAAGAAAATATGTACCGATTGCAGTTACATTTATAACAATTTATAACTATGTTTATATGTGCATATGTTACATCTACGATGTGCGTTCTGTTCGATCATATAACACCCTCCCTTGATATGCTGTCTTAGTTCCACCTCAAATACCCAAGAAACCGTCATTGTCTTACAATACTTTTCAAAGTTATCCATACATCTAATCCGTCTTATCTATTTTCTCATTTTCAAAATCCGTCTTCCTTTCATAATTTTAACACACGTTCAGAAGCCCAGCACATACTATTATTATCATTGCACAGAACATCACTTTACTCTGTAATGCACTGCCACGGGATGTTACAGACTACCAAACTTTAGGAGCATTTCATAAGAAATTATTTAATATTATTAGAAATAATCCATTACCCTAGATTTACATTCCTTTTGTTACAATGCATGTATTAATTTCTTTTATCCTACTGTAGAATTTTCATTCTATTATTTTTATTAGTATCACAAATTGCTCCTATCTCCTTCAAAGTACTTTCAGGGTTTAATTTAATGTTTTGCTTGTATCTTTATTTCCACTTTCAGGATTTACGTAGATTGATATGTGTATAAATTGCCATTGCTAGTACTTGTTGTATATTTATAGTTCTTTATTTTGATGTTTTTCTTCTTCTTCATAAGTTAATATTTCTTATTGTCCATATTTATGTATTACTATACATTAATTCATGTTTTGCATTGGTTTATATATGTACGAGTATCGTCAACTTTTCTGTCAATGTTGTGATTGTAATATTGTCGCTATAACTTCATGTTTGGTAGAGCGGAAAAGAAAACCTAATGGCCTTAGATCTGCCAGAATAAATAAATAAACAGATTTTGAACCACAGATAACATAAATAATAAAATCGTTATGTGCTTCAATAGGAGCACATTTCTGCAGTTAAGATAAAACCTAAAATTATTTATTCTCGGTCTTTATGAGCATTACCGATGTATTAGAAACAATTTTCTCGGCAATCGCAGCTGCCGTAACGCACTACTGATGAGCGATTAATAAACTCTCTTATCTTACTTATAAGTCATTAACAACGATTTTTACTGCACTCGTACTATTGGACAAGTACTAGCAATTATTACAATTACACAGAGATATAATAATATATTGACAAAATGATGAGCAGACCGGTCCAGTGATAAGCTAACAAATCGGGTTACACACTATAAAACTTTATCAGAAATGCTATTAACAATAACTGGTTAGAGAAAATGCGTTTGGAAACCGAAGAGGTGGATGGATGCACTCAGATGATGTTTGTTTCCTTGCGTTGCTTGTTATCAAATGCAATGTCAGAAAATGCAAATAGTATCAAGTTCCAATCCTAACACAACCTTACTACCATGTTGCACTATGCCCAAAATAGCAGAATGTATGATCGCTTTCTCACATTCATCACAACCATGATAATTAAAGCGTTGACTTGTGAGCGGGAAGTCTGGGGTTCGAATCCCGACAGGACCGTCCTCCCTGACTGAGATTTTTTCCATGTTTTCCTCAGTTCTCATAAATGGCCAATGCTGGGGAGGTACCCTAAACTTAGGCCTGGAATGTTTCTTTCCTTAAAAAAAAATCGTTTCCCAATATATAATTTCATTTCATTCATCACCAGCATCCATGCCTCAGTAGTAAAAACGGGCGTTAAACAAATTTAAAAACTAATCATCGAGCTAACTACACTAGCTGTTAATATGGAAATTGTTTGGGGCATTGCTTCAAAGCGAACTGAAAAGGTTCAACTTGTCTTTGGGTCATACTCCCTGGTTCACATTGTATAGGTGGGTTTTCACTCAGTTCATAAGACTATTTGTCAGAGATCACTAAAAGCAAATATATAAATAAGAAATAGTGCCTATGAGGAAGCGTCTATTGTACAATTGCTGATATAAACACACACAAAACAAAGATAATTAAATAAATAATATAATTTACCCACTATACTACAGAACAACTCAAACGTGTGTTGACATTAGTAATTTTTCTTTTTCATTGACCAGCACATCAATGAATAGAAATTTATTTACAAATATAAAGCCAAATAGACGTGTTTAGAAGAGCATGCTTTCGTAAGAATTCGTGGGAACATGACCACAATGTTAGTGGTGCAGACTATTCTATTCGTACTAAGCCATTCCAATACTAACTACAATCTAGTGCATTATTTTAAGTCTGGAGATACAAACGTGTCTCATGTGCTTGTCCTGTTCAGCGCCTGATCTACTTATTGTGGAACGTATTTCAAATTTAAAATGCATGCCTTATATATACAAATAATGTGACTATTAGTTATACTTGATATGTGAGATGTCCTTTTTCTATGCAATATTACCACTGTGGTAATTTGTTGTTCCTTTCCCTTTGGATTTCAGGTTTCGGTTATTCTACCTTCATATCGGCCAATTCCACACCTCCAAAAAAAGAGTAAATTGTTGGTACTCTGCGCTAGAGGTATTTCGTGACAGCATACCTCGTAGACCCAAGATTGCGGATTGAATCCCGGCCAGATTCGTGGATTTTTTCGAGCGTAAAAATCTTCCTTCGGAAGAGAAGTAAAGCCGCGAGTCCGTTGTCATAGATTTACATCACGATAAAGAACCTCAAGCCTGAAAGAAGAGGCCTCTGAGCAAAAATTGTTGGCCACTTCATGCCCTGTATTGAATGGAACGCTGATGACCTGAGATGTTAAAGAGCGTCCGTAAATAAACCAAGTCAACAAGTCACAGCATACAAATTCATATGGAATACATGTTCTCAATAGTGGCACGAGGGCGTTAATGTGCGTTGTTAACTCTAATAAGACACTTACTGCTAGTCATGACTGAGCACCGTCAGTATCTACAGAACTTGGTTTCTACTAAAACAGCAAGGAGGAAGCTCTGTATAAAATAAATATTCATGGCAGAGCTGTAATTGCAAAACACCTTCTATCTTACGTGAATGCATAACAAGAGAAAGTGGTGTCAAGGGCACGAAACCTGGACTACAGATCAGTAAAAACATTGAATCTGGTTGAATGAATGAGCCTTCATGCTGTTTCCACCGCAGGGCATATTCAGTGTGAGAAAACCAGCAGAGGCTCACAACCCTGCTCTTCCAGCAGCTTTAGCACGGTCAAGATTCCGCCAATGCAGGTCCTATGAGACTAATTTGCTGTGAACGTGTAATATTGTTTCCTGCCTCCCAAGATATAACGCTTCTAAGGATGTCTTAAGAGTGGTTTCAGAAGCATGGACACTTTTAGCACACTGGAACATTATCGCCACAGTTGCCTGTGTTGGAACACAAGAGAGGTCCCCCCCCCCCCAACATCTTTCACGAGACTACAGTTTTTGCATGAGAAATATTACATCTCACTATCGCCACCCAGGATTTGAATGCATTTATTTCCAAAGGGATTCGGGCTGTTATGAATGTCTAATGTGGTCCTATGGATCTTAGAAAGCTGTTGATATATACCGTACATCTATCTACACACACGTTTGTTACTTTATGTAAGTAACGTTTGGATTTTGTATGTAATTGAAGTTCAAATACAAACCAAATGATGCTTCTAAAAACAAAACAAAAACAAAACAGACAATGAAGTAAATTCAAGAGCTAAATCATTGCGAAAAAAATGTTCCCATTAAACTGAAAAGATAAAACGGACAATATGAGGGAATTCTAATTATAGTTACTATAATGACGCATGCTCTAAGAGCAGGTATCTATAAGCCGCATTATTAATAGCAGAAGATTGTTATTTTCGGAATGCTTTCCGAGTTGTCAAGTTATGACAGCAGCTAACTTCCATACACAGAGTATATTTTCCCCTTCTCTAGTACTTAATGACCCTTTGCTGAAGAGATGTGCGAGTTTTTAATATCTCTTGCAGACTACTCAAGTTTATGATGACGAGAATCGCCCGAAATTTCACTGCCTGCTCTTTTCACCCTTTCAATATTTCTCAGAAAATATTGTCACCGAGAAAACATGCCTAAACTATGATCGAACTCGAGCTCTATGAAGAGGAGTCAGATGTTTTTAGTTCCCGTGGATGAATAATAAAAACATGCTGTTCCTCATTACATACAGGTTAGAATAGCATTTAAAGCAAAAACCTACAGTAATAAATGCGTTCTAATTTTATATAACATGAGTATAACAGCTGTTGCAAATTCCTTAGAATGTAGCGTGCGAATTAATTAAAAATTTAGGATAAGGTATAAAATAAAAGATTAATTTATGCAAATAAAGATAAAGTTTGGTATGTGTACAAATGTTTAACATGACTATGTTGAAATTTAGAATGTTCTATTCAGAACTGAAAATATTTTAAAAAGTTACTATAGGTCTGTCTTAGAAAAAATAGAACTTATCTAATGTAATTCTTTCTTTGGCTTGAACAACCAGCACCAAGAAGTGTAGCTTTCACCTTTAATGAGGCTAATGTCCTTCCCCTGCGCTTCACTCTCTTCAAATGTTTTATACACAAGTGCCAATGTTTATGAATGAAGCAATTTCATTACCACTTTTATTAAGTATGCCTTCATTATAACGAACAGTTAACAGCTTCATCTTTTGTCTTTCCTGGATTAACAGGAGCTTTTATTTCTGAATTTATATTTTGCACCGATTTTCCGTCGTTTATACATATCTGATTATTGTATTGTAACAAAAAATGTCAAGTTTAATTTCATAGCTGGGAGCATTTGTAAAGTGCAATTTAAAAAAAAAAAAAAAGAAAGAAAGAAAGAAACAACATTAGGCGCCAACATTTTCATTTTTCTAGACTTTACTTCCTATCTTCATTCAAAATTGCTATGTGGTAGATAACCTTCATTCATAAACAAAGACAAAAATTTGCAGCAGTACTATGTACTATATTATTACGCGCCATATGAGCAGATAAGCGAAATTCCCGTTCGGGAAGGTAAGCATTGAGTTGTATACAGAAAATCCTTGGAAATCTCAAAGGTCACCAGTAAATACATTTTTCGTGGGATTTGTTTGCATCACTACTAAAAATGTCTGCTTGTATTGACAAGAGAACCAAATGCCTTCGGTATTAATGGTATGAAAACAGTATGGCAATAAATTAATGTGTTACGTATTATAACAATTTAACTTTGAAAATGTTATATAAGTGCACTTTACAATGTGGATGGCAAGACAAGGAGGAAAAACTGCACTTCTTCAGAAGTTCAGCAAACCCGATACTAGAGCTCGTAAAAATAATTTATAATGCAGCAGAGTGTACATATGCAGATCTTTAAGCGTCGAAAGTGAAAATTTTCTTTAGTTCCCCCAATAGACGTTACGTTATTGTTGTTAATATAATTCCAAATGGAAATTACATGCATGCAATAAATAACAAATATTTTAATGTACGTAGAAAACAATGAAGGATTTGGGTAAAACGATGAGCATCCATAAAATAAAAAATATTATTGACGGTGCCTCTGTTAGATTACACTGAAACTAATATAGGATCACTGCAAAAACTGATGAAGGTTTATAGGCATTCAAGTATTTAAAAGTACCCTTTTGGAAAAACAATGAGAGTTCTTGCATTTGAGTGAATAATGACGACAGTCCAACTTCATGTGGCACCATTGCACGAAAAGTTGGTCATTAATTTCACTGTTTTCTTTAATGTGATGTGATTCTATAATTTTAATAAAAATTCATTATTAATCATTAATTAATTTATAGCAATAAGCTACATCTAAGCTGCGTTGCAAAATCATAAGACCAACTGATGAACCCGGTCATGTATAGAGAAAAAATTTTAAATTAAATATATGTGAACTAAAGTACACCAAATTATATGACCTTTACGGTAGGACTAGTAACAAACATATGCATTCATGCACACAGGCCGGAAGACAGAATGTAGTCCTGTTGCAAAATAATAAAAACAGGCTGAATATTTTGTAATCTTCGTATGCAAACATGTTCAGCAACTGCAAGCTTTGTGTCTGTTGTGTTTCTGCATAATGCACGATCAAGTATGGGTCGGAAAGCAGGGTTGTCCAACTTCGAACGAAGTCGGGTTAAAGCCTACAAAGAAGAAGCCTTTCCCTCTCAGGAGATAGCAAGAAGGCTTGACAGATCACCATGCATGATAAATAACTTTCAGAATAGAGAAAATAACTTATGGAATAATAAAGGCGCCTGGAAGATCTCAAATACTCACGTTTCGACAAGTGATCAGAAAGCTCAGTGCTGGTGAATCATAGCTGAGATACCTTGCTTGTGATTCCACTGCCAATGTTCACAAATTGACGTTATCCGGGCTTGTTAAACAAACAAACATGAAAATGTATGAAAAAGAAGCAATACAGTCTGATGGTTCACCATAAATAGAGATGGGTTGACTGGGCTAAGGAACACATCATCTGGAAGGAAGAATGGAAGTGTGTATTATTTAGCGATGAAAAGAAAGTCAACTTGGACGGTCCTGGCAAGTCGCATGAAAATCACTGCTTGAAAATCACCGTTTTACTTGATTTAGAGAGGATTAGAACATAGAGTTGGATATTTGCAATCAACCACGCTGCCAGATCCACAAGGTAATGGTTTCGCCGCAAAAGTGTTAGTGTCATGGAATGGCCTAAACCTTATGGAGAATGTATGGGAAGTCTTATGCAGTTCAAATTATCGCGATGGAAGGCAACATCAGGAATTAAAGAACTGTGTTGTATCTGCATGGAATGAATATCAACTGTTTGTGTTACAGACGCTTGGGGAGGGTATGACGGATCACGTGATTTAGGTTGCTTTGAAAAAGGGTTCATTTATAGGACATTAATGACAAGTGGTATTATGATTTTGCAATGGATTTTTTATTAATTCCACAGTATCTGTTTGTAATTAAGCATAGGATAAAGGTTATAAAATTTGATGAATTTAAAATATGTTTTATTCCATGTTTTCCTCCTTTACTTACGAGTTTATCAGTTAGTCTATTATTTTGCAACGCATCTTACTATTAAAACTAAGTGCATGTGTTATTTTAAGTACTCGGACAAGAAAAGCAGAATTCAAGTTATGTCCTCATTGAGTGAGGATGAGATATAAACACCCAAAAAGACTATGCAGTGGAAAACTGCTAATGTTCAAAGACATGCAGGACCTGAAGCAATGCATCTCGAAAGAAACACGAATGTTCTATGAAAAGTAAATACATACTTCCCACATACTTCATACTTCCTACAAGATGATAACAGACAGTAACTGGGTAATTTTTGTACCTTTCAATTGCAGGAACGCTAAATGTTACCAAACTTTAAATGTATTGTTTAATAATTTTAATTAATCTTTTGGAAAATATAGTCATTGAAAGGAGTTTTGTAAAGAAATGTGTTACCAGTTTAAGGGACATTTTCTCATGAAGAGTATAAAATTGTAAAAACAGTGGATAATAATAATAATAATAATAATAATAATAATAATAATAATAATAATAATAATAATAATAAATAATGAAATATTTGTGTTGTGCACGTCGAATGAGATCAGACTCTCATAGTTTTCCACAAAACTTTTGTTACAAATAAATTATTCAGTATTTTTAAATGCATCATTAACATTTGTCATTTGTCTCTGAAATAACATTCTAAGAGATTAAAATTAGAATATATACACACACACATATAATAGTGTAGTAATTTTTAAAGTTAAAGGTCAATTTTATTGCAGATTCAACTATTTAGACCGTCATTGCTTTTCCCGAATACTTCAATTGGAAGCTCTCATCTCTAAAATGAAAAATAGAGGCGTACACAATACAAATTACAGAAAAGCTCATGTTTCTCCGAAATATGACAATATTTGTAGAATGAGAAACCCCAAATTCCTTTCCAAGATATGACAACCGTTGTACTAAGGCAAAATCAATAGGCAGTTCTGAGTTCAGATTTAAATGTATTGTAACAATGCAGTAGAAGTATCGTAACACTAAGATAGGTAAAAGCATTTTGAGAGTTGTTAAAATATTTTTCTAACCTACAAATTTCCAATATTCATGACAAAAACTAATACATTCTTAATCTACAAAATACTAAATATAATTGGATATGCATTAATTTTCTTGTGATAGCTCAACACAAACACAGTTCAAGTTCTATACAATTAAAGTAAGTGTAGCAATAAAATAAGTCCCTCGTAACTTTTTATTAATTTGGCGAACATTTTTTCTACCTGAAACAAGATTTTAAAGATATTTTTTGTGAATCACCTTATCACTTTTCTACAATAATCCGCTTTCACATATGTATCTTACATATAATCCATTCTTCAAAACTATATTTATATAGTGGCATAAATAACAAAGAACAATTAGCACACAATTTACAAAGAATGAAAGCACATGGTACAATCACTCGCTGTCAAACCCGCCATCAAACTACAAGCTGCTACATGCACATGCATCATAGGCGTTTACGACTGACTTCTGCCATCAGTAACCACGCTCTGCCGACCCATAATTATCTCACTGAGCTTATAAACACGAATTGTGTGCTCATGAGGGGATACTAAAGGAATTTGTGAAACTTGTCACAGCTGGCTACGTCATGCACATTAAAATATTTTATTTAAAACATTTTAATAACTCATATGTTATATTAAGGCGCTTAACACTTTTGAAAATCCCACACTATATTTGTTTATCAAATTGACAATGTTAGCGGAAAAAGAAAAAAAAATTCCATTGTATTTTGCTGCTCTTCAATTTATAGAAAATAGCAGCAATGGCAAAACAATAGATTAAACAATTCTGTAGTAGTGGCCGTATATCTGCAGATCAGCATTAAACTAGAAGCAAAAATGAAAACTGACTTGACAATTTGGAAGTTTTGCTGAACAAAGGACCTGGTCTAACTTGCTAAGCAAATTTGAATGTGTTAACCTTGCCATTTAAAGCTTTTAAAAATATATTATAGGAAGGAATGTTGGTTTCTGTGCGTTTTATCTTAAATGTAATTTTCTTCAGGCACAGCTTCTTCTCTTCTATATTGTGTTGACTTTGGAAAATAGGTTTTCGAGTAGTATTGTCACTGGCGACAAAAATGGGGTATATTTTGATCTCTCTAAACTCAAAACTATTTAATTGTATGCGAATCAAACGCTTCCTTTACTCCAACACAAGACATTCATAGTCAGAAAGCACTTCTCTTCTAAGAGTACAATTTATTATGAACTGTTGAAACCTGAGGAACTTCATAACCATCAATTAATTAATTTATATGAAGAATTTGAATTTTCCAGTAGAAAAAGAAGAAGATTGAAGATCGCGGTAATTTCCAATCTAGTACCAAAGTAATTAAATGGAAAAGACAACATGACCAGGGCTTGGAACTTTACACTCTTCCAGAATACTGTTGATACTTTTCCTAAATTGTAGACAAAGCCTAACAATCGGGGGAATTCATTGCTTTTTGCTTAATGATCATGGTCATTCTCTAAAAAGAGTCTGAAATGTCCGATCCCTCGTACGGCGTTATCTCGTAAAACTACTTGGTCTAGAATTTAAAAAAAAAAAAAAAAAAGGTAATAAAGAAATAAATTAAAAACCACTGACATTATAATCTTGCTTACTTCAATATCCTTGAAGCCAATAGGTATTTTTTTCGTTGGCAAAAATGTAACTTTGTGTCAGAAATATAATTTTTAATACTTGTTGGAATCGTTTTATGGGCCACTTCCGCAGCTCGTGTGAATTTCAATTCGGTGAAAGCGGAACATTTATACCTTTCGTGTCAGAGATAACTGTAGGAGTAGTTTTAGGTGATTCACGCTACATAATGATTTAATTGCATTATTGAGATTCTGCATTAAACTCTATAATTTATTTTATTTAACCTTATAAAATGGTATTTACAATGGAAAACTGCAAGACATGTATCTAAAATTTGTTCCGCATTTTTTTTGTTTTGTTTTATTTCCTTCTCTCTCTCTCTCTCTCTCTCTCTCTCTCTTCAATATATATGTAGAGAATTGCCTTGTCGTAACCCTTCCGTACATTTATCACTTTCATGCACATGCTCCAAAAAAGTAACAAAGAGTTTTTCCTTGTTCTGATAGCACAAATTCGCTGTACCTTGGTTTTAAGCGTAATTATTGACTTAAGTGGTTTATTCCAAGGGCTTACACATAATTTGGAATATTGATTGCTTAAAATATATTACATAGCATTTCGGCATGACAGAATGAATATCATACAAAAAGTATTAAAGCAGGGACTGTGAACGGAAGAAGAAGAAGAAAAAAAAAAAGGTGTAGCTACAAAATACCCACCTGGTATAGCGGCTAAAAATACGAGTATAAGGTTAAAGCAGACAAGTTAAGCAAATTGATACACAAACTTGGAACAGCAAACAGTAGCCTGCATAAATAAGTCCCGAGTGGATTTGGAGGTGATCAATCAAGCGAAATGTGATAGGCGAGAGCACGTAAACATACTGCCAGTTGGGGATATCAATTACAAGTAACCCAATATTCGCGGGTAAGACAAAAGGGATGTCCAAGCAGAGATACTATTGCTCACCTTCTAGACAATTCGCATCACCATACTTTGTTCTTTCTGTTTTACATTTTACGTACTCGTACAAGCAGTGTGCATTCATTAGCTTAAGTACGTTTTAATTTATTATGAACCATCACGTGTAAAATGTTAGGTATTTGAGGGCTGCAAATGTATGTATGTTTTTAATACTTAATGGCTTTCTCCCACGTTATCAAACAAAGTATGGATTGGGGAACCAAAGATGAAGATCAGAGTTTCTTAACAAATGTTTGATATTGAGCTTAAGTTATATTAAGATCAATATGAACTTTACGTATTAGCTCCCAAAAACCTGGATCTCGGACGGAATTTTTGTTACAGGAATTCTACTGACAATGGAAAACTACTTATCATTGTAACCTTATACTATAATAACAAAAGCCGATATAATACGTATCGCGTTGGAATGAGCTATAGACGGTTTAGATTACATTAATATAGTAAGAGACTGTGTTTAAAGAATGGAGTTAGTCAAATTTTCTTTGCATAAGCCGCATATTTTAGGTACTTTATCTTAATTGACAAAGAGCATAGAAATTGCTTTCAGTTGAAACAGACATTTTAAACAGATACACAGGTGTCTATATTGAATAGACTTTCGTAAAATCACGAGATATTTTAATTACACTCGAGTCTGGATAAAGTGGAAAGGGATATTTTAGCCTGTCTCGCTTCTGCTGGGCGTTAACATTGTGTGGAGTTCACCTTTGTTTTCTGAAATCGATATGTGGTGCAAAATTTGCGTATATTATCGGACCGGTCCTTACACTCAGACTCAATTTCGGTTCATTGAATCGATTACTGTTTCGAAAATAACCTCGAACATCCTTCAGGCGAAATAACGATCATGGAGGTAGCTATGTTGTTTGAATACAGAGCAAATACTTTTGCATGTTCTACAAAGGTAATGTACACTTTTAATTTAAATTCCTTAGTTTTCTCAACTATTTAGTGGCATATTGGAAGGTTTCCTTAGGTTAAAATAGAATCACAAATATGAAACAAATATACAGCTTACAGTAATTTCGCATCTATCAAAATTACACATATAATGACATCTGCCATGACCATGTATTGTTTTCAATGCATTGCTAGTGACAGACAGTTGTCTACGGAGTAATCATAAATTTAAACTGTTTTATTCGAGTCTTATCTAATGATGTCCAATTATAGTTTTTATTCTAACATTATCAAGAATTTTAAGAAAACTATAAACAAATATCAAAAAGCATGCCGTTTGCTGCAATTTTCAAAATGTGAATTGGTAATCACGGCAAAACATTCTATAGTTGGTCCCCAAGGTCACCGGACCATGCGACTGTTTCCTCTGGTGAAGTATCAATGATGTGTGCGTCCCACCATAACAATTCATGGGCTCAGAAATCACATTATTACAGCTGTAGGTTCAGAGAATACAGATATGCTGGAGCGATTATGGAAGAAACTGAACTACTAGCTAGAATTGCTTGTGCAACAAGGAAAAGTCCCATAAAGAGCTTATAGTTGAATTTTGGACAGGTTTTCTCGATAACCCTAATCTGGACAGTTTCTCTGTCATTTGATGTATACAAAATTAATACATGATTGATAGGTGCGGAATAACGCCTATTTGAAATCATTGAAATATGCTTTATAAAAAGTCAAAATTTCCGTGTTAAATGACGTGCATACATTTTAGAGTGACAACATTTTCAACGAATGAAAAGAAAACAAAAACTATGACCATTATGAACATAAGAAATAAAAAAAAAAAAAAAAATCCGAATCTAAACTAGTGTCTGGTTTTTAATGGTTGTGTCCTACCTCTACTTGTGTACAGAACACAATTCGAGTCTCTCATGAAAAAACAGCAGCTAAAACTAACAGTAAATAAACGTAAAATAGAGAAGAAAATGCTACACAGAGCACAAGATACAAGGGTCAATTGAAAAGTTCTCGGAATGGCCCACAGACTGCTGCAGAAGTTCCGAAGCACTTTTGTATCAAAATCCGCCATCTTCCATAGAAACATTCATATACATGGATTGGTCAAGAATCGTAGCTACAGCTGTTTGCTGCAATGTAGACGTGTGTATACAGAAAAAAGAACAAATATCAAACCTGGAGCGGTTATTAAATACTTAGTAAAGAAGGGCAATTCGTGCTGATATGACAAACACTCTAGGGTACTCCGCATATAATTTTCGACCATATCAAAGTGTACGGAGTTCACGGCGGTGAAAGCTTGGAAAATGACCCACACAGCGGACGACTAAAATCCGTTACGAGTTCAGAAATTATTGGTTCTGGAGGATTGCCGATTAAAGATGTCCGAAAATGCTGAAGCTCTCGCATTTCAGGGGAATGACATTTTGAGGGAAGAATTGTATTGGCAAAATCAGGTGCTACGACTACTGACTCAGGATCAAAAGGAATCAGAGTACAAAGTTTGGCCCTTGTTCAGAGGTCTCACCGAATCTATGCGTCGATTGGTAACCAACGATGAGACATGGGTGCACTATACTACACCTTATACAAAACGGGAGTGTAAACAGTTGAAGGAGCATGATTCTCCAACGCCAAAAGATGGCCAATTGTGTGAAATAGGCCGGCAAGATCATGGCAACAGTTATGATTATCTTCCCACTGGAACACCGATCATTGGAGCGTGTTATGGTAATCATTTGAACCCACTGAAGACAAAATAATATGCGAGAAAAGGCCGGGTTTAAGAAAGAAGAAAGTTATCTTGCAACAAGACAATGCTCGTCCTCACACATGTGTCGTTGCAATTGTGAAAAAAAATCAATGAGCTGCAGTACATTTTCCTGCCACGTGCACTTTACTCCCCGGTTCTGACTCCATCTGTTCGTTAAATTGAGAAAATTTCTTGATGGAAAAACATTTTCCTCCGATGAACAGCTCAAACGATAAATTGAGGTGTATTTTGCAGGCCTGGAGAAATCTGACTTTCGTGTTCGGATAAAGGCTTTGGAGTATCGCTGGACAAAGTGTATTTTTGTCAAGGGGGGCTGTGTTGAGAAAAAAAGAAGAAAGTTTTCAAAAAGATATGCCATTATTTTGTGCTTCATTCCCAAAACTTTTCAAATGGCCTTCGTAAAATACCGCAGTTAGAAGAAAAAGCGGCTAAAATAATGTGATAACAGAATCCAAAAACTTAATCGGCACAAATGGATCAACTCAAGATCATAGTGCGACCCAAAATGGGATAAAACAGCAAACGCTCAAGTACCATGTGAGATGCTAAATTCCACAGCGACTAGGGGGGTCCAGTGGGGCAAAATACGCACGTACGCAGTGGAAAGAAGAAATAAAAATCAACAGAGTAACAAAATGATAGACAAAAATTGTAACAATGAATAAACAATATACAGTTGAGAATGATTTTCGAGGTGTATATTTTGCTACACAAGGAAGGAAGACGGAGGACTAGTTTCTGACGTTAGTAGATAGGTAGTGTCACAAGGTGCCTTTTAACCAACATCCTTTTAGATCTAATTTCCGCTATATCCAAAGTGAGCTCCAGTGCAAGTCTACCTTCAAGAAAATGCCAGTAAGATACATTTACCGACCGTTGCTTTTGAACAGCTGGATATTTCCTTACCAACTCTCGCGTGTACTCCATTCGATCATTTACAACCCAGTAAATGTTAAAAGCTTAGACGTGTTGGGTACAAGTGAAACCTTTTACTGCTTCCACAACCTGTACTGCGCATTTTTAACCCCCTGCACTGAGAATCACGTATTCTAACGACTTCTTCATGTTCGGCTATAAGGAAACTGCTAGTACCCAGTCATCAAAATAATACTGGCAGTAAGTAAGAAGCTACTGGTCCCTGTACCTTATCCAGTACTTCAAATTATTCCTACGTGAAATTGTAACTATTTCCGTGGATTTTCTTACTTGAATACCGTCAATGACCATCTTCGTGATACCACCGTTGATTAAAATGCAGATAACCAGCGAAATGTTTAATTCTACTTAGGTCAAACTGCGCTCCCAGATTATATTCCGGAAATAATGCTATGCATTTGATTACTTAATATTAATCAGTTAAAATTAAGAATTAGTAATAGACCGGTATCGCTTAAAGGCAAAAGCTGCCTAATAATAGGAATAACTCATTGTACTCAATTTTCGAGTCACTGTGAGCATAAACTAATGGGAGTGTTATGCATTGTTTTTGTACTACTGATTATAAGTGTTTTACTAAATTGTTGCTGTTGATTAGCTACTTGTAAAGCTTTGCGTTTCCATACAGAGTGTACACAACTCCGTGTTTCTGACAATTCCTGTTCATTGCGGTCCCGTTAATCAACGAACATTTCCGACCAGCTGTAGTGCGGACGTCCTCTTGTTTCTCTTCTCAAACCTTGGATTCTACATGTTCGCTGTGTAAGTCTATTCAGTCTGGATACATGATCTCCAAAGTTCTGTTTTAATATCTGAGCTGGCTATAGATGCCTTTGTCCTCTTCTTTCATCCTAGCGGAATGATCGATTGGAATGAAGTCATATTTATTGCGTTGTGAAAAGAAAACATTTAAAACTATGTCTTATCCTTCGTGGCATTTCTAATTCCTCTACTGGTATTTTTTCGTGTATTTCAAGTCTAAAATCTTTCTCGCAGTGTTCCGCTAGTACCTCGTAACACATTTTTTCCTGACATAGACCATGTTTGGTGTCCAAATAAAAGAACCAGAAGTATACAACTATCTGCTACTTCAAATTTAAGTTTCTGGGTGAAAAACAGAATGTTTCAGTAAAAGCGTGCAATAATTAAACAAAAGTTATGCATATAGAGTGTTTGAAACCTAATACAGAAAGAATTAGAAAGACTTTTGACTTATTTTAACCATTTATTTTTAATTAATTGGATAGTTGAGTAGTGTCTAAATGTTTTATTTATTTTGTTTGTTTTCAATATTAATGATACATTTATAATTAGTATGAAGTAAATTAAATAATATGAAATTAAAATTATAAACTAGCTTTTCCACGAATAAATAACATGATATTTTGAAAATAGGGGATGCTCTTGAATATTTTGAGACAGGAAACCTAGATTCTGAAAAGCCAGCTTAGGAGAGATATGGCCTAAAAACATGTTCATAACTATTACTGTTTTCAGGAATATCTAAAGTTAATTTTACATATATTTATTTACATTTAGTTTTACTGTACTGCATCATAGTACTGACAAACTTAAGTTGACGTATTATTTTATACATCATAACAGTTGCTATTCAAGTACAACATGAATGACATTCTGCAGCATTCTTTCAAATATCACCGATCTATAGTAATAAACATTCGTCAGCAGTAACGATGCCTGCTGAGATTACAGCCTATCAGCAGCAAAGGCTCCGCTACAAGGGGAATGTCTTGTCAGCTCTGCAAACCTGCACCGGTATTGCGTCATTGAAAGGGTGCTATTGATTCATAGAAACGTTTCCTTACTCAGACGGCTCTCGTGCAGTAGTCACGCCTCCTTTCACGAACGGCAGCGGAGAAAACCGATCCTGATTTCAGGAAGTGTGACCAACATATGTAGGCAAATAGCAAATAATTACCGTGTTGAACATGTTCATTTGATAGATAAGTTGATTTGAGAGTAGTGCTACTGTTGGGAAACTAGTGAGTTCGATTCCACCGGCGGTTAACTTTTTTTTTAATCTTCTTCATTTGTATACACTGTTCCAATATAATAAATGTTAATTTTTATGTTAAAACTTATAGTGTTAAAACAACGCATACGTTGCAAATTTAGCTTAAACTTAAAAAAAGTGTATTATATTCAAAACTTATATGATAAAAGCGCTTGTCTCCTTTGATTATTTACTTTAGTACGTATTACATTGGATCCCCCTAGGGAGGTAACTGCTTTTTTAATCTTCATAATTTGTCTACACTGTTCCAATGTAAGCAATATTACTTTTTTATGTTAAAATGTACAGGGTTAAAACAACGCATAAGTTGCAAAATTAGGTTGAGTTAAATTAGGTTAAGCTAAAAAAATATCCAAAACTTAAATGTAAAAAGGGTGTGCCTTTTCCCTATTATTATTATTATTATTATTATTATTATTATTATTATTATTATTATTATTATTATTATTATTATTATTTGTTTATTTATTTCACGTGTTACATTACTACATTACAGTTTCTTATTTAATTTCGCTTTACACTGAATGTGATTAACTATTAACATGCTTCCTAAAAAGTTAATTTTACGTACGAGTGCTTGTTTCCGCGCTGCCATTTGTGAAAGGAGACGTCCCCTACTGCATCAGAGCCGTCGTTTGTAACGGCAAGTTTCATAGCCCGTTCAGTCATATGACAAAGTAAATACGATAAGACAAACCATCTTGTTGACTATAGGTAAAAAAGCAATGCACCATAGATTGCCTAGCCTTCAGGTTTTCCTCCTCATGTTTTTAGACCACATCTCTCTCCTTGCTGTAACATTATATATATATATATATATATATATATATATATATATATATATATATATAGTGTAAAGATTAACTCTTCGCCTTTTTCTAAAATCTAATTAACTACTCGTAGTTAATCCACTGTGCTATAGCTAATAAAGAATTGTGGTTGGTGTCTTGATTTGATAAACCATTTGTCACTATTTTTGTAATTAAATACAACATGAACTACGGAAGGCCCAAGCCAAGATAATAAGAGCAGCCTACGAGCAAACTGAGAAAAAGTATTTTAGGTTCGTCATCTACTCATAATACATCAGAATAGTGATCGGGTACTGCATGGTAAGTAGTTTCGATTTTTTAAAAGTTAACTTTCTGTACAGTAGAAAATATTTTCAGCTTACCATTCCCTGTTATCTTAGAATCTCCCTTAATATTTTGTGCATGATGGTGCAAAAAACGTACTGCTAGTCTTCTTGTCTCAAATAAAACGGCTCGAATTATCATGGTCTTCGTCGCGATTACTCTCTGATGTCTTAAACAAATGATTTTGGTCATTAAGAGTCTTAGCAAGAGCGTGCAATGCGATTACCCAACTGAGAAATTAGCTCTGCTTAAGCATTCGTTCTACTTTTAACAACTCACAAACAAGTGTGCCAGAGAATCACAGCAAATATTCAGCTGAAACTTAGCACAGTAATCACAAAAGCAGTTTATATTTTGCTTTTTGCATTACACTTCACTTTAAGGTGCGAAATGTTAAGTATGCAACCTCATTTTGGTATCATAAACAACGAGTTTAAATCAAACCATGTTACTACGAAATCCAATGGTAGCTGATTTAAAGCATTCCATATGAAATAAATTCGACGGCATTGGTAAAGTGTCAATCTTAAAATCGTTGACAGAAATACTTATGAAGACTAATGTAGCACATACCAGGTGGAATGGCTTAGGCTTTTTTCCCCCCCTCTAATGGTTTAGGCGAATGCTGGGAGAATATTTTACATTCCAGAAAATTTCGCTCTTCAATTTCATTCCGATGGTTCTGTTACGAGGTCGAAAGTGCTAAGGCGAGTTGGACTGGCGCGATGTGGCGGTGGCTTGCTTTTTCAAGATTTCGGCCTCTGCTTCTGGGATGGAAGCGGACCTTCTGAGCAGTTCGAATTCGGGATGGTCTACCTGGAAACATATTTGGGACCCCGTGTAGGTCCGCACCACCCGTGAATTCTGGCCGCTCGGTGTCTTCCTCACGGAGATCCATTGCCTTCTAAACCCAAGGTCGCGGATTCAAACCCGGCCAGGACCAATGAATTTTTTCGGGGCGTAAAAACCCTAAGTATGGCTTCCTTCGGAAGGGAAGTAAAGCTGTGGATCTCTGTCGTATATTTACGGCACGAAAAAGAACCTTAAGCCTGAAAAAAGAGGCCTCTGAGCAAAATTTGTTGGCAATTTCACGCCCTGCATAGAATGGGACGCTGATGACCTGAGATGCGTCCGTAAATAAAACAAATTAAAAAAAAAACTCAGTTCCATTAGGGGCGTGGGTACAAAATACCAGCCGTGACCAAAGAAAGTACCTTCCTCCGTTTCAAACAATCCAATCCAGAGTAACATGCCAAGGACGTAGAACTTCTGATCTATTATCATTTATATTCGTTGTTGCCTTTTTATTATAAATAATCTCAGAGTTCAGCTCAAGGTTTACTTCCATGGTGTTTGTAGAAAAATACAATGCTTATAAACACCTTTTCCATTCGATACTTTAAAAAATCTCTCAACAAAACACGGACAATTATAACATTTCTTTACTAGTACGAATAGTCATTTACTTCAGTCGCAATCTAAAGAGTTATTCTTTCTTTCTTATATTTGACTAGGGCTCAAGACGATTAAAGTACTCGATATCAGAATCACTTACGTCTGTGCTTCCAAGGAGCTTATATTATGGCTTCCTATATCCATTTTCCTTCTTCCCATTCCCACCCACCCCCCCCCTTTTCTGCCCGGAGAAGGAAAGCTTTATTACAACAATAAACTAATATCATTTTCTGCTTCTTCAGTAACTCTCCGAAAAATGTCCGTGATTTTCTCTCCCCCACCCCCGTTTCTTCGACATTTTCCAGCTTTTTCCAGTTGTTAATTTTATGACATTTAATTATCATTAGTCGAAATATAAAAACTGCATAGATTGAACATTACAACCAAAGTTCTAAACATCATGGGCACCTTGATGGCTCCTTGCCTTCTCCTCCTTTTAACCTCGAAAATAAAGATAATTAGAATCCATGACAGCTTGCATTTCGGTTCCATCCTTAAATTGAAGACGCAAAGAGATAATCGTAGCTCGTACTTGTAACAGCTCTCACATTAATTAAGTATGGGAATATCAATATTCACAGATACACTCTCTTTTAAACTGGATATAAATGTACTGCAATATAACCTACCCGATGTTCATCATTCCTGGATATTGCTCCTTTCACCAAACTCTAAACTCAATCCCTACATTTTCATAGGTAGTTTATGCTATTAAAGAGAGAGAGAGAGAGAGAGAGAGAGAGAGAGTTTAAATTGGATCATACTAAATAAGAATCTAGATTTTCTGCATTCATCAAAATAAAATTACATTAACACAGTTCATGCTATTAATTTTTCATTTCATAAACCCTGAAAAAAGTTATTTTTTGTAACATTGTCAAATTATTTGGTTTCAAGTGTTTTTTCTGTTTACTTAATTACAATTTAATTTTTAAGCCTAAAACAAACGCGTGTCCATTATTGTCTTGAAGATGGCGATCGTAAGATTTTTAAATTAAAGTCCTTACATTTATAACTGACTTTATTGCTAAATTACTATTCCTAAATCACCTAGTTTAAGCTCTTTGAATGTTATATTAATTAATGATATAAATACAGGTTCCAGATTTATAAAATACATAAAAAAAAAAACAAATTCCAATGTGGAGTATTACTCAGAGTCTTAATAGCTAAAAATGGTTCCTATTATACCCAAGATGCCAAAAATATATACACACATTTTGACAGTAGATATCTATTTAATGTTTCAAAGTTGGACCAAAAAACAACAATGATGTGTAGTATGATGTTCTGTAAACAGATGTGACTCACGTACATTATGATAGCGTTGCTACGTGAAAGGTAAATCAACAATGAACAAATGAAGCCAAGATTATCATATGATGTTCTGTAAACAGATGACTCACATTACGTTATGATAGCGTTGCTACGTGAAAGGTAAATCAACAATGAACAAATGAAGCCAAGATTATCGTATGATGTTCTGTAAACAGATGTGACTCGCATTACGTTATGATAGCGTTGCTACAACAAAATGGAGCCAAAATTATCGTTTGAACAGCGGAAAGCAATTTTGAAGTGGTATTGGAAAACCGAGAATGTTATTGATGTTCAAAGGCAATGGAGACGTGTGCACAGAACAGAACCGCCAACGCGGGTAACAATTGCACGCATTCGAGACAAAATTTGACACTCGTAGTACCGTATGCGATGTTCACAAGGGCAGGTCTGGCAGATCACCACATTACCACCGAGACGTGAATGCGTACCTTGATGACAACGAGGCACCGGATAGGACGAAGAGATCCATTGAGTTTCCGCCGCGTTCTCCGGATTTAACTCCGCTGGACTTCTACCTATGGGGAACTCTTTTAAGGACGTTGCATATCGTAGAAAACCAGTTACACTGGCAGCACTCCGGGAAGAAATTGAAACGGCATGTGCTGCAGTCGCTGAGGCACTTTCGCAAACGTTGTTCAATCAGTAGTTTAACGTACTCGGAAGTTTATCGACGCCAATGGTGGACATTTTGAGCAACTGTTTTAACTGTAAAAGTCTTAGATGATTAGTGTTCATCACTTTCTGTTTGTGCGAAGTCAGTTTTGTTATGTTAACACAGTTTTTTCTTTGCTTGAAGTGTGTATACTTTTTTTCGCACTCTATTATTGAAGGCAAATTTTGTGCTTTCGCCATTCGCATAATTTAATATTCGAAGTCTCTTGAGATAAATAGTCCTTCAGGTGAAGCACAATATTCTACAGGGATGCATTTGTGAACCAAACGTTGTACGTAATGCTGAGGCTTAGACCCCAATTTCATGAAACAGAATATACTCAGCACGCGCAAGAACTAAATTTTGAAGTCGCTGTTCCGGAACATACCACCAGTTCTTTTCTCAAGACACATTGAAGGCAAATAGATTCGTGGATACGTTTCAAAATTGCAGTCAGCTTTATAATATTCATTTTAAAATCCAATTGACGCAAGATTACACATACTTAACAAAATATTCGTTAATGTTTATTAGTACAACAGGCTAAGATACGATGCGTCCAATCAAATCCGTTGCACTTCTTCTGTGAGTACATTACACGTGTTGTAAATCGTAACTTAAAAACAGTGGTGGATCGAATAATTACAGTAATGAAGGATATACTGAGTGATCAAGTTTATTTAGGCTTCATTAATTTGAAATTAATGACGTCGTTATAGTGGAGCGAGTTTATATTAGTATAATCAGTTGATCTAGTGGTCCTAGTTCTGAGAATTCGCTGTGGAGGGCGGGAGTGAGTCTTAGGGAAGGAAATCAGAGAAAGGCTGTTGCCACGTTGTAATTAAGTCGATTTGTTTACGAAATGCGATTTTGTTAGTTCTTAACCACTCGCTAGATTACACATTACGAAGCCTATGCCCATCAAGACAAGGGGCGCTGATTAGTATTAGTAATTAAGTCATCCATTCAAACTGACTCGCGGCGAAATCAGAATGAAGGTCACTCATTATCTTCGAGCAGTGGTGAAGTCTGGGGCTAATGATCAAAGAAGTTGCTATTTTTGCTGAATTTTACGAAATATAAAGCTAATTTGAATTCAGCTATACTGTCTCTAACGTTCTAATACACACTGTTACATATACACATATGAGTACTAGGTATCCATTTAAAAGAAGAAAATTGAAGCCCAATTCCGGTGTGTCTAATCTAACCAAAATTTATGCTTAAAAATACAACGAGGTTATTTGAGTTACGGCGTGCCTTAGCGCGCCTGCTGATTGGGGAAGTGCAGCCGCCGCAACAGTAAACATTTAATACTTTAGTATTTACATTTTTATCGAAAGCATAAACTGATATGTATTTTAAAACTGATAATAATAATCACTCGCATATGCTATAAGAAGAGTTGAAATACATTGCCGGTATCTGCGGAGGAATTTCCTGTATTTCATCTAACTTTCCTTCCTTAAGATCACGACTGTTCCGAACAAGTTTCTTGCCTGTCTCTCGTAACTTTTTAACAAAAGTTGGCGGACAATTTCACTACCTGGAACACAATTGCCAGGATATTTTCTTGCAAATTGCCTTACCACATCTCTGCAAGAATGCGTTTTCATATATGTATTTATATAAAAACCTGTTCTTCAACACTATATTTTGCACATGCATTCATAATATTTAGGCCCTGACGACCGGTTTCTCCCCAGTATGCAGCCGCGTTCTGCCGTCCCTAAACTCAAATAACCTCAATGTATATTTAGCTGATGCGGGGCATTTATCCTGTATATGGCAAACGCTAGTAGAAGTTTAAATAATATATGTTTTTCTCTTTCATACATGCAATGACAAATCCAAAACCTTGATTTAATTTAAGGTATGTGTTCATTAAAATCTAACCTCATGCTGAGAGATGCAAGGTTTTCACATACTGTGTTCTGAAGTGAACTAATACCGCTGGTCAAGTGTCGCAGATTCATTCCACGTAAAAGAATATCAAGTCTGAAAGAAGAGGTCTCTGAGCAAAATTCACGCCCTGGGTTGAATGCGCGCTAATGATCAAAATACTAAAGTGTCTCCATAAATAAACAAATAAATAAACATAATGCGTTCTTTAATTGTAGTGTGACACGAGCCCCCTTACAAAAATTGAGGGATCTTCGCGTGCTCATCAAAATATCTGCATCCCATACAACCACCTAACAGAGGGAGATTTGTTTGCTCACTGTCCTACCGCTGGGTGCGTGGCTAGCAGATGGTTGACTAGAATGCATGATAACAAACACCGACGAACTTATTTTTCACGTAATTTTTATTAAATTATTGCGAAATAATTTTATTAAATTATATTTAAAATAAAATACACATTTAAGCGTTTTACGAAAGTAAAAACCCTCTAATATTTAAAAAAAAAAAAAAATAAGTTTTCATTTCTTACTGTGTCTGTTAATGGTCTTTGATACCATTGAACATATAAAAATGCATTTTAACGCTTAAGTTACCTACCGTTTGCTTTTACAGTTTGCGGAAGAACTGCATGAAAACCTTGAATAAATACATTTAAAATTCATACTTTGCATCAGTAAATGTTAGCGATGTTTATGAATAATATATAATTTGTCATGCATTTCTGATCATGTAGCTGACATGTTAGAATTACCTGTGATTTAGTTCTTTATGAGTTAATATTTAGTTTTATTATAAGCATATAAGGACCGTACAAGAAAAGAAAGCAATGTAGCTTACTAAGGTAAATGTTTTTATTTGAAAACCCCTACACGTTATTCCAAATATTTCTTCAAAATTTTCAAAAGATTTCCTTTATAACGCAGTCAAGAAAGCTGCAAATGACGTTTTCCACAGTTCAACTTTATTTCAAAATACCTGAGTATTGTGCATATTATGTACGTACTTCAACTTATTTTACGGCAAATAAATTGTAGCTCCAATCTCAAATATTGCTGTAAGAAATACAAGACGATGAAAGAACAAAAATACGCTTGATGGCACGTCATAGCTAGAACTTAAATTATGATAGATGTTTGGGTTAACTATGAAAATAAAAAACATTTATAGGTAACAAGTCTTATTTTTTAGAAGTCATCTTAAACCCCGAGTTCATATTTTTAGATATCGTGTATTCTATAAAAATTAGAGTTTTATAGCACAATAAGCTGTTCTCTTTAGCTTAGAAATCAAAACCTGTTCACATTCAATATAGTAGCAAGTGCTCTGAAGAGACCATGACGTAGATTACAAGCTTTAATTGCGATCACTCATAAACTGCCATTATCTGGAGAAAGAAAGCCAGTACTTACATAAGCCGGGTCTGATGCTTGATACAAGTAGCAGTAAAGAAGTAGTTCCTCGCGAAGCAGATACATAAAGGTGCAGTGATTGTTATGTGCGTGTGAGAATCTCGTCACCTGAGACAGAGGATGCTTAAACAGAGGCTCTCCTGCGCTGTTGTTACCACTACTGCTGCTGCCTCTGTTGTATCCCACCACGTAGCCATCTTGGATTCCCAAATTCACCTGAAAATTTAAGAAAAAATATGTTGCGCATCTTTATTATATACTGAGAGAAAGTACATGAGTGCGTTTAGTTATATTAAATTCTTGCAACGTTCCAAAAGTCGTTGGTTTATCAGTGAAAGGTAATAGTGCTTATGAATTTAGTGCGTGAATATGCCTGCTATTAATATGTACAGAGAAAGTTATCGATGTTATTTGCCCCATTTGCAATTCCAGCATCCTTTGCAATAACCACAGGAAGGTTAATGTACATTTCGTACATAAAACATAAAGGTGAAGCTATTGATCCAAAAGACAAACATTTGCATACCGAGAGCACAATTCACCGTACAGGAAGGCATTAAATTTGGTTGGGGTCCATCGAGGTGCAAATAAAACAACCTGCAAAACAAAGTTACGATTTGGTGTGCTCCAAAGTCTTTCAAAAACTTTTCAAAATATCGGATTAATTTATCAATTTTCGCAATAGAGTTTTAAGTAATTCCCTCCATTAAATGGCCTAATTCAGCAATTTGCTTTCCAAGATCCTAGCTTTTGGAAGGTCCAAATATCGATTCTGCTAAATTTCCTTCGCCTAATTATATCGTTGCTCCATAGATTTAATTAAATGATATGATTCATCTCTCTACCCCTCAAAGTATATAAACGTCATTCCAATATAATTAAATTCATGTCTAAGTTAAAAGTGAATAAAACCTGCGAAAAGCAGGTTATTTAGCAAGTACAGCATTTTTTTTTTTTTTTGAGTAGTGTTTAACGCCCGTTTTTACTACTGAGGCACCACAGGCGGTGGACACTTGTGATACATGAGATGAAGTGATATATTGGGAAAGGATATTTTTTAAAGAAGGTAACGTTCCAGGTCCAAGTTTAGGGTACCTCCCCGGCATTTATCATTTATGCGGACTGAGGAAACCTGGAAAATAAACCAGTCAGGAAGGACGATCCTGGCGGGATTCGAACCCCACACCTCCCGCTCACGAGTCCGCGCCTTAATCACCTCGGCCACCCGTAGCGGTATACAGCATAGTGTTGCTATATTACTATATCTCAATGAATCTAACAAACCTTCTTGGGATAAAACACAAAATTGGCCTTTTACCAAACATCAGTTCTAATGTTACAGGTCAGTATGTAAGCATCTACAGTTTACCTGAAGGAAAAAAACAAAATAAATTTGTAATTGTGCCAGTTTATATTATATATGGTATACCTAAATGAAAATGGAACTTTGTTTTTCTGTAATGATTTGTTGTTTAGAACATATGCACATCCAGGGAGTAACAGTGGTACATAACCGCTACACAGTCACTTTGTTTCTTCAAGCAAGTGTTATAGATACTCTAAGCGAAGAACGTTCATGGTTGACTGCGGAACCATCTTCAAAGAAGCAATCTCCCTTCTGCTTGGTAACGCAGCAGATGCTCCATGTAAGTGCCCATTCGCCGAGTCTTCTGTTCCTCAGAAGGATATTTGGGGACCCACTGATAACAAACCTTGTGGTATCAGAACCGTCCATGAAGAATCCCCTTGCTCGGCGACAATGTTTCTGCAATCTCTCGGGTGGTGATTCGGCGATTTCCCCTTACAAGTTTGTCTACGGTTGTAATTGACTTTTCGGTGATGGTTAAGTGAGCTTGACCTGGTGTAGGCATGTACTCAGTGTGCACACAAGTCCGTCACGAAATTTACCACACCATCGAACACTGTGCTGCATGGCCGACGTGCATTCCCATACATACGATGATAAATGTAGGCTCCACTAACACCTTCTGTCTTCAAAAATTGAATTACTATTCGCTGGGCCCGTTTGGATGAAACCGTATTGTGAACATGTCAGTTCAACTTGCTTCTGCACACGTAAACAACACACTGCGCCGTCAGATCATATCTGTCTGCTTTCTTACATACCCCCACCTACAAGAACAAACACAAAGCTGTGCGTAGTTAAGCTACGACTACGACAAAAGCCTTAAATTTCATTTGGGTATACATATTTTGGACAAAATATTAGAAGTACACCATTTCACGATTTTTTAAAGGAGTGCCACGCACTGTACGGGTATTTTATTTTGTTCATGCGCTGACCCCGCTGCTATCGGTCTGAGCCAAAATAGAATGTTGATCTTTGTTATGTTGTGATGATCTCATTACGTTAACAGATAAGCCTGAAAGACTTCCAAAGAGGGCATTTCTTTGGTGCATACGTAACAACGATTGCAAAGTTAGTGCAAGTATCTAGAGCTACTGTATCAACCTCATGATAGGGTGCAATGTTCATGGGAAAACTTCTGCCAAATATAAGTGCCAGAAAGACAAAACAGACGGATAGGGGTAGGGACAACAGAGCATTAAGGAGGATTATTGCCTCCCAAAAGACTGTGCCACTGAAGTAAGTCTGAACCTTCGGACGATGGGACTCTACCATGCAAATTTCACATGCCGTCTATGATAACACTCTGATGAGACTACAAAACATATCTTACTAGAGAGTGAATTTCTGGAAAAACAAAGAACAACTATATTAGAATACAATTCTCTAAGATTTGTAATTCCTAATCTCGTAAGAAAAATTCAAGAGCTGACTAAAACTATAGATTAGAACGTGCTAAACTAGCAATAATGTAGTGCAGAAAAGGTCCTTCTGGCTTAAGTGTCAAGGTGTATTATTATATATTCCTACATCAGCCAATCAAAAGTGATTCCGATCTCAATATTATATCTTTAGAAAACGCAGTGTCAACTAAAACAGTGCGTAGAGAACTGCATGGACAACATTTTCATGACAAAGTTGATGTTGCTTAACACTTGTAACGCAGAAGAATGAAAAAAGGAGACTTCAGCGGTGAAAGGATCACAAACCTGGACTACCTACCAATGAAAACATACAGTGGCACGACCAATCAACCTTCACATCTGGACGAGTTTACTTATGAAGAAAACAGGCAGAAGCATATAATTCGATTTTTAAACAATGAAACATGGTGGAGGTTCAGTCAGGGTTTGGGAGGTCATATGGTTGTCAGCGAGTCCTGTTGTCATAATGAATTGAAAGGCCTGATAAGGTCTATGAAAACATTTTCGGTGATCATATTCATTCAATGGCACAGACAATGTTCTTTTCATGGGATGCATCTTCCATCCTTACAGTTGGAATTGTCCAATATTGGTTTGAGGAGCACGAGGAAATAATTACACACCTTCTCTGGCCTGCACAATTGCCTGATTTTAATATTACCGAACCACTGTTGTCTGTATTAGAAAAAAGTTAGACCACATTACCTTCCTCCAGATAATCCCATAGAAGAGTTTCTTTTTGAGGAATGGTACACATTCCCATTAATCACCATTCAGATACTGTATCAACAATTCCTAGCACGACTGAAGCTGTTATCAAAGTCAAAGTTGACCCTACAGCATATTAGATGGGTGTTCATATTATTTTTCCCAAAATCTGTAAGTTGGAAGGCGAATACCATGCAGCCTTAACTGCCAAGCAAACCCGCGAAACCTTCGACAGTCGATGCAGATATCAACAAGCATAAAAAGTATAATAATCTTTCCTTCCACCGACATCATCGTCTTTATCCCTTCTCCCTCCACAAATGAAACGAATGCATTCAATTAGACTTCTAATTGTAAAGCAAACTGGTGATAACTGCAGGGTCTCGGATTGTAACCTCATATTGGCGATGTACATTATAAAACTTTTTTGTTCCTCTCTGTGCTGTTCAATAGGCAGTTTTGATAGTGAATTTTGGTAAGTCTCATGATGATTGGGATGAGTGGAATAAATTAATGACAACTGTAAAGGAGTTCGGAGCAAATCATTACCTGGTATGCACTTTTTCAAATAAAAAAACCTTGCCCCAGCTTTAAATCATATCTGGGATCCACAGTTGATGGGAACTGTCTTCATCACCTGGCAGGACAATAAGCTCCTGTTATACAAAATACATGCACGCACACACACATATACATGTGTGTGTGTGTGTTATATATATATATATATATATATATATATATATATATATATATATCTATCAGAGTGCAAATTTGAAAAAGAAATAGCCTAGTATAACTATGAGGGGTTGCAAGTAAAAACCACACAGTGAAAAAACCTGCAAATAACTGCTTGTGCTTAGCCTGTTCAGTCTCTCAGACGGTGTTCCGTTATCTTTCAGTTTAAAGCTTCCTGTGATGTTTACTTTAAGTCTACAACAATGGGCGTTCTATTTTCGTAAAGGAAGAGGAAGCGTTCAATTTAACAAATTTATTATTTCTGTAGTTTAATGATATATCTCCGGCCCAACTTGTAATAAAGATGTAGGTAATAATATCACGAAGGAAAAAACATTTATAAAATATATCATTAAATATACTAAAAAGCATTCGGTCCATAAATGATTTTACGAGGAGATTTTAGTTGAACTATCCATCATACTTATTTCCCAGAAGTCTCGATACCACTTCCCCCCCCCCCTTACAGAAAAGTAGGTTCTGAGCAAAAAAATTCTTCAATTAAATAACGTGTCTAATTGTCATACATCCTACCATACGCCTGTCAATGATGCAGTTACCATACTGAATGATCTCAAAAGTTCAGTGGCTATGAAATCTTTCAGAGCTCGAAATACATGGATATCTTTGACACATTTGATCAGAGAGCTTCTTTGTAGTAGAAGGAATTATTTTCACAATGCCCTGGTATATGAACTTTTAGTATGCAATATCACCTTAGGTAAATGGGCCGTTCTACATTACTATCCAGAAATATAAAACTAAGAACGTTAATTTAATTTGAACAGAATATTTCAACATTATGTAAATATACAATGAGCTGATATGGGGATCCTAGAACAGTACAGTTTTCGTGCTTTAGGACCGTGTTCAAAGCGCTAAAAACATAAAGACATTTATATGTGTGTTTAGTTTATTGCACAGAAGATTAATTATTTTCATTAATTTGAAACAATTTGCACATGGCATGAACATATGCCTGTAAAAGATATTAATTTTGGTACGAACGCGTATTATAAGCATTTGCTTTGTAAAATCTTCCTGGTCGCAAAGAAAGAAACAAGAAAACATTTCACTACATTTTTAAATGATATTAATAAATTCATAATAAATGTTTGTATTGGGCCTTCCAATTATTTGATGATCAATGTGGCGGCGGGGTACTGAATGGCGGTAAGCTATCGTTCAAGACCATACGAGTAGAAGCGGGGTGGGACTTAGCGAACTGCTACGTTGGCCTTGGACCACACGCCACTTAAGTGCCGTGTGAACCGGATAGAAACATGTGTCTAATCCTCGAGTAAAATTCGTTAAGAATACTAAGTGACAAATACTAAGTCTCATTATTCTATTCTATTTCACAGCTGGTGTTTGTGTTTCATGTATCCCCGCACCGAATTCGCTCGTGCTGTCGGGAGATTATTTGAAGAGACATTCCCAAGTGATCGAGTTCCAAGTTCTAATGCGATTCATAAATTAGTAGTAACCTTGTACTTTAGACGAACTACAGAATAACACAGTCAAGACATGAATTTAATTTCTGAAAGAGAATTAAGAAGGGCGATACACATGTCATAAACGTGCGAAAAATGAAGTTCCAGCATGTTTTTGCACATGGACGAATGCATAGATTTCTAAGTATGTTAGATTTTACAGAATAACACAGTCAAGACATGAATTTAATTTCTGAAAGAGAATTAAGAAGGGCGATACACATGTCATAAACGTGCGAAAAATGAAGTTCCAGCATGTTTTTGCACATGGACGAATGCATAGATTTCTAAGTATGTTAGATTTTATTAGATTGTCACACCAGATTGTTGTTTTGCTTCGCCAGCTCCTACCCCAGCTGGCGGCGACCGATGACTTATCGACGAATGCAGTTCTCACCGCTACGTCGGTTATCAGATAATTTCATGACCTGGTACTTCGCTGTAAGCAACCAATTGCAGCTAGCAATGGGCCGAAAATAAGAGGACGTGAAGGTTAGCTTAATGGAGAAATTCCCCTTTGGAATTGAGTGTAATATGAACATTTAGTATATCATAGAAACCGTGACTAGGAGGAAAGTAGCAAGAATCCCAATGTGGAAAAATACAAATTACATCTGTTTGACACAATCTGCTTAAGTATAATTAATATTACTTACCTACACCTATATACATATTCACAAAAGAATAATTCTTTATCTTTCAGTCATGCCTCAGTGACTCCTTTTTTAAGGGAAGTGTCGATTCATTTAAAAGTCAAGGCAAAGGCTACAGTAAAAAATGTGGGACATAAATGTTGATCTGTGTGCGCTTTCAGGCAATGAAACATTGCCA
Source organism: Metallyticus violacea (assembly GCA_030762175.1). NCBI lineage: Eukaryota > Metazoa > Arthropoda > Insecta > Mantodea > Metallyticidae > Metallyticus > Metallyticus violacea. The sequence continues at coordinate 139,711,290 of CM060846.1, read as the reverse complement.
TATTCTTTGGTACAATAGTCTTAAACAAAAACAAAAGGTATTTCTAGTACGTTCATTGCATTATAAACCAGAGAAAACGACTAAGAACCTATAGAGTGTCCTTAAAGTTGTTATGCACTTCATTATTTCATTTAGTAATGAAATAATATACAACTTTTCAATTGCATGTGAACAAATGCACCACGTTAAAGTGTCTGTGCACTTGGTGATTGTCAGAGCTTACCTTTCCCCATACTGTGCGTGCAGCTGTCATTCCCGAGCGAATAGTGTATGAGCACCGTAACTTTTTTGGACACACTGTATTCTACTGAGGAATGAAATTACAACATTTCTCTCTCTTCCCCTCCAAGTGAATTTTACACTTCTACTCTTGCTGCTCCTAAGCAATGTCAGCAATTTCTGTCCACTATGTTGGTAGTAACAAAGGAGCTGCTTCGGAGGGGCCAAAACGATCTTAATGAAACTTGGTACGATAATCGATTAAGTTATTCTGAAGTTAACTCTAATGATAATATAGATGCCAAATAACGCATACATACTAAATAATGTAATTTATTTACGGCCAATTTCAAAGCAATTTGTCTGACAATTTTTTTCCATTTTATTTTCAAAAATAGTAAAATACTTTGGTTATCAGCACCCATCTCCATGTTTTTGGAAACTCACTCAACTTGAGTCTCTAAAATATAATAAAGTATAAACATTAATATTTTATTATACTTTTTTTAAAATGGATATTTCATTTTAAAATGTACATATACCTACATATACCTACCTACCTACCTACTTTTCGTACAACTAGTTTACTATGCGTGCCGCCCGGAAATAATTATTTATGAAGTCGCTATTAATTTACGGTAACACTAACACTAAGATTAGCATGTCGTAACTTATCATGCTACAAAGTTTCAGCAATATCGGTCTACTTCAACAGAAACAATTTCTTGGTAACGTGTGCTGCCAAACAGCGGACTCTTAGTATAAGTTGCTTGGATGAAATTTTTCAGAGTTCAACCTTAATATGAAAAAGTGAATGTCGGAAACTTGAGGCAACAATGCACTGCTGGTTTAATTTTAGCACACTAACCCATTTAATTCACGTTCCTGTAAAGTAAGATGCACGAGAGTTGTTCAATAAAGAATGAACATATTTTTTGTTACAGTATGCCTTTATTCATTGCCATCATTTTTATCTTTCTCAAAGTAGTCCGCGCTGGATGCAATGTACCTATCCCAGTGTTTCTGCCCGTTTTCAAAGACATGCCTGGATACCTGTTTTTGACAGCACTTTCAGAATCGCCTCGGCAGCCTACACCGTTGCTTCCGATGATGAAAAATTTCTTCCATGAAGGTGTTTCTTCAATTTTTGAAAAAGGAAAAAAGTAACACGGGGCTAAATCTGGACTATAAGGAGGGTGAGGTACACACTACTTGATCTTTGTGAGATATTCAGCGACAGCATTTGTGGTGTGCGGACTTGCATTATCGTGGTGCAGCATCCAGCTTGATTGACGTAAATTTAGCCTTTTCCGTTTGATTACGACCTTGCATGATTTTCATGACATCCCTGTAGTAATTGCAATTGTATGTGCAGATACGACATGCTGGTAAACCATTCCTTGAATGTCGAAAAAATGAGATGACCATATCTTTCACAGTAGAAGCAAACACTTTGCTTTTTTTTTGTATTGGTTACCACAAAGAGCTTTGCTGTTTGTTCTCATGATCAGCATGTTTCATCAACAGCGGTTTCCTTATTCAATTGCATGCTTAAACCTGTACGCGAGCGTTCCTTTTTTTCGTAATCGGCAATGTTGGAACCTATCATGAGCACACAGTTCTCATAAGCAACTTTTCAGATGCCAGCGTGTGGGGGGCCCCTGTGAAATTTTAGGCATCTCTGAGAATGTTCTCAATGTTATCACAATGACAGCAGCTCTATTAATGTTTTCTTCCGTTGGAGAACAAACTGGAGCGCCACGCCCACCTTCCTTGTTTGTCTCCCCTCTTTAAACACTTTAAGCTATCTTCGAGCTGTGCTATAAGGAAAAACAAACTCTCCAAAGGCATCTTGTAACACTGCACAGGCCTCAACTGTAGATCTGTTGAGACGAAAGCAGAATTTCAGAGCAGTATATGGTTTCTTCGTGTGTCACTTCCATTTTACTATAGGCAGAACTGAACATGTCTTATCTTGCACACCTGCGGGAATCGGAAGTGAAAACAATGAAATTATTACCACGTGTACGTTACGCATTAAGCTAACAAAATATTGTAAGTTAAACATTAGCGCGCGAAATTATGGCTGTAAAAAGTGTGATCATTCTTTATTGAACAATCTTTGTAAAAAGTTTTAGATGTATTTCCATTTGTCTCAATTTACACCATACTTCTAAAAATGATGTGGAGAGTGTTCATTATAAATATATGTCACTAGGCGAACCAAGACATCATTAACGTATTCTTGTTCCCACTCCACATATAGAAATACTTCGCTTCTTGGTACTGCCAGAAAGAGCTTAAATTTCGCCAGCAAGACAACTAGAGCTTGCATGAGAGGCACATATTACGTGACTCCAAAGGCAATTAGGGGAAATATGGCATGTGAGCGCAGCTGCAGGGCTACTTACAAATATTTTGAGATGCCCAAGTCCTTGAGACCACTTGACAAATAAGAAATAACTTAAGTACAATCTCTTGTGCGTAATTTTTCCGCACATTACTTACGGCTTAAAAACTATTTTTTAATCGTGTAAAATGTTATTTATTTATGTTTTCTTTCCCGTTGATTTTCACTCAGTAGCTACTAAATGATTCTTAGCTTACATTACAGTACATTACATTAAGATAAAAAGCAGCTTCAGAGAAGCAACAAATTATTTTACTATGTTAAGTTGCGACTGTCAGAGGAGGAGTCAGGTGTAGTAAACGGTGCTGCGTTTGACATTTTGCAAAACATGGATATTTTATGTAGTATTATAGGTTATCGAAAATAAATAAAAATGGTTCATATTTAAAATTATACGCAGCATTAAATATAATTTATTCAAATCCCATATATACATTTATGTTGCAAAAGAATTTTTGTTTGTAGGTTTCTTAAATCAATTTTGGATATAACTGTAAGCTTGTGGATACAAATTAACTGTCAGTGAAAATTTTGTGATGATATCTAAAAGTTTTAAATCGCTGATTTTCTACTTTCCTTTCTAATACCAGGAGGATGAACTGAAACCCGTCTGGGCTTATTTACTAATATGAATCAATACAATGAATTAAAGACTGAACACAAAGAAAAGTAGCAATATTTAAGCAATAAAGAAATCACTCTGGGCATTCAAACACCACTTTACACATCCGTAAAGAAGCGTCGCGGTTGCTGTGTGAACCAGTTCCGCACCGCAGCCTCGACTTCATCGTTGTTGTGAAAACGTTTACTACTGAGATGTCCGGACAAATGAATGTCGCAGGGTTATAGGTCAAGGCTATTATAAGTCGTTGCCATCTTCCTCGTGCCTGCACAGGTGTTTGTTGCAGACACACAAACCCGTAAGCAGCTACTAATGTGTCTCAGTCAGCGGAACTCATTGTGAACAGATTTTTCTATATATTTCTTCTTCACAGAACGTAGAAGATCGGCCGTTTGTGCGTGCTCAACTTTTCACTGTTGTCTTCTATACACATTTCTCACCATACACGGCATTTATGCGACGATCAATATCACTCGGCTGCATTCTCTGTCCTTCGGTGTAAAGAATCGCGCAATCTTTGAAATTGACCTGGTTGTTCTTGTATGTTATGACATGCACTGAAAACGTGATCCTGTAGTGTCTGCACATCGTTGATTGCAGTGGCATAGATAAACTCCTTCATATGTCCCCATAACCACAAGTCTAGGGGCTTTAGGTCTGGGTAACGATCTGGCCAAGTGGGGGGCCTCTCCGATCAATCAGCGGTCCTGAAATGTCAGCGTCAGGTGTTCAAGCGCATTGCTGAGAAAATGAACTGGTAGACCATCGTGCATGAACCACATCTGAGTCTTTGTTGACATGGCACATTCTCCAGCAAGATAAGCAGTGATTAATAAGAAAGCCCTGATAACGAGTCCAGTTAACCTATGTGGTTGCACGATGACTATTAATCTATCGACAAGAACGACTGCCCGTTGAGAATCGGTGCTGATGCCTTGTATCTTTGAAATGCATGTGGATTTTCAGCAGTTCACACATGTTAATTATGAAAATTTACACCACCATTTCTTGCAATCCCCCCGCCTTATCCGTAAAAAAAGAAAGAAAAAGAAAAGAAAAAAAGAAGGGATAAAAAAGACTTCTCTGTAAACAGTGGAACTGCGCCGCAATTTTGCAAGAACTATTGGCGGAACTGCAATGGAATGGTGGTCTTGTAGTTTAAGGGCCTGGACGCGCTGAGCAAGGTATGGGTACAGCAATTGTTCATGAAGTACCACCCAGATAAGAGGATGGCGAAAGTCTTCCGTTGCTGCTATTCCTCTGGTTCTAGGATTGTCCTCCACTAAATCTAGGACACGATTCTCCATATCAGGCGTGCGGAATGGGCGAGGCCTTCCACTGTCTACCATTAAGGGTGCAAGGGAACTTGTTTCCCCAAGATATTGGAATAGTCGGCTGAACAGATTAACAGGTGGAGCCTTGCGTGCTGGATATCTTTCAGCATAGAGGGCACGGGTTTTAAGTTAACTTCCATTTGCTAAACCATAGCAGAAAATCATATTCGCCATTTACGTTGTGGAATAATAGGCGTCTATTTCTAAATGGCTTTCAGTAAGTCTACAAGGGAGAAAACACAGTACTGTACTATAACAACATAAGCACAAAATTAAATCCATTCTACTGTAAGTAGGCAAGACACCACGATACGTGCCCCGAGTTAAGAATAATGTACGTAAATGCACTCTAACAAGACTGAAAGTGGACAACTGATCGCAGATTAAATCTCACATCATACTATTGTTTACTTCGACACAGAAAGACAAAACACTGTTGAATTTGACAGAGCGCCAATATAACAATGTTCTCATACTCCCAACCAATCTTTTGTTTTTATTATTCCTTGAGACATCAATTTTCATACCAGGGATATCAAATATGATTCAAGCGTTCAGATTCAGAGATGTGTTATAGGACCCATGTTTATCATACATTTTCTTTTTTATGCATACTTTCACCTCCTAAAATATTGGACACTTTTTAACATCCTATATTTAATATGATTGGTAAATATTTCAATAGTGCCTGCAGAAGGAATACTGAATACAGTTTCAGTGTTACAATTGAGTAATAATGAAGTTCTGTGAAATATACTTTCTTACAGTGTCTGTAACATACCAGAGTTCTTGTTCAATGTCAGTCTAATGTATTCAAACATAATTATTAATTTATTTTACTAATCACGGTCTACGTTAAATTTATGAGTGTATAACCATTTAACTAAATAATGCTGCCAATTTCATTGTCCCGTAGATCTATTAACTATAAATTAATCTATTAATTTATAGTTAGATATTGATAGAAAAAGTGTTCGTACCGGTTCACGTGAATCATTTTTTAAAATAATTGCAGCTTGTTAAATTTAAAACTGGCCCTAAAGGAATTCTTTGATGGAAAGGAAAAGCAATTGTTTAATACAAAATTCGGAACTGTTGCTATTCCAGTAAGTGGACGGCCATTCAAATCAATGCAATCTTGAATGTCAACTGCGATTAGTGCGGCAGACCTCCCACCTAGCGGATTAATTGAATATGAAGTTAGCCACCTTGCAGCTTGTAAAAGTCAATCAAAATTATTTTTAATACTGTTTAACGCCCTTTGAACTACTGAGGCATTACAGGCGGTGAACACTGGTGACACGCGAGATGAAATGATAAAATATTTTTATTTTTTTAAAAAAGGAAGCGTTTCAGACCCAAGTTTATGGTACCTCGCTGACTGACTTTATGAGGATCAATGAAAACCTGGAAAACATCTGTCAGAGAGTACGGCGTAGTAAGAAACGAACTCTAGACCTACCGATTACGAATACCTCGCTGGCATTTCATTTTATGAGGATCGAGGAAAACCTGGAAAAAACCTCAGTCAGAGAGTGCAGTCCTGGTGGGATCGAACCCCACACCTCCCGCTCACGAGTGAGCGCCTTGATGACCTCGGTCAGTCAAGCAAAGAATTGTCTGCTGGATTATTAGCGTTTAAACTGTGCTTCCGTACGGACGTGAAAAGTTATTAAAATGAAGCGCCCAGGTATAATATACATTCAGTGGTATTAGCGATTCGGGTACTTCTAAGAAATGTAAAACGGACGATACGGTGACTGACGTTTAGGAAAGAGAAAAACTGAACAATCATGACTTAAGAGAAGAGAAGAGAAGAGAAGAGAAGAGAAGAGAAGATGTAAGTATAGCCTGGAATGTTTAAACAATTTGTCCGTATGGCCAGATGTCTAAAGTCAATATTAACAACCGTACAACGTTAAAATTTTAAGATCGTAACAGTGTCGCCTGTAAAGTGTGCGCAAGACTGAAGTCCTTGCAATGTGCTAAAAACGTTCATGTATCTTTTGAAGGGCAAAAGGGAGAGGTAACTGCATGCGATTCCACAAGGATCATATAAAATAAACTCTTCTCTTACTGAAAACAATTAGCTCACTGCTAAGCCTGTTGCCGATTAAGACGCAACTCCATTTGTAAAATATTGGCTACGCCTTGGACACCGTACAGCTGCTGAAACTTGCGTCAAGATGGGCGTATTTACATGAAGCAGTAGATTCCAATCCCATGCAAACACCCAGGTAATCACGATGATCATAAGAAGATTAAATTAGTATCAAAATTAGAAGGCAAAGCATTTGAACTAGAAGTGGGAAGACAAGTATCTTTCCAAATATCACAAAGCCGAATATCCTATTACACTAAAAGGGCGGATGGAGGATCATAAACACTCTATCCTTTTTTTTTTTTTTTTTTTTTTTTTTCCCGCAATAACCATGGTGAGCCTGAAAATAGCTATATACCGTTAGAAGCTTTTATGTAAGGCAAACAAAGAAACGTCGACTGTTGCACCCCCTAGGAAAAATATATTACGCAAACTTCTTCGTAAACAGGAAACGAAAAACAAGTTACGGTATATCTTTTCACACAATACATTGTAACACCCCACCTCCAGCCAGAGGAAGCGTGAAAAGATTTACCAATCAAAAGGTTTCGTAACACAAATCGTAATGAACAGCCAATGAAGAGTACAGCAGAAAAATTAAAACAGTAGAAATAAGACCCAAGAAGCGCCATACGTACCGTCAGACTGTCGCCAAATAAAACATTCAGATTGAGACGAATTAAAGCAGTCGGAGTGGCAGTCCAGGTGTCAGTCGGAGTCGCAGTCGCAGTCAGTAGCAGTTAGAGTTACAGTATTTGTGTTGTAAGCAGTTTTGTCAGTGGATAGTGGGAGGAAGCCAGTTAGTGTGAAGGCAGATAAGTGAAAATCCGATCTAGTAGAAGCTAAGTTGCATTAGGGAAACACATCGGAAAGACACAACTATTGCGCTTTATTATACTCTGACTAACTTTTCCCTGAAAGATTTTCGCACCATAACAAACAGTTAACTGAAATATGAGTTACACAGTCGAAATTCCTTACAGAAAATTACCATTAACTAACTTTAATCCCCGAGTGTAAAAGTGTACCAACAATAAAAGTCTTGTGTGAGCTAGACTCGTTTTGTTTCCATTCACGTGACAAAAACCTATTCAATTCCTCGGTCCGAGAATTGTTTTACATTCCAAAAACGCCACTAGTTAGAAGTCTCGCATAGCCAGAGCAGAAGAAGATAGAAACATCACAACGCAGTCTCATCTTCGAATCAGCGCGTGGAGAAGAGGATCGAGAGTTACATCAGGAAGACTTCCTCAGCCACCATACTGCCTCAAACACGTCCAACCCAAAAATTTCTCGGACAGCTGCAAAATAGGTAAGTCAGAGAACAATCCATACCAAGTATAAATACCTAATAATTAATTAACTTTCATCCTTTCAATTAATTAATCATCATTATTTCCAGTCGCATTTGACCTCTCAACGTGCGGTTGACAATGACATGCTTATTTCCCACCGCATACAGTACCAACTAGCACTGGGATCGCTTTTAATTATTTTCAGGCAAAGTTGACAAGTTTAAAAAGTAGTTAAGTACATGGTGCATTATAATTTTACATTGTCTGTAGCCGATTATAATCTTATTTAATAAATATTTTGTTAAAAATCCGTAGTCACCCAATACTATTAAAATGTAAACAGAAGGTTGCAACGTTTACATAAAATGGTAGCAGAAATCAGCCGAACTTTATTAAAAAAAAAAAAAAAAAAAAAAAAAAAAAGCAGGAAGGAAAAATTGCATTTGAGTAGTTGGATGGTGACGTCACTGTTGTTGCCAACAGCAAGAAATGCGCTACATTGCAACGCAGTTGGAAAGTCTCGCCTTGTCGGATACCTCCTATATATACTTTAAAGACAATAATAATATCTAAAAAATAAATAAAACACACACATATATACATACATAAACTGCACTTGTTTATATATAAACAAAAATAATAATAATTTAATGACAATAACAATATCTAAAGAAATATATAAAACACGAAATATTCACACAATTTTCGCTATATTTCCAACAACTAGTGCTCTTCTAAGGTAGGAGACCATGAATTGATGGGTTACGAACTCATGGCTCTGAATGTTTACTCAGATATATATATATGTGTGTGTGTGTGTGTGTGTGTGTGTGTGTGTGTGTGTGTATTCTGTCCCTCTTGCTGCTTATTTAATCTGTTTCCACGCATTACGTTACCTTCGAGATGCAATATTTATTTTTACTAACTTCACTTGTCTGCTGCCTTTGAAGAACACCAATTGTTCGAAATATAGAGACATCGTATAAATATTTTCAGTATTACATCTTTTTTTTTCTTCTTTAGTTCTTGTTATTTTATTTACATTGTTACAAATGTTACTTTATTTTTCATTTATATTGTGCATATATACCAGGGAATCGCCTGCCAATATTTTTCCCAATTTATGCTGCACGGTAAATGAAAGATGCGCATAGGCGCCTTAGGTCTATCTTCACCGTTCACTCTGCACCTCACACATATGCGTAGACAGAAGACCGTTAAAAACTTCATAAGTGGCTTAAGGGAAAGATGTTGACAATATAAATGCATGCAAAAAACATGGTATTCTCACGCTGAGGATTGCACTGGCTTCTATACATTTTACAAACTTTTACTTCACTATATATATATTCTTACCTACTACATGGAAACCCCCATTGAACAAGCCACTTATCATATGCATCAAATGTGAAAATAATTTAAAAGAAAACGGCGGATTTATGGAAAGCGGAAAGTGATAGGCTACAACCAATGTCAGACACGCCTACATAATGGATATTATACAGTCACATACGTGTTAAATAAGTTAATAATTCAACTTTGGCATAATCTACGGCATTTGTGTATTGTATGGAGGGCGTAATAACATGCGCTAAGTTAATGTTTAAGTTAAATTTTCAAAAGAAACTTAAAAGAACATTAAAGGGTTATAATATCCAAGTTAAGCTTGTGGTGCTTCAGCAGTAAAAACGAGCGTTAAACACTAGAAAAAAGGGATGGGGGGGGGGGGAAGCAAAGCTTCGAGGCGAGCATTGCGGTTTAATAGGCGCTTGTCTCCAAGCTTCGAGTGGTCGAGCTTTGTTACGTTTTGTTCAGTGCCGTGTTCTCAGAATTGGGGTTCAAATATTTGGTAGTAGGTCGACATTTTACCTCTTATTTTTCTTTTTTCGACCAATGATGTATTACGAAACAAAAATTATTATGTAAATATTATTAATAAATTACATGAAACGGATGAGAAAGCTTCATGCCTTTTACTGGCACATACAATGAACACGGTAACAAATTCATATTCCGCAAGGACCGCCACGGGTGGCCGAGGTCGTTAAGGCGCGGACTCGTGAGCGGGAGATCTGGGGTTCGAATCCCACCAGGGCTGTCCTCCCTGACTGAGGTTTTTTCCAGGTTTTTCTCAGTCCTCATAACTGGCAAATGCTGGGGAGATATCCTAAACTTAGGCCTGGAACGTTCCTTCCTTGAAAATCTTTTCCCAATTTATCAATTCATTTCATGTATCACCAGTGTTCACCGCCTGTGGTGCCACAGCAGTAAAAATGGGCGTTAAACACCATTCAAAAAAAAAAATTGTCCGCAAGTACGTTTTTAATATCGGTTTTAAACTTCACCCATTCAACCTTGTTATAAATCCTTCAAAATGCGAAGTGTCCAGGTAGCTGTGCTGAAACCTGTAATGAATCAACCTTCCGTGTTCTTTGCTGTAGGTACTTCCATTATTTCTACGAGTTTCGATTGTTACACTCAGGTATACACAACAATGTATTCAAATGTCGAACATGTGACTAATGTACATATCCTGTAGGTTCAGTTTTGAGAATGTTGCACCGCAAAAAATTTCATCCCTGTCATCTACAACTACACCAGGCTCTCTACGAACGTGACTACCAAGCGCGAGTTGTATTTTCACCATGGTTATTGCAACAGGTAGAAACTGATGCCGAATTCTTAAGCGATGTGCTTTTCAATGACAAAGCCACTTTCCACAGCAACGAAACTGAGAATCGACATAATATACACAATGAAGTATAAGTAACGCTCATTGGGTGCAATAAGGTGCGTTTCAGGTGTGGTGTAGGATCCTAGATGATCACCTAATACAATCTTATTTTTTCGAAGGCAACCTCACTAGACCGCGATATCTTCAGTTTCTCCAAGAAGGTCTGCCGCTCTTATTATAAAATGTGCCGCTGATGAAACGGGTGAGAATATGGTTCCAGCAAGATGGAGCGCCACCACATTGGTCCCTTATCTTACGGAATTACTTACACAGAATATATCCGGGAAAAAATGGATTGGGCAAGGGGAACCTTTAATAGTGTTTAACGCCTGTTTTTACTACTGACGCACACAGGCGTGGACACTGATGATATATGAAATTAAATGATAAATTGGGAAAGGAGTGTTTTTTTTAAAGGAAGAAAGCGTTCCAGGTCTAATTTTAGGGTATTTCCCCGACATTTGCATTTATGAGGACTGAGAAAAACCTGGAATAAAACCTCAGTCAGGGAGGACAGTCCTGTTGGGAATCGAACCCCACACCTCCCGATCACGAGTCCGCGCCTTAACGACCTCGGCCACCCGTGGCAGTTCCAGAAGATAAGTAAACATTTGCAGGGTAAGTAGAAAGTGTAGAAAAGTAACTAAGGAGTATAAAATAGATGTAACAGTAATTAAGGGAAGAGTGCTGTGGCCATAACGGAAATAAAAAGTAATAAACATTGGTGGAATAAAGAATAAGGATCACATTTTTATTTTAATTAAGACAGCTGCATGGAGAGAAACAATTGTTAAAAATTAGAATGGCACAATTAGATAGGCATAAGTGACAATATTTCGATGTTATCTTATTTTGTTATGCTACGACAAACACCGCTTACAAAATTAGTGTACGAACACTCTAAACCAACATTACTCTCAACTAAAAAAGCAAATAAACTCGTGCGCATTAAGCAGAGATTCATGGGATATAAAAGATACAGTTTGACGTCATCCTTAATATCTTTCACTGGCGTTTACTGCAATACGCTCTCTTCTTTGCTTTTTATACTGTAAGGTTAAGACAACATGCCTGACTTTTTATCTGATAAGAAAAATAAAGGAGCGTTAAGTAACCCCTTCTTGTTTGTGCTATCTCTGTCTCATTTCCTTGATCCTCCTTGTCCCCCCCCCCCTTTTTTTTCATGATTCGCAAATGTGAGATCTCTATTTACTATTGCGGAGTGTCGTGCAGGTGTGCAGCAGTCACGTGCTTCCTTACCACGCTGGCCCTGTTATCTCCGCTCAAAACACATCATAGCAATGTGGAGCGCGTGCAAAAGCGAGGGAAGAAAAGAAAGGCAGAAAGGGAAGCTTTAGATAAGCTCTTGTGTAAATTGCTTTGGGCTGCTCACAGGGATGATCTCATTTATTTATTAGTCATTAACGTCGTACACAGTCCACGGAGATTTTCAGCACGATGGCTGATGACTATGATGAATGGATTATGTCATCCTTCACTATCCTGGGGATCAAGAGCGTTAAAACCACCCGACATTAGCATTATTAACTTTAAAAAATTTAAATAATATCGGCCAATTAGGATTATGTTTTACAACCTTTATCTTTACACACGGATTCTGAGCTCGGTAAAAGAGAGAGAGAGAGAGAGAGAGAGAGAGAGAGAGAGACAGAGACAGAGAGAGAGAAAAGAAAAGAAAAGAAAAGAAACAGAAATAGCTCAGATGAGTGTGCAAAAAACGCCACGACTCTAAAATTCACCTGCGCATTAAAGCACCTGCTATCAACAAACTGAATTTTAATATGATGTGAATGGCTTTAAGTCACCCTTGATCTGAGAAAGCGAGTGGGAGGAAGCCGGAAGAGTAAGAAGTAAACAGCTGCATTGTAGATGCGTTATTTTCCTTTAGTGCTGCGGGAGCCCATACGTTTCCGATCAGTGCTTAGCTACCGGTTGATGTGTTGGCAATACAACATGAGTTTGCGCGGGTCGTTCATTGCTTTGTACAGTTTGCAGTGTTAGAAGACGTGTTTGTTCCTGTACTTTTTTCAAATTACGTCTAAGTGATTGTGCTGTGTGTGCATTAAATTAGTTATTTAGATATTCAAATGTCAGCATAAAATAATTTACTCTACAACAACAAATATTTATGTTGCTACATCTAAACAGATTCATGCCGACAACGTGTAGGAAATTTGTAGACATATTTTTGAACAAAGAATTATTTCTAAAGGATTATGACACGCAGGACTTACCGCGTGCGGTTATTATTTGTAGGAACCCTAAAAAAATAGTCTATAGAAATAACCCATACACTGTAGATGAACTGAAAGAAAATATAAGAACAGAAATTAGGAGATTTACAATCGCGGTGAATGCAAATTTCATAAAAATATGTTGGGAATGTGTAAATGTAGAAGTTGAGCAACTACTGGAACAGGTTAGTGAAATAAAATGATTGTGTGCATGCCATAGACTAATGAATGTTTATGAGTAGACAACTCTGGAAATTACGGATCTAGAATGCCGTTGTTTTCTTCGCGCTCTATCGGCTTCCTCCCGCCTGATTTCTCGGATCAAGCGTAACGCGAACTAATGTGTATTACGAAATCCTCCTCTGTAGATCTCAGCAGCTGTTACTGCACAACCTGCATGGCGGCATGTGTAGAATAATTGTAACCCAGGGGTGACCAACTCGTGCTCATTGTGCAACAGCACTCGTTACTCACGTAAAGTGTTAGAGAAGTAGATCGATAGCAACACAGTAAGCTCGAATTTCGTCTTTGGAGAATGGTACAATAGCGGTTAGCGCTGATTATACGAGGACTAGTCAAAAAGACAGAATTTTATTCTCTCTCTCTGTCATTACATAGTGGAGATATGGTGTTAAAACAATCTTTTATGGGAAGAACCCATCTCCCCTGATTGGTGCAGAAAATTGGAAGAGCATATGTAATGCGTCTTGCTATAGGACACCAACAAAAAAACGAGTGTTTGCCAGTCCGTTGCGTAAAATGGAGTATTTGGTAACGAGCAGTATGCTGCTCTGAAATTTTGCTTCCATCTGCAGCAAGCATATGGCAATTATTCTCTGCATTTCGATGTTTCAACAACAAATCAGAGCGGTCCAGGTGCCCCAACCACTGCAGTGAACGAGACTATGATTAGCACAGCTACGGTCATTGCTCGGGACCGCCACGGGTAGACGAGGTCGTTAAGGCGCGGACTCGTGAGCGGGAGGTCTGCAGTTCCGTTCCCACCAGGACCCTCCTCCCAGACTTGGGTTTTTTTTTTTTTTCCAGGTTTTCCTCAGTTCTCATAATTGGCAATTTCCGGAGAAGGACCATAAACTTAGGCCTGGAACGTTTCCTTCCTTAAAAAAAATTCCTTTCCCAATTTGTCATTTCATCTCGTGTATCATCAGTGTCCATCGCCTGTGGTGCCTCTGTAGCAAAAACGGGCGTTAAACACTATTCATTCATTCCTGTGGTGCCTCAGTAGTAAAAACGGGTGTTAAACACTATTAAAAAATCATTGCAAGATCGACGAATAAAATAGATAGACTGGCAGACATTTTACAGCTTTTCCATGGTAGTCTGTTTACCATTCTACACGATCGCTTACGCATGAAACCCTTCTGTGCCAAATGGGTGCCGATATTGCTAACGTCTGAACAGAAAATGCTGCGAGTGGACGTGAGTCGGGAACTTCTGCGTCTTGTAGCGAAGCATGGCGATGCATGTCTTTGCAGGTGATTGGACTTGGCTTTACCATTACAATCCCGAAAGCAAACAGGCAAGCTGTCTGGAAATAACATGGTTATCCGACACGAAAGAAGTCCAAGGTTGTTCAGTCGGCAGGAAATATCTTGTTTATTTCTTTCTTCGACTCTCATGGAATGGTTTATCAACATGAATCCTTCAAACAACGGTAATAGGGAGTAGTGCAAGACTATTTTCAGCGTCCTGGCAGAACACACCTGAGAATACGCTCTGAGCTGCATCCATCTGGTTGGCGTCTTCATTAGGACGTTGCACGACTTCACGTTGTTGCTTTACATTTGGCCAGGAAAAAAACAAAAAACAAAACAAAAACAAACAAAAAACGAGCATGTGCCCCACTCTATGTACAGGTTACACCTATCTTCATGCGACTTTTTCTGTTCCTTCGTCTCAAAAACGAGCTAAGGGGCCACAATTTTGGTTCATCAACGACCGTCTTGAGGAAGGTGGGAGCGGTTCTGAAGACGATGTCAAAATACGGTTTCCAGGATATCTTGCAAACGTTGCGCCAAGAGCATACATAGCAATGCGGACTACTTCGAAAATGACTATACCAATCTTCCTCCTGCCTAGTGTATTCGTAATTAAAAAAGTAATTTTCAATCTTTATTGACTAGCACTGTAACACTAATGATATTCAGCTGTGATTTTTGAAAGAGTCATCTCAAAACTCAGTTCTAACATACGTGAGAAAATTCAATAGATATTCAAAGATTTGCAATTGAAAAGGTTATAAACACATTACATTAATTATCAAAGGTTAATACCTTTATTACTTTATTATTATTATTATTATTATTATTATTACTAATAATAATAATACTATTAATATTATAGCAAGTATAGTCTTTTTTTTTTAATTTTATCGCAAATTTCTTCAAACTTCATAGACATGTTGCGAAAATCCTATCTTGTTTGGTTCAAAGTGTCTGAACAGTTCTTTTCTGCTGAAGATATGATTTTAAGGTCTGCTCTTATAATAAGCATTGCTCAGCTAATTCAGCAGACACTGCATTTATTTTAAACAGTGAGAGGTACCGGAAATCCTATAGCACCGATAATGACATCAATGGTCAATAAATGTGGTTGTAATATTGTACATTTTATATTATAAATAAAGTTGTACCATTGACAGTTTGTAAATAGTATGTAATATATATTAGGCCTATATTTTATG
This sequence comes from Metallyticus violacea, assembly GCA_030762175.1. Lineage (NCBI taxonomy): Eukaryota > Metazoa > Arthropoda > Insecta > Mantodea > Metallyticidae > Metallyticus > Metallyticus violacea. The sequence continues at coordinate 139,695,616 of CM060846.1, read as the reverse complement.
CATGTACATGTCAAAATATTGCATTATGATAATGTATGGTGAATACCGTTAGTAAAATTCTTCATACCGAAACTTATTTCATATTCTTAATGAGAATTTAGTATAAGCTTATTACATTCATACAAATAAGTTCGAAAAACTGAACTAAAAGTCAACTTTCCCAGCCTCTGAGCAGTTTCCTTCATAAGACTTGCCTGCAAAGAGTTCGTGTTTTTCTTGCTTACTCTTGAGTGCACACGCTGATTCAGAAGAGTAGCTTGGATGGAATGCTGCTGTAACCATTCTCCAATTCTTCAATTTGTAATTTATTTTATTAATTACATTGTCCTATACTTTTTACTTATGCATGAAACAAGTTTACAAATATATTGCAGCATAGGAAAAAGTAGAATGGCTACTTATTTTCTAAACAGAATTCTTATTAGCACACCAATGTAGTGGACGTACAATCATCCTCAAGCCTCAAAGTTTGCATATTATTTTAATACTAAATTGTGAAAACGCTGTTCATTCGTTATTAACAACCAGATTTATTTGCATTATTAAGGGCGTTGATTTGCTTTATTTACGGACGCTCTTTAACATCTCAGGTCATCAGCGTCCCATTTAAATCAGGGCGTGAAAAGGTCTAGAAAATTTGCTCGGAGGCCTCTTCACCGCCACGGGTGGCCGAGGTTTTAAGGCGCGGACTCGTGAGTGGGAGGTCTGGGGCGCGGACTCGTGAGTGGGAGGTCTGGGGCTCGAATCCCGCCAGGACCGTCCTCTCCGACTGAGGTTTTTTCCAGGTTTTCCTCAGTCTTCATAACTGGAAAATGCCGGGGAGGTACCTTAAAATTAGGCCTGAAACGTTTCCTTCCTCAAAAAATCCTTTCCCAATATATCATTTCATTTCATGTATTATCAGTGTTTACCGTCTGTGGTGCCTCAGTAGTAAAAAACGGGCGTTAAACGCAATTAAAAAAAAAAGAGTCCTTTTCTTTCTGGTTTGAGGCTCTTTTGTGTGCCGTAAATCTACGACACGGGACCCACGGCTTTACTTCCCTTCCGAAGGAAGCCGTACTTAGGATTATTACGCGCGAAAAAATCCATGGACCTTGGCCGGGATTGAACCGGCGATCTTGGGTTTATGAGGCAAGTATGGTAACCAGTACACCACCAGGACCGACTTTTTTTTATTAAGGAAGAAAGTGTGAACTCGCTATAATAAAAATTACAATTACTTCAATAGCCCGTAATTTCGATATTTTACATCTGGAATTACTTGTCTAAGACCCCTCTTTATACAATGAAAGTATTTCGGTGTTTTCGGTAACACTCTGCATTTACTTAAGAACCTAAGGCTCAGTCAATGGATTAATGCAAGATCTCGAGTTCAGAACCTTCTACCTTCGGTAGTAACTGGCTTATTGGCGTCAAGACAGCTATTGCCGCATACTTAGTGATAGCATCGCTGGTTCGTACTTCAATGAATCCCCTTGAATATTGACAGAAAGACATGTAGATCATAGAAGTAAAGCATATTCAGTGTATGTTTTCGTTTTTAAGAAACGATGCGCTTATACACTGAATAGCATATTTCTTTACTGTCTATATGTTATGTTTTTGGCATTATATTTATAAAGAATTATATAACGCTAAACGAAGTTCATATAAAAGTTTCGATTCTCCTTGAAAGCCATAAATAAATAAATAAAATTAAATTAAAAAAATTACTTTAGCGATTTTTGGAGAGTAATCCTTAATGTACAAGCTCGCATGTGTGTTGATTGCTCTTTTGTTTAAACATCCGAAGCTGTTAAGAGCTCTCGGCTTAGGTATTCTATCTGATTTAAGCGCAGATGTTGCTGCAGTAGGATTTACCAGATGAAAGAATGGCCTACGCACTGAAAACAGGCCACGGTTCAGCTTCTTATATTACATGCTAGTTCAACATGGCTAAAAGTGGACGTGAACTTGCTAATGCAAACATCCACTAACTCTAAACTTGAAATACAAACAAAAACGTTTGAACACGACTTCGAGGAAACCCACTCACACCCATTATAATGATCACCCCATTGTTACTAGAGTCACCAAGCCTAAAGAGCTACATATAAACATTTAGGAAGCAGTACAAGAAATTTAAACCTAAAACGGGAACCGAAACGCTTATAGTAAACTTGATCAAAGCAAGACAGGTAGATACAGACGCAAAATTTAAAAGCTTTTAGTCTTCAGGAAAAAACTGACAGCCTAAGTTCCCAAACGTAGTAAAATTTCTGTGTTTTCACATAATTAAGAAATTGGTTTATTTTTTCTTGCTTTGTTTTAACACTTTAAATTACAGAAACACACCTCGTTCTTACAGGTTTAAAGTCAGACCCTTCAGCTGTTGTAAATTCAGATATGGTGCAGTAATCCCAATTTTACAGCTGTTTTCCTGCAACACATTGCTTCGATTCATTAAACGCACTGACAGGAATGGTACATTAACCATTTACATTATTGCACGCGTTTCCCAACGTTTATTTTTTATATTTTAGTGGCGAGTGTAAACTGCGTCTATAACTTGAAACTAATACGCTACGGAGAGATGGCATAAATGACTTCAGAGATTGTCGGCAACTTTGAATGTTAGAAGTTTTATGTTGAGAAATGCTAAAATTATTTTACAGGTTTATGGAGTAAAACGTAAGTACATTGTCATTATAACTTATAACCCCACCCCCCATTCGTCTTCCTCATTTGCAAATCTTGTCTTTATCTCCACTCTATACGTGCTCAAAACAGTCTTAATAGTTTGGTTTCTACGAGCTGTAAAATTTTATTAAAAATTTTTTTTTTCTATTACCTACATTATCGCTTCATTCATAATTCTGTGCAATTCTGAACATCTAACTAATGTTCTTAGGAAATGCAATTTAGCTTTCAAATCAGCATTTATCTGTCTGATCGCTTATCACAGGTCAACGAATGTTGCTAATAAATGTACATTTACCTTTTCTCTTTTTGACAGTGTATTCCACTCCAAAAACGCTAACCCTATTTCATTCTTCGAATTTAGTTGCTGGTGTTTATCACCAAATATTAATTACTTCATGTTGTTTATATTTATCTTTAAATTTCATTTTTATCTCTTTCCTGTTTTGTGCAGCGCACAAAATTCCAAGTGTCTAGCGTTATTGTTTTCACCTGAAATGTGACACAATGCAAAGAGAAACCTGGAAAATTTCCAGCGTTGTCATTGCTACTTCCCAACATTACAGATTGAGCATAAACTATGAATACTTCCCGTTTCTCATTTTATTAATATCTTAGAGCGCCTTAATTAATAAATAGCATATAAACGAATAAATAATTTTTATTTCTGCACCCGATCTCTGATAGCACTAAAAGGAGATTCCAGAGAGCTGTTTTACTGAGCGTATTCTTGACACATTTCATTCCTCATTTGTGTTACGTATGTTAACGTAACACAAATAAACAGCTGAACGACTACAATCTCAGTTCCGGGAAAAAAGACATACTGATCACCTTCAGCCATTAATATCAGACAATACACAAATTATTATGATTAAATTAGGATGTATTTCCTTACTCTCTAAAACGCTAAAAAGCCTATGAAAAAGCCTAGCAACAAAAGCCTATGAACTTTGGATTCTCGTTTACGCCATCATTGATGCATCCCATTATTGACCCAACGCCTATGGTTATCAACAGGGATGATAAAATAGTACAAAAATTAATAAAATATTTGCAGAAAAGCAAACAGATGATTTCAAACGGCAATAAAATATTTAAAGCGTGAACTTAGAAAACAAAATAAGACCAATTTAATTCTGCTGTCATTTATTGATATTTTATTCTAAATTCGCGTACATGATCTGGAAAACCATAATTGAATACAGTGAGTGATACTTTGTACACTAATAACTGAAAAGTCTAAAATCCCACAATGTGTTTTACTAAAGGCAGATTATCAAAGCGAAATTGAAATATGTCATCAATATAGTTAAAATATGATTTACAGATTCATTTTAAAAATCATTTCACACAAGATCAAGGCATTATGGCAACAAACGTTATCAAAAGAATCTATCCAACGCCATAGCTCAAAAAAAGTCTACTCGTAGTTTACTACTGCTGTTGCTGTTATTATTATTATTATTATTATTATTATTATGATGATGATTATTATATAAAATTGACAAATTATAACTGCTAAATATTTCTGTTGCATAGCAGTCAGCCTATAACTTTTATTAGTAGCGATATTCTATCATAAAAATGTATTAATGACAAATTTCGAATCAACCACTGCCTTGAATTATATATTCAGAAAGTCGTCAAATGTAATTTAGTCAGTAGATATAATTGCAGTCAGTTTAAAACAATTTGCAAAATTTGAAAAACAGGACAAAATCGAATGTTTAATTTCGTATTCTGCGTAAAATAAAGACCAAGAACTCGGAATTATTTAGGAGTTTAATCGAATGGTTAACAAAACCGAAAAAAATGAAGAATGGAAAGCAATATGTCAGGAGAAAAATCACATCCATTCCTTGATGCATGTTGACTTCCCAACCCAGTTTCTTGTAACATGTTTCATGCTTTGCTAGGAAGAAGTCCAGGGCTTTCATACTGAAATTCAAAGTTTACACGGGATATATTCAACTTTTCTGGAATAGTTCTTTGAAAGTCTTCCAAATCAGAAAATCCAACAGAAAATTGTCAATCATTCTTAGGTCTAATGCACACATTTACTAATATTCTTAAATATTAGGTGTAGCGAGACTTGCAGAAAAAATATTAGTAATCACAAATAAAAATAATATCAGTAATTGTATAGCAATATAAAAAAATAATAATGTTTAACGTCCCTTTTGATTACTGAGGAATCATCGGCGGTGTACACTAACGATACATGAGATGAAATCATAAACTAGGAAAGGATTTTTTTAAACAAAAAGAAGAAAGATAATTTGAGATTACGTTCCGGGCATTTACCATTTATGAACGATGAGGAAAACCTGAAAAAATGTCGGCCAGGGAGGACGGTTCTGGTAGGATAGAAACCCAGATTTCTTCTCACGAGTCCGCACCTTAACCATCTTGGACACCCATGGCGATATATAAACATGCTGAATCACTAATACAGAACCCTCGTTTGGACGCTTGGCCGGCTTAACGGGGATTTCCTTCACGCCAGAAAGCACGTTGTTTGCAGATATTCATAGCCCCTTAAATTCAAGCGCCTTGAGTTCTGTAAGCATTCAAAGCACACCAAACACCAATTTTTGGCTCATACAACGTTATTTCGTGTACAAGATAGGGTTTTTCTGCCCTCCTGTATCTATTGTTTTATGCTGTTGCATGACCATGTAAATAAAGCCATGTATCGGTCATAAAAAAAATTAAACGCTGGTCAATACAACGAAATTTAACATTATCCAACACCCAATTGCAGAAATAATTCTGCCACATTACCGCGTGGTTGAAATTCCGGAACTAGTTATCTTATAGGGTTTTAATTTTAAAAATTTAGTGGCATTCCAAGCCGAGGTTTGCGAAATTACTGATTCCTGTTTAAGCTTACTCAGAGGTTTCTTCTAACTTTTCTCCGATATTATTGAGTTTTTTTCTGGTAAGAACACGGCATTTTACTTTCCTTTTCTTATCAAGAACAGATCCCGTTTCCCTAAATATATTCACAAGATTACGAACCGTTTCTTTATGAGGAGCACGAACAGCGGGGAATCTCTGTGTAAATCGCTGTCTCACTTCTCTAAAAGAGTTTATTGTCACACAGGAATCATATATGAAAAATCTGTATGCTAAAATATACGGATTCTTTGGAATTATAACTGCACTAACACACTGTAACACCTGGTCTCACAACGTTTGACTTCTATACAGCACAAAGACTTTGCCGGCACACGGAGAGGCGGGAAAGCGGAGGTAGAACCAGTTAGAAACAGAGCAGGCAAATCCCTGTTTAGCCCGCCAACGAAGGCTTTGTATTATACTAATAATTTGCAAGTTTTTTTAACTATTATGCAAAGGGATATTTTATAAACTACAATTTATGAATGATTTCATTTAATACTCTTAAAATTACAAAATGCAATACAAAGGCTCCTGGTATAATAGATAACTTGTCTAAATGAGATTTCTTTCCTTGTTCTTTAACATGGGAATGCCAGGAAAGTTTAAGGACGACTGACACAGGGTTTCAATATTCCGTATAATTCATTGTTCAGAAAATCCATCACAGGTATGGGGTAATAAAAGCTCTAAAAACAATAAAATTGCCACTGTTATATATATATATATATATATATATATATATATATATATATATATATATATATAACTTACTCTACTATTAACTACACTTTTCTTTACAAAATGTTTCATTCAACAGAAATAAAAGTATGAGTATCGACAATACAAAAAATATGAAAACGGAGATATTTTCTTATAGTTTTCTGTAGTAAAGTACCTTACATCTCTCCCATTTAAAACTATAAAATATATACAATGACCTTTATATACCGGGTGGTTCACTTAAATCCACAGATTAGGAAATTATGAAATCGCGACATTTTTACTAAAATTACGAACACTCTAGGCCTACTGCACCATCACTGTTCGACCAATCTACCTAACTTACCACGCTATAATGCTTAACCGTAGACGGATGAGTTTCAATATCCACACATTGTCATGCTTAATTTTACATCAGAATTCTAGTAAATGATGCATTCTCTATGATCTTATTTTTCTCCCTAGACAGACAAGCAAGCTCACGCATCACACAATAACGTATTTCAAAAGAGAGCATCAGAACATGCTGCTATGCTATATTAACATATATCATTGAAATAAAGTGTTGATCTTAAGAATGTGCACAAAAATAAATTTAAAAATGGGATAGAGCCAGAATTTTCATTTTAAAATATTAATGGCATGTTTCATACGTGTACTTGGATGCGGTATACATACATATGGTTTTGTGTATTATAAGCATTTGATTACATTAAAGTTTTGTGAATTTTGTCATTTTTAATTTCTGTTCTAAGTAAGTGGAAGCACTGCGGAAATAGCGGGAAGCACTATGCAGTATAGAGGTAAGAGATTGTAACTAAGGGCTACCAGGTTTGCACAGCCAATCCGCAGAATGAACTGCATCACCCGATATGCATTATATATCCTCATTCCGCTACGCAACCGGAAACAGATTTTGCCGACGGAAAGTTACTGTATAATCGGAACTCATAACTCATTCTTTTGTTTGTTATTTAGTAAATAGTAATTGCTACTGTACTCGAATATCATAGACACTCGAAGTGTCTGCCATCCGCTGTGAGAAATACCTGAATCCTTTTGAAAAGATTTTGAGACAATCGCCGCAATTCATCCTCAAGCATATTGAAATATTGTAAACTATCTCCCGGATATTTTGTGCACTGCATCCATTGGCTTTATTTCAGGTACAACATACAGTAATTTTATACGCATGAAGATGCAGTGGCTGAGTGGCTTTATACACACTGCCGACAGACAGATTTACTTACTTACTTACTGGGCTAATCTCGTTAAAGACTTTTGAGAAGTTTGCAATCGATCACTGGGAGTCTCGGCCTTAGGCAATGAAAATGCTTTGGGTTCGAACTTTGTTCACCAATCTGAAAATTGCACATTTCCCGACGGATATATTGCTTCTAGAAAGTTAGCAGAAATACTCTCCTACAGAATGTGCACGATTTATTTTGCGTATGACTTTCATAAATAAATATTCTTTTTTCCGGCATATATTTCAGTCTCTGCACATAAATGATGCGCAGTAAAAAATCTAACACGCACTTTCTAAAGAAATGCAACCGAAACCGTTTATAACAGACACTAGTGAGTAAGTTCAATTTCCTGCATCAGTGGAACTAAAGGCCAGCCAATTTTCACTAGTGTATACAAACTCCGATTCTGTAGCGGTATGACAATATGATATACTTACACACGTGAAAATGTGCAATACTTAATGCAGACTTCAATATCGATTAAATAAACAAGTTCTGAAAAAATTTAAATGGAAAAAATATACTCAGGAGAGTATAAGCATAAATAACCAATTTTAGTATACTCTATGCGAACAATTCCGTTGCAGTCTGTGTTGAATGCATTCTGGGTTTGAGCACGAGGACAAACTCAACATCTCTTTCCAACTCGGGATTAAGGCATGTGGAATGAGTAAGCTGTTACTTTGGCACCTGGGATCGGTGTGACTATACAGCCTTTCATAACATGGCAAATGTGCTCTTTTGTTAGCAAACAGCGGCTTAGATTCTGGACTTATAAGGGACTGGATGGATTGGTGCGCGTTATAAAAGTTTGACACAGTTATTGGTTATCATGCTAACAACAACGTTCAATATTAATTTACTACCGAACAGCTGTTGCTCCTCAATTAAGTAAGCAGCTTCGGTCAAATGTGACTTCATTGATGCTAAGTTTCCAACGAAGAGACAACTCAGTTTCATAATCAAAGACAATGATGAAATATCGCTAACCTTACATGCCATGCTAAAGTGCATCGTATTACGACTAAACTCATTCAACCATAAATGTTCGCCCAAAAGGGTAAGGACTTGTCGCCAATAAAACTAAATTAAATATATACATTTTCAAAAGGTATGTTGTTCGGTTAGAATCGCTCTTTCCAGCAAGGTACAACCAGAGGCACTCCCTTCGTGATCCGGCACCAGGGGTGTTATCCTCGTCTTCGCCCTCTGGCTAGGCTACCAGTGCCATTGGTAGGGTGGCCTAATCTGACATCAGACTACCCAACTCTACAGGTGGGTAGCTCGAGTTCTTAAGGTGGCTCACCACCCTGGCACAGCACAGGAGCGCCACTTAACATCAGCATACTCATGTGCCCGAGTCGCCGGAACACAATGCTTAGCCAAGTTCAATCAATCCGAACGACTGCTCAAGGGAGGGGCTGCGTGTCCACCCCGATGTATTTCGTAATATCAGAAGTACCAAGGATGCTCAGGTCCGGAGCGCTCGCACCAGAGGACCTGAAGGATTCGGAATTCTCAACTATGAAAAACAAAAGTTTCAATGATATTAAGGATATGATAATTCTTACCAAAGGAAATAGACCCGCGGTTCATTATATTACGTTACTTATTTGTTTCAACAGATTGACTGCATTGGTCATATCTCCCTTGGGGGAAGTATTGCTAACCCTTTAGTACCCCTAGTACCTTTGGTACTTCATATGTTACTAAAACAGTAAGGTAAATTGATAGCTGGTTAAAGTAAACAGACTTTGACAGGTCGATATACTCCTCGTCGCTTGCTGTTACCTGCTAAGGTGGAGCTAGAGGTACCGATGGAAGTTCAGAGGCGGAGTAACACCAATTATTCTTTCACAAATAAACAGAGGTCTCATTGTGGGCATATGGCAAGCGAACATGATACTACACGTGCTTGCGAGGAGGAAGTAAAGAGAAACATGGCAGCAAGGAAATGAAAGTGGCCAGTCCATCCCTGCACTAATCCCTTCAAAAACCTATCGGCATGAGGGTCAGCAGAACGGAAGAACTGTGTTCACAATATCTGGTTAACGTAAACAGTCATTTATTTCGCTGACTGCGGATCAAGCCCCTCACCTAGAAGAGTCATTCGGATGAGTTGGATTCGATGGAGCAGTGATCTCGCGACTCAAAGGCTGCGGCTTAATGGTGCGCTATCTTAAACGCTCGGGAAATTTAGGGATGCTGGTATTGGATTAGGCCGACCAACCAGTGGTAAGGCTGCCTATTAGGAGGGTGACAGCACGGATAAGCGTCGTACCTGCTCCACCCCCTCAGGTGCCTTATAGAAAATACAATTACTGGCGCAGCATGAAGGAAAGTGAAATAACAAAAGTTTTCACAAAAAGTTCCGGTAAGTTAAACTCTAGTTAGATGTTAATATAATCAATATTATACTATTTTCATACCCAGTAAAATTTTAATAGTCTGATCCTCCCACAAGCACCACCAAGAATTTAATTTATCTAAAATAACTTCCTTATTATTTACAAAATATATTGTTGGTAAAATTACCTTCACCTGTCTTTCGCACTGTTTAACTGTCGTTTAAATAGTAATGTTCACCTATTAAGAATTACTATACTAGCTGGCAAGTAACTTGGCGATTCAGTTAGAATGCCAAGCAGCATCAACATTTGACGTCATAATTGTTGGTCAATTGAAAGCAGTTAGCTTTGTGTTCTCTACATTTTGAAGTTCATATTCAATTACATGCGTTTTGCTGCATTTTGAAGTATTTTGGGAGCATGTGAGTTAAAAAAAAAATACAGACAAATGTAAGCATTTAAAGGATAAGAAAGGAAGCAGTCAGCCTTACAGAAGTCAGCAAGGGACTTTAATTTACAAGGTACACACTTCAAGAAGGAAGTGTCTGCTGGCGGACCAATATTCAGCGTTGCGAAATATGGTTGAACGACAACTGCAGCATCATGCACCATGGGTCTTAAATTCTTGCAACACTTGATCAAGAAGGAAAAGTATAATAATCTGGTGTTTCATTTTCCAGGCAAAAAGAAGCGAAAGGTGAAATAAATAACTGGAATGAAAAAATTGGACCAAAGTGTACAAACTATTACCTTCAAGTTCCCGAGTGCTCATCGTGTGAGAAATTATTTGTGGGGAACGGTGAAAAATTGTGCCTATAGAAAAAAACATCACACCATGGATGAAATGGATGAACTGAAAGACAGAATTCAGGGGCAGACATTTTACATATGATTGCTAAACTTATCAGAAGATATCAGAAACTTCTGAATGCAGATATCACTTTGGACTTCTGCTATAATAAGATTACAAACAGGTAGTCGACAAATTCCCCCGCACTGGGTGAAATGCACCGCACAGAAGAAAGTCGTTACTCCTACATTTCTGACATTCTTTCCTTCTTTCGAAACCAGTTTTTCGCAGGTAATCCGCCCACCGTTGTTAAGGTTTGAACTTTGGAATGTGTGCATTCCTTGGTGATTAAGTGAACGCAATTACTATTTGCTCAGCATACGATCAATGCTGCCACCCAAATTCACTTCCCTAGTGAAATCTCAGCTACACATGGCTGCGGAGCGACTTCTCGATGTCTCTTACTTATAAGATAAGATTATGTGTATGATTTTATAAGCAAATTTGTACGAGCATTGAACATTTACTGAGATTGTGGGTCGATAAGGCAAGGATCTTGGCGGTCAGCCGGTAAATGTCTTCGTGGTACACAGGGCATTAAAAACTTTTGTGCTGAAAAGATCAATGCTCATCAACCGTTCTCAACAAAAGTTCTCCTCCATACTAGTGCGATGTACATAGTCCACACACACACACACACACACACACACACACACACACACACACAGACAAATCAAGAAAAATGAAAAAAATAAGCAGAAAATTAAAATTGTATGACCAGGTGACTTGGTTTATATTATGAAAGTCACTAAGGGAAAAAGAAAAGAAAAACACCATTCTCACGTTTAAAGCTATGATCATGGGATTTACCAACTGGTTTCGTAAGTCGACAAATGCGGATGGTGAATATGATGAGGCAAATAAGATACATTAAACAGGATAAATGCAATAAAATAGTGGCTCGTGGAAAAACGAGTTTCAAGGATTTTTCTCTTGAACAGTGTAATATCTCTTAATTGTAAATTCAACGTAGTCATGGACAGAAATTCAAGGTGCGTCTCCCCAGAATAGAAAAGATGTCGAGTTAAGCTCACTCAAAATATTTGTGGAATGAAGAAAGTATCTGTCAAAGCCCATACTAAGTGGCTCTCATAACATAAAATTATATTGCTACAAAGGACAACCCAAACGGATATTTAGTTCCTGATTCTACCAATAATAATTGTTTTGGCATATTATGAGAACTGTAAACAAATTCTAAATTTCAACATATCATTCAACATTTTTTTTAGCTTCCTCTGCAGGACACACACACACAGGTATATATATAAAATAAAGAGTCAGTCTTTAAGATCGCAATAGAAGTTGAGAAAAATCCTGAATTGTAAGAGAAGACGTTGTACAAATACAAATGTATTTTGAGGAGTCTCGTTAAAAAATCTAGATGAAGCTTAGCGTCAGTAAATGGTGAAGCTATGCAATGTTCTAATGTAACGTACACCTGGTTTGACTTGCAAAAGACATTAGCAACTCCATCATTACCTACAACTTTTACCACATGAGGTAACTCTGGACTACGAACTTCAGAGTTCACGATGAAGGAACCAGGGCTAGGTTTCATGCATATTTGGAATGAGCTTGCAGGAAAAAGAGGTCCTCAAGAACAAGGGTCCCATTTCAATTCAGCAATTACCAAAAAGGGGCATAAACAGCTAAAGGCACACAGTTATTATTGTTGTGGTACGTATAAAAATCGTATCATGACATACTTTTAATATACACATTAAACATTTCAGCACAGTCCTGACCCTTGATGACTAAAATGTGTTGCACTTCAGACTTGAATCAAACCACAAAGAATGAGAAATGGAAAAACAAGACAGATCGAAGTAGTAAATGAGCTATCACAGAATTTTTAATATTCTCTGAATGAAGATTCAGGATTCAATTTGCTTTTTCGTTGGCAAAGGTTACAATAGTTCCAAAATCTTTCAACATTAGAGTTTAAATATGTGAAACGGATACTTTCAAGATTTCCTCAGTTATGTGCTACCTTGACAGAATGATTTCCAAATCAAGAAGGAACAGCATAACAGAAAGGAACAGTACTTACAGAAAAGCATTTGAATAATAAAGCTACTGGCGCTGACGAACATGTTTTTTTGACTGTAATAAAAATTGGTAATAAAACATTGTTGGTTACATGGCAATTTTGGTGGTTGCATATTAGTTATGCTCCGATTAGCACAAGAATTTTAACCGCAGTTAAATTGGCTGTTTGTTGCTTCCCAAAATTGTCTTGACAATTCCAACTACACACAACATAGAAACACCGTGATTCCTTGGAATACAAAACTATTCAAGTACCGTGTAAGTGCCAAAGTTTCAATAACACTCAACTGAAGCGTTTTTTTCAAAATGCATCATGTTTCTATAATTCTGGGAAGCAAGTGAAAAAAGTAACAAATTATTATGTCCCTTCACTACCTTTCTAGGCATTTCGAAAAAGGACTACGGAATGAAAAGCTGCTTCTAAACTTCTCAGCTGTTGTAATGAATACATTCTTTGATAAAGTCTTCTAGTTTAAATTGCCCTCATATTCGTTTCCTACGTCTTCTGCAATCATTCATAAAGCCTTCACAAAAATTCGACAATGCAAGAAGTGAGCAGCTGATGTTTACGTAACCCAACTTCATCTGTAAATATTCCTGAGTAATATTTACATAACCATACTAAGTTAAGTCAAACATTAACAACAATTACTAATTACTAGTTATTGGAATTTCTAAGCACTAAAAGCATATTAGGGCGGAATAAAGTTATTTTGATATTGGACTGTAGACAACAGGTGAGGGACGCAATAGATCACGAGTAACAAACTACCTTCTCCTCTTGCTACTGTCATTCATCAGTTCTTATTTACCTGCCGGGCGGTGATTCAGAGTCTGTGTTAACTAGATGTTAAGATCGCAAGAATTCCCATAACCACTAATTACTTATTGACAAAATTTGTTTTACGCAATCAATATTATGGTACCTAACGAAACGAATCTGATTGATGTTTAAATTAGGACGGAGATGCAAAATACTGCGTGCCAATGATGCACTTTGTCTCTTCGTGAACACGGAAATATCCCCCCCCCCCGATGTTTGACTTTTTCCCCTGAACTTTGGACATTCTCTCCAGGCATGAGGGTATTATAGCTGTCTTTCTTTGAAGCCGGGTTGCCGCAAGGAAACTGACCACTAGTTCAGGTAGTCGAACACGAAGATGTTAATCATGAAAAAATTATTTGCACACATATGAAGATGACACGGTACTCTATACATTTAAAAATAAAGGTCACGGGCAATGTACCGCCACTTTCTCTTTACTACTAATAAGGAAGGCATACAACCCCCCCCCCTTTGTTGAGGTACCTGCAACCAACAATCCAAATCGATATCAAAGAAGAAATTCCTCATTAGGTATATGGACCCTTCATCCTACTGAAAGACACTACAGATAGCATTAGGCGCAAGAAGCTGCGGGAAACTTCCACTTCACTATAGCAACTTTTTATACTTCTAATTCTTTGAAAATGAAATGAATTGAAATCCTAGAAATGTAAATGTTAATACTACGAAAATAATTGAATCCATCGACACGTGTGGCTGAGTTTAAGACAGGGGTTCATGAGCCGGAGGTCAAATCTCTTCAAGGAACTTCCTTCCTGACTGAGGTTTTTTTTTTTTTTTTCGAAGTTTTCCTCGCTGCTCATTAATGGCAAATGATGGGAAGGTACATTAAACTCACTCCTGGTACGCTTTCTTTACCCCCAAAAATATATTTTCTTAATTTATCATTTCATCTCATTTTAATGTGTCCACCGTCTGTGGGGCCTAAATAGAAAAGAAGGGCGTTAAACACTATTAAAAAGAATTTAACCAAGTAGATATAGCTGTACAGCGGGATTGAACCAAAACTATTGCTATACAAAAAATTATTTTATGCTCTTTCTGCACGCATGCAGAAAATACTGACTACATGTAAGAGCGATTTAATGGGCTTCACGTGTTGCAACTTGCTCTTTAAAATAATTGAACCAAAGGAAAAGTTTACAGTCGAGCAAAGCAAGTTCTGAAACATGCATTATAATATACACAGGAAGTTCAGTAGGATTTCTTCTTTAAGCATTGCAAGCTGAGAGCATTCACACACGCGGCTACAATACGTAGAAAACACTTGTAATACGTTTGTGAAAAGCAGCCCTTACGTAACCGTGTTTATGTTCTTGACCTTGTTAGCAGAGTCTGAGCAAAAAGCAACACACTAGCGGCCTCGTTCTATTGTTACGAGTGCATGGGAACTTAGTGCACGTAATGCTATCCTCGTGGATGCCGCTTTTGGTGATGGCCAGCGGCAATGTTCGCAGCTGCAAACGCCTGCACACTTCCACGGAAGAGTTTACTTTCTCCGATGGTGTACAGGGGCTGTTGTGAGGTCAACTATGACGAGGCCCAAATCTGGGAGTGGGAAAACACCGAGTAATTGAATTTGGTATAAACGCAATTTATAAAACGGCTGCTACAAGCAGGGAAGGGTACAGCAAATTGAGGGAGTCTTAAAAAGTTTCACACTTTCATTAAAGACACCAATTTAAAAATAAGAACAATTAAATATGGAAGGATCAAGCGCTTCTTCGAGCAGTTTGTCTGAGAGAACAAACAAGGGAAAGGTGCGATACAGTTGAGCATCAAAAATAAGGAAAGGATTAGACAAAATTGGACTAGGTTATATTTGGTTAAGGAGAGAGGATATTGTGTGCAATAGTTGCAAATAGTTAACACACGTTTGCGAGTTATAGATAGGTAAACTACTGAGACTCAATGCACAGAAAAAGTATTGCTTAACCTGCAAAGCCAAATAGATCAGATGTGGGAGGGGGGGGGGATTATCTAGATGCCTGTGGTAAAGAAGAAAGACGTGGTCTCTCATTGCTCAGATTAGGGGCTTGGAAAGGAAATTAAACAGTTAATGCTCTCGGGGAAAGAATTTGTCCGTTGTGCGGAGAAAGCCATACCTGAAGGCATTGTCTGGCAGAATGCAGGGAAGCAAAGATTTTAAGAAATTATCATTTATTCCCGCAATTTCTGAATTCCAACAGAAGTGTGAGCATCTGCCGGGAAGTGTTTGGTGCATGAGAGATAGATACACAATTCTGAAATATTTCTAGTGAAAGTTAATGGCTATAGAGAAGAGGGAAGAGTTGAGGAGGGGGTGAGTAAAGGAAAAAGGGCTAAGGGGTAAAAAGCTTATAAATTAAAATCTCCTCAAAACGCATAATAAAATATACGAAAAGTATAACGGGGTTCTATTCATGTCTGTATATATTTATACAAAAATTACTCATAGAAAAAGTCTGATGTAAGCATATCGATGTGTGTATTTATGAATATGTATGTATGCATGTAGGCCTGTATGTATGTGTTTGTATTTTAAACCTGCTCAATATAAAACAACTACTACCTACTACTAATACTTTCTCCAACATCTTGGTAACATCACATTACGTGACCAAGCACTATTTTCTCACAGAGTTTGTCCTTGGGTCGCTATATTAACTGCAAAAATGGCTGCAAATTGTCGTTGCTGTCTTTGTTTAAATAATTAACATAAATCTCAGGAAACTCATATTATCAATGCACTAATTTTTAACGAGGCTGCGTTCTACAGAAACTACGGCCGTCTACAGAAGGGCGTGAAAGTTTATTTATTCTCATAATGTATTTTTTATACTCTTCACACTTTCAAGATTATGTTCTTAAATATATGGGCAGACACTTAACATTTAGATAATGGTACGCAATTTTGTTTTCAAATGTTTGTCAGAGATATGGGGAAACAATGTATAAAGTTGTTGGTTTCTGAAGCGCTGATACCGAAGCCAGTGTAATGCTTAATAAATGTTCACGTGACATGAAAAGAAATATCTGCTAAACCATATTTATGGCAGCAGCAAAGTACTGAATTAAACAAGCATTTTTATAAAAAAGGTAGAAACTTGGCACATGATTGCAGGAATATTTCCTTCGCTTTTTATAACTTCCTTCATATAAGACATTGCAAGAGTCCCTGTATAATCGTAAACGATGATCTTTTACATGGAAACAATTGAAAACATAAAAGGTATATAATTCGTTCATTTTTCCCCAGTTTTAGAATAGTTTCCATTTTGAGCACAGTGTTTAATTCAAATTTCTATTTCTTTAATTATTAAATATAAAATACTCCTATATGAAAATAATACGTAACATATGAGGGAAAATGAGTATTTTCCAAACTAAAAGTAATTTTCGTTTTTAAGTATTTAAGTGTAATCTTCTCAAAATATTTCCTCCAATAAATGGATCTTTCGTAGAATGTTTCATTGCCCTCAGCAAAGAGAAATTAAGTAGTAAATATTAGGTACCTTTGAAACATCGACAAAGCTATGTAAGATACTTCAACGTGATATTTCTTTAAATGAATCAAATGTATATTGGTGAAGTATTCGATAGGTATAATTTTGAGCTACTAAACATAATACATGTATTTCAAAATAATCACATAGTTTAAGAGTTATTAATTTTTGCTACATTAAAAGAGAAAAAGTGAATACACTTTTTTTTAAAATATTTTATAGGATTTTTTTCAGTATCAAAGAAATTTAAGCCTGTTGGTCTAATCGGTTCTCTAATATTAAAATATAGAATGTTACTTTTTTCAGTTTTCTTTATTTTCTACAAAAGATCGAAGGTGAATAACGAAAGCAGCCTGTGATATATTGAGTTCAGATACAATATCATTACCTATTCTGTAACTAACGGTAGAATATGAAGTAATATGAATTGATATATTATAATTACTACCCTACTGAAAAATAAAACATGCTTCACTAAATTCAGCATTCTTACAGTGTCCTCTCCTCCCACTAACGTCCGGGTACTGTATGCTTTCTAAATAGCGGTCATTTGAAACAAGTAGCCTGAGCTAAATGTTTATTCCCAAGTTTTGCTAAACATCCAAAGATTTTGGGTTTATTTGCTCTTTCATTAACTAATTTAATCTATCCTTCAAATAACTTATACTACTCAACACATGCGTTGAAGTATAAAATAAGCAGAAGAGAGTTTATACCTTTATTAATCATCTAATTCTTCACTATTAAATAGATACGGAAATGATTAATTTCTTACAGTCTGTCTATGACAGTCAGCTCTTTCCTTTGAATTTCAAATGTCCACCTCTTGCCTCAATAGAGCATTTGACGTTTCATTGTCCCTAGAAGATTACCCTTTTCTCGAGAAGCATGATGTCGCTTCTGCAAATTTCATTATTTATGCCCGCTGTACTTGAATCAAAGGCCTCCTAGTTGGTGAATGGTAATAAGTGGACCAGTTGCCTGGTCTCCCGCCCTCATCTGATTTAACTCATTGGATTTATACCTGTGGAAACATTTTCGTATATTCATCTCCGATAGATAATGTACCAACTCTTCGTATTCAACTGTGGCAGGTTGTCGAAACAATTGCAGCATGTTGTAATTTGGCATCGTCTCCTGAGGCCACTATTTTTAAACATTTATTTCAAAATTACGCGAAGGCTGATTGTAATAAAACGCTCGGAAAACACGTAATTTTGGGCCCACTTTGGTCTTAACTATTTTTATGTCTACACATGAGGAATTCATAACAGAAGATATGACCGTGTATTTTAAGTATATACAATGCAAGCTGGTCGTTGGACATAAAAGTTTTTAGCTGGAAATTCTTGAAATAAGTAATTCGGAACACTTCAGTGTCATTATAACTGACTGCTTTACATGGAATTTGATTCACACCTCTTAGCCACAGTGTAAGGTTTATATATATAATTTATGATATTAAAAGCTTTAACAATATCGATGAGGTTTACGTACGGTTCCAAACAAGATTAGAAATTCAAAACGCTCGATTTCGATACCTACGATGCTTGGAAGAATAGGTACCCAAATCTGAAGATTTAAACTATGCAGGACACTCCAATAATTTTTGGGGTATACACACGTGAAGCAGAAACTGAATTAACAGTTACAGAGTCCCGTAAGTTATTTATTTTATATAGAGCAATCAAAATTAATGTGGGTGGTATATTTCCTAATTGTAAATATGACTAACATTCATTGAGCTCATAATTTATGTACACATGATAAAATTAAAAACTCAGAGGTGGAACAATATATAAATCATAGAAAAAATATTTGGCTTGCAGTAGCATCATGCCTTTTCCATAATGGTTCACTAAAGAGCTGCGTAGAAAAGTTATTAATTTTTATATTATTTTGTGGAAGAATAATTTAAGCAGTGATTTATTGCTCTTTTCTTATATTTTCAGTACATTAATTTATTTCACGTTTATAAGCCAAGGGAGGCAATAGATAAAAACAAATTAATTTTGGTAAAAATAAATCACTGGTTTAGTTTTTACAAAAAAAAAAAAATCTGTTAACCCTACATTATATATTAACAAAGTTTCGGGGCTCGAAATGCCTGGAACTTCATTTAATGATGTCAGAATTTAAATGGCTGCACTCTATAAATGTCTGTGCTAACAGAATTTGATTTAATTAGCATATAAAGTTAAAAATTAAATTTTGCGCAAAATTTCAGAATGTTCCGAGTCTATCTTTTACAAATGGTATGGTATGGTATGGTGAAATTTGTAATGTAGGTTTTTTTATATTACGATTAATGGAATCTGAGAGACAGACTTTTTATTTATAAAATTTTACTCCTTTTAATAATAATAATAATAATAATAATAATAATAATAATAATAATAATAATAATAATACTTCTACATTACAGATACTTATACGTGTCAGAATTTCATTTCATTAGCATATAAAGTTAAAGATTAAATTTTGCGCAAAGTTTCAGAATGTTCCGAGTCTATCTTTTACAAATGGTAAGGTATGGTATGGTATGGTATGGTATGGTATGGTGAAATTTGTAATGTAGGTTTTTTTATATTGCGATTAATGGAATCTGAGAGTCATACTTTTTATTTATAAAATTTTACTCCTTTTTTAATAATAATAATAATAATAATAATAATAATAATAATAATAATACTTCTACATTACAAATACTTATACGTATATGTCAGTGGTGCTGCAAAAAATATGCATGCACTTTGCTTCACATGCGTAGAGGGGATCAATTTTGTAAACATGTCTTTTAAATAAAATACTCAATAATTTAAAATCTATTTATTTCATGGTAATTGTTGTGTACGTTATAAAAATGTGTGTCACAAATGGAATTTCCAGCTTAAATATTGTAGAAAGTGGAAATCTCATCCACTGACCCCCTCAATAACTTAGATATTACGTTTGTACTGGCTCAGAACATGGTTTCACTTCTTGGGGGAAAAAAATCGCGAGCGGATCCTCATAGACTAGTTTTATATTTTTCTTCAGGACAACTTTACGAACAACTTACCCCATTCGGTCTGAAGAAGGGAACGTAATCGTGATGTAATAGGAACACAATATATCCGACGAAGTTCTCAGCAACTGATCAATTGTTGATATTTAAATGCGAAATGCGCAGCCTAATTATGTATAACTACAGCAAGAAACACATTCTGAGAGGTTAATGTGCATTATCTAATGTCAAATGGATTGAACCTTGAGATACTAGTCGGATCGATTAATACAGATGAAGGTCAAGAACGGCTTTGTAAATATTTCATCAGAAAGAGAGAAAAAACATTCAAAAGAATTAATTCATGGGACATCGCTTCGCCTCCACGACGTGTGCAGGATGACTACTGGTACATTTCAGTTCCAGTGCGTCTTTATATGCGCTGAGCTTGCAACCTTGCCTTAATTTACAAATAGATATAGGCCTGAAACTTCGGAACCTCTCCAGAAACAGTATAATTATTATTCACCTTAACTACATTTTAAAAATCATTTTCATTTTGCATTTTTACTCAAAATGGTCAGAATTTTGGGAATTTTTTGATGCAATGCATTAAGCATATTGTTATTATCTTTGCCCGAGTGGAGAGAGAAAACGCTTCGTTGTGTCCGCTCACTATCCAATAGTTATGCCTTTGGCTGTCCGTTTTCAAAATGACCGCTAACGGTAAAAAGAATAAAAGTCGGTCCGTTACCAATGCCCAGAGTTACTTCGCCCACAAAAATTTGGAAGAATCTTCAAGAGTTCCATTCACAGATGGTATGCACAATTTGGTTTAAGTAAAGGAAAAAGCAGTGGAAGTCTGAATAAGGTGCTCCTGTCTTGGTCACCTCGTTCACCAGACTTAACATTACGTTGTTTTTTATTTTTTTTCTGTGCGATAATGCCATAAGTCCCCTTTCACAGCTGATGGAGCGTTGTGGGAAGGAATAAACTATAGCATAGATGACTGCAAAGAGACAAAAGGCGCATATAGTGAGCATTTATAATGCATGTAACAACACTTTCAATATTTTACTACGCAATAAAATAAGATTGGTATTTATATCCCCTTTGTACTCTGTGCTTTGGTTTTCTGACACCGCTTTTAATTTTGTATGACCCTATATGTAGAGATGGTGCATATATTGGTAAAATTAAAACTCGTTTCCTCAATTTAATTTTTTTTCTGCCACTGAAAGACATTTTCTCAACTATCTGAAACTATGAACATCTTAATTAGTCCTTTATTATTGAGTACAATGAAGGCAGTTTAAAAGTCCCGAAACTTCTATCGACCGACCATATCTACGCCCCTTCAATAGCCGAGATTCCCCAAGCGTAACAATTCTCTCTTACAGTCAGTTGCAAGCGGAATTTCAACAGAGTCTGGCAATAGTGAAGTATTCATTGTGTCACCGTACATTCATCAGGTACAGAAAGTCCTGTGGCAGAACAAGACAAACATTTAGACTGGCAGCCCAGTTACAACACGAAACACATTTCATTTAGTACAGAAGTTTAACGAAACATGTTATGTGATTGACCTGGAAAAAAGACTGAAATTTGTTTATCAATTCGTGACGAAATTGTGCCGTATTTTTGCTCCTAAAATTAGTATCCCTTGTTTATAACTCCTCCTTCCCCAGATCTTACGGTTTGTGAATTTTAGCTTCGGGAGTCATTGAAAAACAGAGTATATTTAACTAATCCCCACACGTGGAGCAACTTTATCCAATAAAGGTACACCATGAAAAGCAGCAGTTGCCGGGGAGGTACTCTAACTTAAGCCTAGAACATTTCCTACCTCAAAAAAAAAAAAGTCCTTTAGAAATACATCATCTCATCTCATGTATCATCAGTGTTCATCGCCTATGGTGCCTCAGTATAAAAACGGGCGTTAAACACCATTCAAAGAAGAAGAAGAAGAAGAAGAAGAAGAAAAGCAGCGACTTCTCTAGATTCAAAATAACAATTGAATTGAAAATATATGGGTTGTCCAAATGAAACTAAGATTTTTGTCATAGTGTCGTAGCTTAACTATGCAGAGCTATGTGTTTGCTCTGGTAGGTGGCATATGTAAGAAATCAGACTGGTATGGTCTGACAGCGCAGTGTGTTGTTTACATGTGCACAAGCACGTTGAACTGAATATAATCACAACATGGATTGAATAATGAAGTAATTCAATTCAATTTTTGAAGGCAGAACGTGTTAGTGCAACCGAAATTTATCGTCTTATGAACAATGTGTATCCTATGCATATCTGTCACGTAGCACAATGTTCAGGTGGTGTGGTAAATTTCGTGACGGACGTGTGTATACTGAGGACATGGTCAAGCTCATTTAACCATCACCGAAGAATCAATTGCAAGCGTAGACAATCTTGTAAGTGGAAAATCGACGAACCAACACCCGAGAGATTGCTGAAACATTGTCATTGAGCAAGGGACTGTTCTCAACATTCTCCAACAACGGTTGAGATACCACAAGGTTTGCGCGCAGTGGGTTCCCAAGTATCTTTCTAAGGAGCAAAAGGCTCGTCGAATGGGCAGTTACATGGAGCATTTGCTGCGTTACCAAGCAGAGGGGAGTCCGTTTCTTTGAAGATTGGTTCCGCAGCCATCTATGGATGTTCTTCGTTCAGAGTATCCATAAACTCGTGAAGCGCTGGGGCATTTGCTTCAAGTGACACGGTAACTAAGCGGCTATGTCATCCATGTATCATTCTTACTTCCTGCATGTTTATATATTTCTCTCAATAAATAATTATGCAAAATTTGGGCAAACCACATTCAAACTAGGTAGTAATAAATCAGCTTTCATGGCTAAAGACGCCTGTGGTGCCTCAGTACTAAAAAGAGGTGTTAAACACTACTGAAAAAAAAAAAAAAAAGCTAAAGACACTGTAATACGATATTATAAAAAGGTGCTTGTGATTATAAAGTTTAATATATTACACATGGTTACAAAAAGTCTGTTTATTGCTCTGACCCTGAAGTGAGTTTATTTTGTAGCCGGAGCGTGGTATTCCCATACCCGCGAAAAGTGAAAAAACATGCCAGAAATTAATGCAATAGCACATTTGAAAATACCTACTTCAAACTGCAATTTATCATATTTTATTGCCCTGGTTAAGTGATTTTTAAAGATGTTTTAGCTCATACCATCACCAGAAATATAAGGAAGCAGCAGCTTTTAGTATTGGTTCGGCGGTTGGGCTAGAAGCACACCCAATTTCTTTGTCTATTTAGAAGCTTATGAATCAGACACGTGTTTGCTATGCCAATATTAATTACCGTGTTTGTTGTGCCAATATTAATTACAAATTAAATTGTTTTAACTAAGTATCAAAAAGCACCTAGATCGTCTAAAGAGGTATTAAATATTGAGGTATCGAGAGCCGATTTCAAACACATATATAATATTCTGTAAGATTTTCAATGTATATATTGTATGATACGTTCCTACATTTTTCACAAAATTATGAAACTATTGAAATGTTATCTAAAAGGTTAAAGATATACGTAGGTCTAGTTAAGTTCATAATAGCTTGTTAATAAAGTTGAAGAAAGTTTGTAACTTTAACTATAACATTCGAGTTATAAAATTCTAAACAATGCCGATATGATATTTAGATAATTTCATCGAACATTTCTATTCAGAATGCGAATTTTATATCTATTGTTATAATAAATGCTACTAAAAGCTCATTACAGATTCTCAATTAACATATATTTTACCGGTAATGAACACCTATGCAATAACTTTAGACCATATCCTAAATTTGTTAATGTTTACAAATGACTTTACTTGATAATAAATCAAATAGTTTCAAAGAACATTTTAACAAAAAAATTATTTCTTAATTTAATTTTAGCTGGCTTTATAAATCAACTAGATTTTTTTTTCATATCTTATGCATATTGTAATCATGTATTAATATGAATTTAGAGGTTCAAATACGGGATAAATGTTTCCAAAACTATGCAGAGAATCTTAAATGTTTATTGTAAAAATGATGACACCTAAAATGTGTATTATTTTTAATAGAATATTAATATAATGAAGCATTAATGTCCAAATTATTTAAAGGACACATAAATGGTTGTATTTTTATTTCACGTGTTTTTGAATAGAAGTGTATACATGATTTATTTCTAGAAGTGACTATACAATCATGCTAAAGATGTGTTCTTAAATTCCAAGTTTATTTGCAATTTCAAATTTATATATTTTTGCTAAAAACTGAGGAACTAAAACTACATTGTGTGTCCATACTAAAAACAATTTAATTGGGAGCTTGTCTTTAGCATTTACTATGTTTTCCTCTGTTTTTATCCCAAGTTAGTCGTAATATATTGTCACATTCAACAGAAATCGTGAACCTTACAAAAACCAGCTAATAAACAAGTACATACGAGAGAGCCTGTTGTTATTACCGTAACAAGCAGAAAGAGAGTTCATGCGTTAATGAAAACTGGAAATCAGATTATAACGAATTTCTAGTTCAATGATCAGCATCCACCTTCCTACCTTCCCACTGTTAGAAAAAAACTGTAGTAACTTCGCTCCCAGTTTGTGTATCCTATAGAATCTAAAACCGGTCATGAGAGTGCTAATCTATTTAACACGTTATTTCCGTCCATACAAGTATAATAACGAAATGTTAACTTCTCCATTCATAAGTTTCATAACTTACTTAATGATTTAGAGTTCTATATATCATTTGAATATAAATAAAAAGCAATATCAAAAGCGAATATGCCTCTCTTTTGTTTTCTGTTTGTACAACTTGCTGCGCTTGGAAAGTACTAACTGCTAGTTTTTCTTTTCTATCAAACAGGTTTGCATGAATTGTTTAGATTTTCCCTTGTTGCCAGCCGTTGATACAATGAATAATTAAATCATAAGTTTTTATTTTCATTCTTTATTTGGAATTGTTATTTTCAATTCGTTCTGGTCATTGCACAAACATACAATTATAATAGCGTAATATTAAAACATATATGAGAATAAGATCAATGGGGAATAATTAAATTACACATAAGGACATTGCCTGCATTGATACATAAGACGGGAAAGATAAGTCTCAATTTAGAGGCATGTAACTCAAACTAGAGAGTCAGGATAAAAATTCTTCACACAAAATGAGAATTAAAGCTTTTTAAACAATATCAAGCACATATTTGATGCCTATTATTGTTAACACGCTGTTATATCCTACTGTATACTTTTGATATTTAATTATTAATGAAATGAAATGAAAGTGAAATATAGCGGTAGATTGCTGAATGTTACACTGAGCTCTAAGTCCCTAAATAAGATATCAAATTTAACCTATATATTCTAGAATAATGTTTATAGCTATCGTGGTTTTAGAGTCACAGATCTCTAACTGGGTTTTTTGTTTTTGTTATGCGATGCATCAGTTTTAGATTAACATAGAACTTATAAAACAATAAAAATTACATAACATTTACAACACTTTTTACACTAAAGCATCTGCCTATGTGTGCGTGCGTGCAGTATTGAACTATGAGCTTTGACCTCACGGATAGAAAAAATACGGCTAACCAGCAGAAGTTACATAAGGTGTTTAGTATAAAATTATTTGTTACCGACTAATATTTTTATCAACACTCGTTACAGATCAATCATTCCTGTTAAATATCTCTTTTAAGAGTTCATTCCAAAAATAGTTTAAAATATCCATTTGTAGACCAGAGTTAAGACCTCAATATATGCTTTAAAATTCACCAAAAATTAATTATTAATGAAGTTAGGACGCAAAAATACTCCTCGACTGTCCTGACTTTGTGACTACAGTCTGGCAATCAGAAGGCAAGAGGGACTGGAGTGCAAGAAAGGCTTTAACTGTTTATTTACAAACGTACGAGTGTCTATGAAATACCCATGCAGCCACATGAATGAAGACTTCTCAGATTTTAATCTTGCAAGTCCGTGAACTTCTAATTATGGGCGAGTATATGACAACAATGCTTAGTTTTATCGGCACTAACATAGTGAGAGTAGAAAATGTTTATGTGGCACAATCCTGTCGCTTGCGTTCTTCTCATCGCCAGACAATACCTGATATTTCCCATGTTTGTACAGCCTAAATCAGAATACAATGTATCATTTTAATCCATACTTCATCATATATAAATATATTAAGGTCCCCTTATGTTTATTATATTTATGTTTGTAGTATGGCGTGTTTTCTTTTTCAAATTAGAAATAACAATGTTGACATTATGAGACTTCAAATAGTTAGTTTAAGTAATGCTAACAAATAAGAGTTTTTATTAACACATTTTACCCATCACTTTCATATAGAAGCTTAAAATGACAAATTAAAGTCGAACTTGAAACATAAGATTTTTTGTAATGAATGTAGAATATTTTTAATACGTCGTTAAATGCAAGTGGTGAATATACGCACAACTCGGTTGATTATTAATATATACTAGCAACAAAAGAAACCTTTCGCAGTTGCATATTACGGACAATGAGCAATCTGCAGAGATAAATATATTCCATGACCGCAAATGACTCACACACCTATAGTTCACGTTGCACTGCAGCAACAATAAACTCAGCAGGCTTAAAATACCCATTAACATTATCCAAAATGTTTTTGTTTTCACTTATGAAACTTGTGGACCAGTATGGCTGATATTCACATAAAAATGCGCATATTGCATGATAAAGGCCACTCATGTTGCGCTTTCACATAATGAACTTTGGGTGACTGAAATAACCGAAAAATATTTGAATATTTTTTCCAGATGCGTGTTCACTTCATTAACGTTAGCGGGATACAATGTGCTTGGCTTTATTGCTCACAAAATTAACAGACTGTTCAGAATTTTGTACATTAGTTCCAAATTTCACAGTTTTCCAAGTCATCGTCTTAGTTTACCTCCAACCGCATTTTCCCGAAGAAGTTTCATTCAATTTTAACCGAATTTGGACAATGAAGTCCTTGAAACCCAGCCTCGTTTTCTTTTTATTGCAGCTCATTCAACAATGACTCCAGCGCAATGTTGTCTAACACAAATTCAGTTCGTATACTTGTGCTGATAATGCAACCATTTTCCCGCTCATTGTTGCCAAGGATTTTATCCAGGATGTACTAAACTCTTGATACAGAGTGTTATTGTTACTTTCAGACAAACAAAAGAATGACTTTAATAAGTCCTGTAAGAACTACGGAAGAGATAGAGAGGGCAATAAAAGAAGTTTTAGATGAAGATAATGGGAAATGAGCGACTTTGGAGGCGATGTCTCAGATAAAGATCCTGATTATGTCGAAGTTCATTGGAATTCCAATAGTGAACGAAACTATGGTACCTGGAGGAAACGTGCTCAAAGGAAAGAACTTATATGTATAGAGTTCACAAGCCCCGGAAAGCCTGGTAGGGTAGTTAAGAGCAGCATCGTACGTAATGCATTGCCAGGTCCTAAATGTGCTGCCAGAAATATTCGAACGCATTTAGAAGCTTAGGACTTACTGGTGGATGCCAATATGCTAAGTGAAAATTTTCTTAGCACTAATGAAGAAATAAACAGAAAGTGGATTTTTGTTGTTCGCCAGTCATATATTAGTCATACCATTTATTTAAAAATTAGAGCAGTTATTACCATTTTTTATTTAAAAAACTTTCCACGCAGACGTACAATAATTGTGGTCAATGAAAAATGGACAATTGATATTTAGATGAGTGTTCAGCAATTCAAATTCCTTGCTTCTTGTCTTAGATTTGATGATGAAAACACTAGGAACGAAAGAAAAGCATCGGATAAATTGAACTCCCATAAGAAACATCTGAGCAAGGTTCGCAGAGAATTCCAGACAGTTGTATCAACCTTTGAACCCATACAATCGATGAGCAACCATTTTCCTTCAAAGGCCATTGCCCTTTTAGCGTTTGTATGGCATGAAATCCTGACAAATATGACATAAGAATAAACTCGAAAAACCTCCTAACTTTCTCAGTAGTAGAAATGCAGAAAAATCACTTTTTGCGTTCGACTACACCGAAATAAAACTCTTGTATCCTACACTCCGAAGAAAAACAAAGTGACTCTCATTTTATCTAGCAAGCATTACACGGTACAAATTGATGCTACAAGTGGCAAACCAAACATTATACTATTTTATAACTGTGCCAAAGGAGGGACTAACGCTTTCGATCAGCTGTGTTATTCTTACACAACAGCGAGAAAAACAAATCGCTGGCCAGTGAGATTCTGTTTGGGGATATTAGACAAAGTGGAACAATGCCTTTTTATTTTATACTCCTAAATAAAATGCCAAATGAAAAGCTAACTAAGAGAGATTTTCTGAAAAGGATTGTCATGAGTCTCATTGAGCCATATATGCTGGAACGCTGATGTTTCCCACCCTGTCAAAGAGCTCACGACTATTAATTGGGGAAATGTTAAACATTAAAAAAGAACCACATGAACCATCTACTAATAAAAAAACAAAAAGTGTTTTGTTCAAGATTAAGAGATCGTAAAACTAAACATGTCTGTCAATTGCGACGAACATAGGGCACAGATGTGCTTGGAATGCGTCAACTGATTTTACCAAATTTACGTAATTGCGTTTCCTTATTGTTGTACCTTGTGATATAATATGTAAGTTAAATGTAACAAAAAGAGTTGTACTTATTAGAAAAATGTAAAACTAATTGACATGGCATACATAAATTGCGTTAATAATTTAGTTTTATAGTACTCTTCTATTTCAATTTGTTCCTGAACATGTATGCAATTTGTTTACATGGGTACTTGAAACATAATATTAAACAAATACTGACCGACAATAAAGATAATTTATCAAATAATGGCAAATAAAGAGTGGAGTTCCTAAGGCTCCAGTGTGACTGTTGTGTTCCTTAAAAGTAAGTATGACTGTGGAGGATTAATTCAAAATGTTTTAGAAAACAATGGTACCGTAGAAAACGTTACATTAAGATATACGCGTGTTTCAAGACTAGGGGCATGGCGGAGTAAGATCACCGACGACTATGAGCGGAGAATTTGCCCCATCTGTGCGGAGGGAGATCACATTTGTTGACTTGTTTTATTTACGGACACTCTTTAACATCTCAGGTCATCAGCGTCCCATTCAATGCAGGGCATGAAACGGCCGATACATTTTGCTCAAAGGTCTCTTCTTTCAGGCTTGAGTTTCTCTTATGCTACAAATCTACGACATGGGAACAAGGTTTTACTTCCTTTCCAAAAGAAGTCATAGGTAGGATTTTATGCCCCAAAAAATATCCATCGATCCTGGCCGGGAATGAACCCGCGATCTTGGGTTTAGAATGACAAGTATGGTTACCACTACACTACCAAAACCGACGAGGGAGATCACAGACACACATACTGGCCGAGTGTAAAGATAAGGTAGAATGGAGACAAAAACAGTTCACGGTTTCGAATACAGGAAGATAGTCATGTTGGGCTCTAGTGGCAGGTACGGACAGATAACGCAATTTTTATGAAAGTGAAGATAGCTCAGGTCTGTACAGGCTGATAACCGGGAAGGGAGAGGGGATGATGAGGATGATTATTATGGTTTAAAGAGCGCAAAACTGCTAAGGTCATTAGCGCCCAAACACACTAAAAACTGCACCAAGAGAAAAATAAATAAATCATCTACACTAAAAATCAGTTTAAAAATCAACCAACATTAGCACTTTAGGCGATAAAAATAAAAATTCCACAACAAATAACAAGGGTAAAAAGTTCAACAATAAACAAAAGACTGGTAATAAAACGCATTAGCAAGAGCTGAAAACATAACAGTTTTAAAATAGTCTAAAAATGCTGTCATAGATAAAAGGATATAAAATCACATCTCACTCCAAAAAACACAAACACGGATAAAACGGGGCACTCGCTCATAAGGCAACCACATCATCTGCAAGCACTTCCTCATTAGAATGAATGAATGAATGAATGAATGAATGAATGAATGAATGGTGTTTAACGCCCGTTTTTCTACAGAGGCACCACAGGCGATGAACACTGATAATACACGAGACGAATATATTGAGAAAGAATTTATTTTTAAGGAAGGAATCGTTTCAGGCCTAAGTTTAGGGTACCTCCTCGGCATTTGCCATTTATAAGTACCGGGGAAAACCTGGAAAACAACTCAGTCAGGAAGGACGGTCCTAGCGGAATTCGAACCTCAGACTTCCAGCTCACGAGTCCGCGTCTGAACGACTTCGGCCACCCGTGGCGGTTTCCTCAACAGAGGATGGAAAACCCAGGGACAGTCTAAAATCCGTCAGATGAGCGCATTCTTGTAAAATGTGACGCATTGTGTAGGGGTAGTCACACCATTAAAAAAGTGAAGGTGACTAAAGCGACAATGCTCAATTCGTAAACGTGCTAAAATTACTTCTTCGCAACGAACTGCGCGAGAAGAAGATGGCCAATTAAAAAGGGCTGATTTACATTGTCGAAGCTTATTTTCTTGGAGTAAACTCCATTGCTCCCAGCAGCATGAGAGAACGCCTCGACGTAAAGTATGTTTAAAATCCCCGGAGTAAAAACGTTGCTCATATTCAGCAGGGTCTAAAAGGGCGGATTTAGCTGCGACATCTGCGGCCTCTTTGCCTGGAAGTCCCACATGTCCAGGTACCGATAGGAATGTCACGCTGACGCCAGCGTCAACAAGCGTAAACACTGCATCCTGGATTTTCTGTAAAAGAGAATGGTCGTTGTACAGCTTTGTCAAAGATAAAAGGGCACTCAAAGAATGGGAACAAATAACACTGTCCCCCAGCCGCTGTTCGGAAACAAATAAAATCGCCTGATAAATAGCATAAAGCTCCACCATAAAAATAGATGTCGCAGCGCTAAGACCAAACGTAAAACTACTCCCATTAAAAACAATGGCACTTTCAATACCTTTGTCAGATTTCGAGCCGTCGGTATAAATAAAATTGCATTTAGCAAAAGAAGAGATTATCTCGCTAAAATGACGACGGTGCTGCGGTCGAAGACTTAGGACAGGACGTAAGCCCAAGATGAACGGGGGCCTCTGCTAAAAGCCAAGGTGGAGAAGTTTCCCCGGTTAAGACAAAAGCAGGTAACTCCACGTCCAAAGTTCTTACCAACTCCTGAAACCGAAAAGGGAGAGGGGAACAAATTGATTGAATCCGATCGTATGCGTGTCATTCATATCCTGATTCCTTCCTTTCTTTTATTGTATTAGTTTTTTTTTTTGTATATACATTTTTTAACTTTTTAAAATGGATCCTTTTTTATTTGTTTTTTTTTTTTAAGAAAATCATTTTGTGATACTTTTATGATGAGTTATGTTAACGTAGAATCTGAAAAAAATACTTCATTTCTTCATATATTTTTCTGTGTATGAAATCTGCGTGACTACCTGATATTAATCTGCAGTAAGTATAGCAAATGCAAGAAAAGTATCTAGAAAAATTTTAAATATGATATTGCATTAAGCTATACACCAAGAAAGAGCAAAAGTGCGATGTATAAACAACTGGTTCAAAATCGAGAGAAACGTTTACATGTGAAATTATGTTCCTGCATGTTTTCGCAGTGTATTGAATATACTAAAATCTGCAGCACGGAACGTATAAAGGAACTTGAGAATTTTGTTATTAAGTAACTCTGCTTACAATATAAAGTAATATATTTATTGAATTAAAAGTAAAATCTTAATGAAATTTTACTTCTGGATATGACGTTTCTGTGGAATCGGTCATAAGTTATTTCAATTAACATTGTGAGAATGACTTCGCTTTAAGGTATTTTGTACGAAGTAAAAAGCTGAAGACAATTTAGGAGTAGTTAAAAATAAAACGGAAAACAACCAGAAAAGCGAAAAGTTGAATCACTTCCGAAATTATGATGTTCTCTCTGCGCGTGAACTAGAAACCCAAAACATAATGGGCGATTTTTTCTTCACGGGACCGCCCCACGAATAAAGGCCGATCAGTCGGTTCAAGATGGTACAGCGGTGAACGGCAGCCAGAAAGTCCACAGCTAAGATTGTCGCATAAGTTACTACTAACACTTAAAAGATACAGTTACTCACCATTATCAAGCAAGAAGATGCTGGAACTCCCTCCGTTCATTTTTCATATATTTCAAGCACGGAATTATGAAATTAACCATTACCCTCTACAGTTTCCTCTGAAAAATGTAAGAATTTCTTCACGAATGTTATTTTTCAGTTTAACTAATGTGTTTGGATTTGACTTGCACATTTATTTTTCTTTAATGCCCCGCCCCCCGATATAAAAATAAAAAATCATAGGGCGTTAAATCGGGAGAACGTACGGTGTATCATTTTCTCGCTACTTATGGCGTACCATACTCCTAGCTTTTGATCATTCAGGGATTTGCTGTGAAGTAGGTTAGTCTTCTCTGAATTCCAGTATTGGTTGTTTTCTGAATTAGCATACCCAGTTAGGTAGAACCAAGATTCGTCCGTAAAGAAAATTAGATTAGAAGGTAATTTCTCCGCCATACACACTATTCACAAAATTTACTCCTGAATGCAGGGTCACCCGGTTTGAGTTATTGCATTACAATAATTTTATAGGGTTTTAACTTCAGTAGCTTTGTAGCCGTACGAACAGAGGAATAGGACATTCCATTTTGCTGAAAGACGTCTAAGTGATTTTTAAAGGAATGTTCCAGATAAAGTCCAACGTTACCTATGTTTTTTCTATGAGTACTGTACGTGGCTGTGTATGTTTTTTATCAATAATAATTCCCGTTTCACGAAAGTTATTTACTGATCTATGAATCCATCTTCAAATTGGAAGTTGAATATCAAGGAATCTTTCTTGAAACAACCTCCGTACATCACGAGCCTATGCTATGCGCATGTAAAAATCGTAAATAAATACTCTTTGGGGAATAGAATACTTGAATTGAGCCATATTAACGTAATTAATACACCGTATTGCGCCGCCTAATGAATACTTAATACACTTTCACTGCATACACAGACAAGAACACGTCCGGGACGTTCATGGGGTTAAACTTACACTGATCTCCCCTCCGGTTCCCCGGTCGGTTTTCAAGCGTGGGAACGAGACGAGAACTGTACAGTTCACTCAAATGCGGCACATAGAGCGGTCCTGCGAAAGAAAAATCACCAAATATTTGAGGGATTTGCTTTTAAAAATTTACAACTTAATTGGGCTATTGTACCTATTCTGGTCACAGCTTACACGTCTGTGTATGAGATATTTTCTTCCTGTTTATGGGCGATTTTCTCTTTTGAACATAAGAATTGAAAATTCATTGATAAATTAAATTTTAAAAATGTTTCTAAACGCCGTTGATCATTGATTAAATGATAAATTGTTTTTGTTCACGCTCTAAATTACTTAAAAACTGATTTAGGAGGTTTTTATAATAGATTTTGAAAATTGTACCATTTGTAACAGTGAGCTTAAGGGAAGCATTTCTACCAATTACCTTTTCGGTATGTTGACTATTCTGTAAATTCGATCATGCTTGCGTAGAAAAATTTTGATGACAGCAAAACTTCTATCACGATTTTAAAAGCTTCCATTTTTTATTGGGAATACTCAATTTTAGAAAAAAAAGAAACACTATAGTGGGGTTTTAAGAATCTCTTCAACACAAACCAATAAATAAAACATTTTTTTCTGCCATTGTGTACTCGTGTACTCCATTTGCTACATGTGATTTAAAAAAAAAAAAAAAAAAAAAAAAAAAAAAAAAAAAAAAAAAAAACTTGTATGCCCTAGACTGCAGATTCCCAAGTGTATTTTAAGTATTATTCCACCTCCCTCCTGTTAAGGTCACAAAAAGATCAGCAGTGCATATACATTTCCATGTACATTTATGCTGAGCACGTTTTTCTTTCGCACAATACAATGCATCATGTGTGTGCACATATATACCGAGGGAGTTCTCTATGCTGTGCTAAATATTCATAAACCTACAGCACAGGTGTTTCGCAAAGTGAATGAAATACATTTGTGTTCGTGTAAACGAATTGAGTTGCAACGGTGCCCACTGGTATATTTTCAGTACGTGGAAGCCGTTTAGAAAATATAGCCAACTACATGATCTTCCATTTGCAAAATGGGCTCATCACCTGGAAAAACAGCTGAGTCATTGGAAGACAAAGATTGTTTACATTTACACAATGCTAAAAAGCTATTTTAAACCAGCGATGGTTGCAATGCTGTTGCAAATTCTAAAGTTATATAAGATTCTATCCAAATATCCCTTTAGTACGAGTAGAAAGTCATCGTTCGCTTTGCTGCGTCACGGTACACAAACGTTTAATTTTTATCCTGAGGTGTTCAAATGCTTCAGATCTTCAGATTTAATAAAGCAAGTATTTAAAATTATCACAAGAAATACCACAAGAGTGCCTGAGTTTGCCTATAAATTCACTCATTAAGTTCCTGATTTCAGATTCAGTGAGTACATATTAAGTTAGCCTGTAGCAAAAGTCAGTGATGTGTGCTCAAGAATTGGGCTACTCAAACCAGACGAATGCACTTCGCGCTGTAAAGCACTTTGAAAAACTTTACGATAATTTACTGGGATATCGGGTTGTGATTGGTCAATTTGATTAATGTTTAACCCCGTTTTTACTATTGAGGCACTACAGGTGGTGAACACTGATGGCAAATGAAATGATATATTGGGAAAGGATTTTAAGGGAGAAAACGTTCCAGGCCTAACTTTAGGTACACCTACCCGGCATTTGCCATTTATGAGGACCGAGGAAAACCTGGAAAAAACCTGTCAGGAATGACGGTCGTGGCGGGATTCGAATTTCAGACCTCCAGCTCACGAGTCCGCGTCTAACGACCTCGGCCACCCGTGGCGGTTTGTGACTGGTCAAGATTCAAAGTTTTGTTTAATATCATTGGTCGATTTTATGATTATGTCACGGTTATTACCGAAGCAATAGATACTAGGTGAAGTTTGATACACTTTGTACGAGTTATTTCTGTTCTGCGTCCGCAACTGAGAGCAGCTCGCGCTGGGCTCAAGTTATCTCTGTCACCCTTTATAAGAATAAATAGTTTCCGCGCTGTGACTGCACAATCGCATGTAGTTTTCTGGTTGTTTATATATATATATATATATATATATATATAAAATAAAAATAATGTAACACTATTAAACGATGTAACTAATTAACAATAATTATAAAAGCAGAAAAGGAAAAAAACACTAAGAGAAAGTCACACTTTTAATCGTTATATTTAGAACTACTAGAGTTCTTCTATGGCAAAAACTCTAGTACTTTAACCTTTTTTACTTTTATAATTATATATGTAAACAACCAGAAAATGTATATAGTGTTTAACGCCCATTTTTACTACTGAGGCACCACAGACAATGGACACTGATGATACATGAGATGAGATAATACATTGGGAAAGAAGTTTCTTTCTTTCTTTCTTTCTTTGTTTTTTCTTCCTTCTTCTTCTTCTTCTTTTTTAAGTATGAAAGTGTTCCAGGACTTATTTTGGGGTACCTCCCCGCATTTTCCATTTATGAGGACTGAGGAAAGCCTGGAAGAACTTCAGTCAGGGAATCGAAGCCCAGACCTCTCACTCACGAATCCGTGCCTTAAGGACCTTCGCCACTTTTAGCGGTGCGTTTGCCGTTTTCAGACCCGCGTACTCAGCTCGTCTGTATAGGTCGAGGTAAGCAGTTAGTACGTACATGTTATTGATTACATGTGAAGTAAATTCACACTAATGTGTTGAAACGTTACCAATAGAAGATAGAGAAAAAATTAAATCTACAGGAATAAAGTGCACATTGTAGAGGAACTTAAAAAGAGTCCCCGTTGGATGCAATGCATCTGTTCCACAGTTCCAGTCTTCAAAGATATGCTGGAAATCAGTTTTGACACGTCCATCAGAATCCCTCCGCTGTCTTCACCACTGCTTCTGGTGAAGCATACAAAGTGTTCCTTCAATTTGGGGTTAAGGAAAAGTCACATGGGGTAAATCTGGACTATAAAAGGGTGAGGTAAACATTACATTGAGTAAGATATTCAGCAACACAATTTGCGATGTGCGGTCTTGCAGTAGTGGTGCAGGATCTTGGCTTGTTGAACGAAAAGGTGACTTTTTTCATGTAATAACTTGCAGATATTTCAGGAAATGTCTGTAGTATTGCCCAGTTAGTCAGGTGCGACATTTTGATAAAAATTGGAAAAATTAGACGACCATAACTTTACTAGCAGAAACAACCACTTCGGCTTTTTAGTGTTGGTTACCACACAAGAGCTTTGCTGTTTGTTTTCAGGATCAGCAGTGGTTAACTTAGAAAGAAACTCCGCATCTTCCTGTAACATCATCTTCAACTGCTCACAAGGCTGCATGCGAATGTCCTTATTTTGGAGAATCAGCAGTCTAGGAACCCACCGTGCAAAAGTACGTTTCATGTGCAATTTTTCAGTCACCAAAGTGTAGGGGGCATCCAGTGGCATTTTCAGAAACTCTCGTCATTCCACGATCCTCTCTCGCAATGACAGCAGCGGCGTTAATGTTTTCTTCTGCAGAGGTCACAAACTGCAGTGCCTGGTCCATCTTTCTTTGAAATTTATTGCCTCTACTCTTTAAAACTTTTAAAACATCTTTGAGTGCTATAGGGAAGAATAAACAATGAAGAATGTAACATTGCATAGATCAAAGCTAAAGACTTATTGAGACTACATCAGAATAACAGATCAGAATATTGCTCGCCGCGCGTCACCTCCATTTTACTGCAGGCCAAACTGAACATGCCTCAACTTGCACACCTATCACAGGCGGGAACCGTAAGTAACAACGTTGAAACTACCGCGAGTACATTACGCATTGTTGAAGTTCAACTGAAACGCGAGAAATTAAGCCCGTAAAAACGCATGATAATTCTTTATTGAAATGCGGAAGCACAGTTGTTGCGAGTGAATGCAAGTTTCATTACATGCATGTCTGCTACGGAAATCACTTCGAACAACTTCTTTAGCAGATTACTGAGTACTCATTGTGAAGTAAACAATACTCTGTGCACGCTATAATTGATCAAAGTTGTGCAAGCACAAATGCGTGGGGAACTTGTCCATCGACTGGCCCCGCGAGGAAGGAGAGCAACAGAATCATAATTTATCCCTTTTAACAAACAAACAAAAAAGTACACATATAACATTAAAAAATATGAAATAATTATTATTTGTTAAGAAAAATAGTAAAATGTGTTGTTATAAAATAACGTTTGTTTTAATGTTCCAATGAAAGTGATAAATACTCGTAGTTTCAGAGAAGATATTCAGAGTAAATTATTGAAACCATACAAAAAGTCACCAGTGACTCTGCAAATGCCACAATGCCAAAATCCATAAAAGAAATCGATTTGTTCGTGATTCATGGACACCGTCATCATAGCTCTTGCGCTGGATCATATCTCACGAAATATATATGCGAGATTTTGATAGGCTACAACAGAACTTGCTGCTTATTTTTCTTTTAGGACCCTTTAAATTAGTTCCCAAAGACTACTCTTAAAACTGCGTTTTTTTGGGGGGGGGGGATTGTCCGGCCAAAAAATTACTTTCTTGTTAGGTTCGTTAATCAGTTATCCAAATCCATAACATGGTTTACTAATAGATCCTGTCATTCACCAGGAAATATTGAGCCAACGCTGACTTATCAAATTTTGTTTTCACGTACTTCTCTCATAGAAATCTCTGCTGACTACAGTATCTTAACACTTGTCATGTTAGGTAGGGTTAATCTTAAGACCCCCCTCTGACGGTTTCCCCTTAACTGTAGGTATGCTTCACAGTCATTGACAAAAAGAGCCTCAGAGCTCGAGTTAAGAGTCCATTTGTTCAATGTTTAACATCACACCTGGCATAAATGAGATACATTCTTTCAATTTCTCTGATTCTTCGTTGCCGGTGGTCCCGGTAAGGCACCCATCATTTACGATATACAGAGGTCTTTCAAAAGTTTTTCGCCTGTTTCACGGCACTGACGTATCGGCATTCAGAGCGGTGACTCCCGTCAAAACAGATGTAAATAAAATTCCGTGAACCTGATTCAACTTCTCGCAATTCAACTAGAATTACGAATGGAGATGCTGGAAATGTTGTCCTGCTACAGCCGCACATTTCTGGTATTTTTTGGAAAGCTGTCATTCACAAACATTATCTAATTACATTGAAATATATTTAATTACGCTAACATGCATTTCATTAGGGTTACATTTTTAATTAGAATGCCGTGTATTTAATTAGACTGATATGATTTAATCAATTGACGGGTATTTGATGATGTATATAATCCTGTTCACATAGTATAATTGTAAGTACAAGCTGTAAGTACTGTATAACCACTAGTTCTCCACTGCTACCACTTGCCCCAATTGCAGATTTACTTAATAAAATACCCAGATATGCACTAAATATCAGCGTTCAGAAAATGGTGCGAGAATGTCAATGATGTATCTTTCTGTATTTATAGTATTCTGAAATAAGATAGGCCCAATTACATTTCATGCGATCCATACACCGATTTTCTCGTCATGCACGGGGATTTAGTGTATAAAATCGGGTTTTTCTATACTCCGATTTCTGTTATGTTGCGTGGAAACATTACAACTTCAATTATTATTATTATTATTATTATTATTATTATTATTAGGTTTATCTATGGACGCTGTTTAACATCTTTGGGCATTGGGTCCCATCCAATTCAATCGTGAAATGGCAGATAAATTTTGCTTAGAGGTCTCTTCTTCCAAGCTTGAGGTTCTTTTACGTGCCCAAAATCTACGACACAGAACCAAAGACTTTATTTCCCTTCCCAAAAACCCGAAGGATTTTTACGCCCTAAAAAAATCCATCGATCCTGACCCAATTTGAAGCCGCGACTTGGGTCTACGAGGCAAATAAGGTTACACTAGACCATTAGAATCATCTTTTACCTAAATAGAACCATACTTCAGCAGTAAAGAATTTTAAATGTGAAACAATCAGTCTTATCATTAACTTCCGTAACATCCAAGTACCGGAACATTAGGATCATCTGCCTGCAATTCGTGGACAATACGTTCACTTAATTTCGAAGATGAACTGGTGCGTGTGAATGACAATTTTTAGAAGATTTCAGAAATGTGTGGATATAGTAGGACAAAAGTTTGAACATCTCCTGTCAAAAGGTACGTGCTTCTTTTCATTACAGCTGTAATTGTAAAGGCGAGACCTTGTACTAGTTGCGTGGACATTGCACCAGCTTCGCCGGGAGTTACCGTTCTGATTGCCGATCCACCAGCTGTCGTGAAGCCGGCAACGAAAGCATTAGTGCGAAGATAATATGAGTAGTGTTTCCCCTCCCTCTTCTTACTATGTGTGCTTGAGCTGTTTGTTCGGGGATTCAGTAGGAATAAAGTGTTTGTGAACGTGATTAAAAGACTGTCTACAAATTAAATCCGCGAATATTCGATAAAATGCAAAACAATGCACAAAAAAGCAGTAAATATTACGGAAGCATAGTTGCAATCTCTGAATATTTTTTTCTCTCCCTCCCCAACCGCTACGGTTGTTTTGCGGTACAGGATGAACATTTTCAATAATAAGATTTTTAATTTTTAAATTGAAAAGCTATTAAGACAAATTCAGCTCTTTGCGTTCAACTGTCAATGCTGCAATTTATTTCGTTCTTTGATTTATAAGAATGTATTCTGTTTTACGAAGAGCAGAATGTATCTTGTCTTGCCGACTTTGGGCTCGCCAGGTAGTTTGCCCGAAGAGTTTTGTTAAGTAGTGCGAGGTCCAAACAAAAGGATGGTGCATGTCACATTCGGAGAAATAAATATAGTGGATAAAACTCGTTTTGCCATTAGAGCACCAATTGATTGCCGACGGCAGAGACTTCAAATATTTTCTAACCAATTCTCCTTTCCAACTTTTGCCTTTCATGTGGCTTAAGAGTACAGGAGACTTGTTTAGATTGAAAAATCAAGTGAATTTGTCTTCATCAGGACTACGCTGGTCCGGGCCTCAGCGACCAATTTGTTGTCTCTTTTGCGTTGTGCCATGCTTTTCTGTTTAAAATAAACTCCAATTTAAGTCAATGTTGAATGAAAGAGGAACAAACGTTTTTCTTTTTTCCTTGGTATTTCAAATAAATATATAAAGCAATATAAAATAGAGATAACTTTTACATCAAAGCACCCTGGGGTAATATTACACAAGATGTAAATAATGTATAAATTGAGGAGGTACGCGATTCAAGTGAAAATCAATGGCAGCAGTGATTTTGGAATGAGCTAGGCAGTAAGAACTCAAGTTATATTCCTCAAGGACTCCAAAAGAGCAATCGGGCGATAACCACAAAAACCGCACGCACACCGCGTGCCGAACACCGTGGCAAGTTCATCATATTTCATTAAAAAGAAGGAAAGTCTATGGCTCAAAATGAGATGTGGCTCGCTAGAGTGGACGACGCTGTGAATTCCGAATGTAGAAGTTCACTCAGCATTGTGTAATTCATTACGGCTGATACAGGCAATTGGAAACACCGCGATCATACGCAGATATGCTCTGGAAGATCAAAACGAGTGAAGAAAAAAAAAAAAAAAGGTGCACTATAGTAGTTTTTTTTTTCAAAAAAGGCCCAAAAATATAAAAGCAATAATATTTGTATGAGTAATAAACTATTTCCCCTTAGAGTTCACTATGGTCGGAACTTAAAAAGGGGGGCCGAAAATGAAATAACCTCAGGTGTCTTATGAGCTCACAAGTTTCTCTATATTAATACTGGGGATGTTAACTTTAATTCGTTGCCGCCAAATTTCCAAGCCTCTCTGAGGGTTATTGTTCGCTTGCACGCTAGAGCGCCACAAGTTTCGTTTGATAGCCGTTCGTAAGCATCCTTAGCAAATCCATATCACTTGTGAACAACTGGCTCTCATAGAATTGTGGAATTTAGTGATGGAGCGCATTTACATTGGAGGCCATGAGGCCATAACCTCTAAGGACATTAGGAAAAGCAAAAACTATTAGTTCACGATTTCATGACGATAGATAATGAGTAGAGTTGCGCATCTGGTCACTTTAGGTATAAGCTTAGTGTTTGTTAGTCATAGAATGTTCGCTTTGAACAAAGAGCGCAACATCTGAACAGTTGTAGAGATCTCTGTCTTTCTGTGCCCATTAGTACAGTATTGCCAGAAAATACTCCATTCAGAGCGACACTGTGGAATGGTAATTATTGTGTGGGTAGTTGTGATTATTTATTAACTTAATCGGGAAGTTGGTTGCTCTTCTTATCTTGCCTCGGTTCGATGCTTCC
The DNA here is from genome assembly GCA_030762175.1 of Metallyticus violacea. Lineage (NCBI taxonomy): Eukaryota > Metazoa > Arthropoda > Insecta > Mantodea > Metallyticidae > Metallyticus > Metallyticus violacea. Next base: position 139,654,092 of record CM060846.1, on the reverse strand, counting down.
TAACTCTCTGGTTCATCTGCAGAGGATAGGAACGCAGGAGAATTTTGGACTGTTTTTAATGATGTAATATCATTGGGGGGAAGGAGATTGTTCATTCTAATAATGAAGTTCGGCACTGGTGGGATATTTCATTTATTCGACAACTTGGAAGATTCTGGAACATGCTGTTCTTCGGCGGTTATAATTCGTTGTATTCACTCGCGTATTTATTCACTTTAACACAACTGTGATTATTGTTACTATTGTGCTAGCACTGCCTGACTGACTTTCACTGACCGAACGATTTACTTTGACTCTTCGCGACGGTTTAACTATTCTGCTATAAAGTTGACTAACTGATGACTGATTAATTGTTACTCTTGCTGCTACAGTTACTGCTGTCACGACTTTTACCGTTTCTGCTACGACTGCATCCTCCCGCTAATGCTTCAGGACTTAACTTCTCATAGTTAATATTAAATCTCATGCCAAATCGCTCTTCCCTCGCCAAAATTTAATTCCTTTAAATAAATTTAATTTTGGTTCCTTCTAGGGTATTATGGATCACACTAGCGCATGATCAATTACAAAGTTGCTTCTATACATCGGATTTTTAAAGATGTTGATTGGTTGAAGATTCTGGGGTTTTACCAGGAAATATACATTTTCTCTTCCCACACTAAGGAAAAAGTACATCTACCCTTCACCAAATTCTTGCGATTTAGCACGCTTCTGCCCTATTTGCGGTCTCCCTTTGAAGTAGCTAAGATCTTGGTTTCTATGAAAACGAGTGTTTTTGTAGGCGGTATTTCCTTTTGACGGCAAGTACCGTTTTCAATTGAATCCTAGCCATTTACAGTGTTATTACCTCTGGCGCCGAACAGGGGCCGGCTGGACTGTCCGTGAAGGTTGACAAAAGAGTAGTGCTTAACCGAAAGACCTTTTTCTCAGTTAAAGCTAATGTCCCCAACAAAGAACAGCATGCCCCATTCCTTTTACTAAAAGCATTAACAAAGACATGGTATTTGAGAAAGATAACTTGAATATTTACTAGTAACAAGATACACACACACACACACACACACACACACACACACACACACACACACACACACACACACACACACACACACACACACACACACACACACACACACACACACACACACACACACACACACACACACACACACACACACACACACACACACACACACACACACACACACACACACACACACACACACACACACACACACACACACACACACACACACACACACACACACACACACACACACACACACACACACACACACACACACACACACACACACACACACACACACACACACACACACACACACACACACACACACACACACACACACACACACACACACACACACACACACACACACACACACACACACACACACACACACACACACACACACACACACACACACACACACACACACACACACACACACACACACACACACACACACACACACACACACACACACACACACACACACACACACACACACACACACACACACACACACACACACACACACACACACACACACACACACACACACACACACACACACACACACACACACACACACACACACACACACACACACACACACACACACACACACACACACACACACACACACACACACACACACACACACACACACACACACACACACACACACACACACACACACACACACACACACACACACACACACACACACACACACACACACACACACACACACACACACACACACACACACACACACACACACACACACACACACACACACACACACACACACACACACACACACACACACACACACACACACACACACACACACACACACACACACACACACACACACACACACACACACACACACACACACACACACACACACACACACACACACACACACACACACACACACACACACACACACACACACACACACACACACACACACATACATACATACAAATACATGTAATATTGGGGTCCTCCTTTTTAATTGCAATATTAATACCCTTGATTACCTGAAACAAGATATTATTATTATTATTATTATTATTATTATTATAGTTCATCGGAAGCAATTATAATTAAATAGGAACTTTTGAGACATTTCCTACTTCAACTGTTTAACTCCCGATTTTAATACTGAGGCATCATAGGCGGAGAATACTGATGCATTGATGATGCAAGAGAAAAAATAATAAATAGGATTTTTTTTAAAGGAAGGAAGCCTTTCAGGCCTAAGCTAACGGTACCACAGTTGCCATTTATGAGGACTAAGGAAAACCAGGAAGACACCGCAGTCGGGGAGGACGGTCCTTGTGGGAATCCAACCCCAGATCTCCCGCTCAAGAGTCCGTGCTTCGACCTGTGGCGGTAGCTACACTGTTGTAGAGTATTTGCAGATTCTTAGTGTCTAAACGAAGAACATTTAATGGTGAGTGCACACTAGTGGGGACAGTGTAAGTATTGCTGGAATGGCGGTCAGTCTTTTAGACGAATCAAACATGCAGAGTTGAAGGACAGGATTAAAGTCAATAGACTGGATGGAATGAAAATGAAGAACAAGAAAACCTAAAGAAAAGCCAAACATTCCTGGGGTCATAGCGATTCCAGAGTTGCACTTGGAGTTAAGGAGCTTCCACAAGTAGCACTTGCGCGAATTGTTAACACCGAATAGATACAGCGCCAATAACGATATTTATATAGCGTGCACAGAGCAAGCAGGTTGATTTCTATGCAAGTGTCCTTAACGTCATTGTTTTAGATCTTTCTCATTTGTTTGGTTTTGTGTCCATCTCTCATACGTCAATCATCATTAAAAAACGATGACTTAGCGATCAACGAGTTCACTGACATACCCTCTTACCAGTGAATATGAGAGAAGTAGTGTCCTCAAAGCCGCGATTTTATTTTTTGTAAATTTCGAGTGCCGTTTTAAAAATAATTTCTCTTTGGTCTATTGCGGTAAAGAAACGCATTGTTTGCATAATTACTGACAACCATTTTGTACATAATTTTAAAATTTTAATTTAGCCTTAATAATAATAATAATAATAATAATAATAATAATAATAATGTAAATACTGAATGGATGAGTGTATTTATTCAAATTAACACACACGATATTCATTTCGCAACCTTCGCAAATTCCTTTCATAATGCACAAAAAGTACATTACTTTAATAAACTAGTAAATAAGTCATACCTTTATTGCTAAAAGTAGCTAAAATTATAGTGATGATAATAACAATACTCTCAATATTAGCTTAATAGAATCCTTCCCCCTTGTCAGTAGAATAAGCAAACACAATATCATCCATACAAACATTTTTTTTAAATTCAGTGTTTAATCCAGTTAAACCCCCCTCCCCAACTCATCCCCGGTTTTCAGCCTTTTCAGGCCTGAGCTGTCTAACCTTCGACATGAATATGCCTACCTGCTCCTCATCCTTGCCCCCTTGCCCCTCTTTTACAGTCATTAAAAGAAGGCGTCACACACTTCGTTCTCAACACTTCAGTGCTGCTACATTTCGCTAGGATGTGCCATCATGGTTCTTCCTCTCCACTAATTCTGAGTCTTTTTACTTCCCGCCATGCTTCAAGCCTAAACCATGCGAGTCCCTGTTTTGATGTACAGCTTCATCCCCCACCCAGATTGTAATCTCGTCTGTACTTCCAAAGCAATCTACATTGATACCCAGTTGTTTTTACTCAGTAGCGTTTATCACAACTTTTCAGTTGTATTTCTGTAGGAAGTGCGTGATAGACTTTCTGATTTGTATATTGTGCTGCATACCGAGAGATATATGTGTGTGTGCGCACGCGCACGCACACGCGCACACACACACACATGCACCCTTCAACAAACGAACAGCAGCAATCCACACGGATAGTCGAATTACATTAGATTTAATTAACAACCACACAAAACATGGTAATCTCTGGGAAAGAATAAGGAAGAAGTTAAAATCACTCCAACAAGAACACTGGGAAATATATTTTACTTGGGTTAAAGCACACATCGGCAATTAAGGAAATGAAATAGCAGACCGACTCGCTAAAGAAGCAGCGAAAAGCAAGGACCTACCAGTGGATTATCAACTCATCCCAAAATGTGAAGTGAGGAATGAATTAAGTGAAGAAAGTCAGCAACTATGGGAAACAGAGTGGCAAATGACAACGAACGGAGCGATTACAAAATCCTATTTTCCAACTGTAGCTAAAAGGCTAAAAACCAACATCCTTCTAAGCCCCAATCTTACAGCGATCCTCTCAGGACACGGGAAATTTGGAGCCTACTTTCATCGCTTCAAAATAGCAGAGAACCCATCATGTGTATGTCAGGAAGGTATTCAAACAGTGGAACACATCTTGTGGGACAGCAAAATTTTGAAGAAAGAGCGAGAAATATTTCGGAAAGATGTAGCAAAAGTAACTAGGCGATGGCCAATAGACAATAGTGAACTTGTTCTAAAATATAATAAACAGTTTAAAACTTTTGTAAACAGTATAAATTTTGACCGTTTTCAAATTAACATAAATTGACTAATAGGATAGGAAATGTGGTGACTGAGAATGCTAATGTAAAAGCATTCAAATATAACCAATTTAGGCAATCTTCAAATATGATTAGGTTAGAATAAGAATGAAACAGTGTTCAAAAATAGTATTAAGGATAACATGTAACAATGAAATGATAGCAATGCATGTAGTATTACTAATTATTATAGTAATGGAGCCTGCAGTAAATAAAGAAGATATTTTTATAACCCCCCCACACGCACGCACACACACAAAAAAATTTACTGCTGTACCTGAAAAAAACCGTTGAAAGGACTAAAACAAAAAATCCGAAAGCAGTTTACAATATTCGGGAGGATAAATTGTAGCGAGTATTTCATACTACTGATAAATAACGAAAGAACATAAAATGCCCATTGGGAGTTTCGACCGTGTGACACTCGGCAGGTGACGAGGCATTTACCCAGTAATTTCCCCATTGAGTAGCGGAATTAAAATATGATTTTATTAAAAAGCATTATTATTATCGCAATGGTTATAACTAAGCTAACACTCCCTCGCTTACTAAGGCTAAATTAACCACTTATTCGTCATCGCAAAGGTCAGAATTTCACAGAATCCAGTTTCCAACACCAGTAATGAATACATATGAAAGCTGTAGCATGAAATTACTTTCTCCCTAATGTCTCTTACCATAACAGCAATCTGTTCTAGAACCGAAATTAGAGAGTTTTATTCTGTTAGAACAATTCTTATCGCAGCACAAAATGTCCCACTTTTGCACCGACTATGCCAACAAGAAAGCAAAAATGTTTGACGCACAAAATTACCAACTGATTACATCATACCACCTTTTCCTAACGTCACTATGACATGATCATGGGGGAAATGCTGAAACAATGCTAAAGCTCGTTGCGTAAGAATAATCTAATCAGTTATCACTTACTTGTGAACCAAAAAAAATCCGTGATTCTTCAAACTGACCTACGAATTACACTTCAAAGTGCTTCAATGAAAAGAGCCGTGGAGTGCAAATGTATAACTGGTGATATCACATAAGCCTTTGAAGTACCTTGCTTTATTCTCCATTCTGTGCGTTAGCAGAAAAGTGCCAAGAAAATGTCATATAACTAGCCGATGCTATAAAAAGGGGATATCTATTCCTGAACAAGTGTATCTTTAAGCAGAATAAGCCAGAGATTGTAACACTTCTTAGGCTTTCACGGCCGGTGTTATAATTAAAACAGTTAAAATCTTCGGGGCTATTTTTGCCGTGGTCCATGGTTTAAATTGCTACCATAGCTTTCGCCAATTTCTTCCGTTGACATCATCAGTGGACGATGAACAAAACTTGACTGCGAGAAGACAATAATTCATACGTCTCTGTCTGGTTTTAGAAGATAGATCGATCGATATTACACTTTAATAAAACAGAAGTGGTTGCAAAAAGCAAACAGTGAATTGCACGTACTACTGTGACGTTTTGCGACGGCTCGAACTTACGCGACAAGGGAACTGGCTGTTGCATCACGATAATGCGCCCTGTCACAATTCCACGTTCTCCACAAGTTTTTTGACGAAAAACATGACGGTTGTCCCCCACCCACCAAACCCGCCTGATTTGGCACCCTGAGACTTCGCTCTATTTCCCAAACTGAAAATCAAGTTGAAAGGACGTCGGTTCGACACAATTGAGAGGATTCAGAAGAAGTCTGTGCTAAATACCCTCAAAGTACATTACTTCCAATATGCACTTGGAAAATGGCAGAATCGCTGGGACCGTTGTATACGTGTGGAAGGGAACTATTCGAGGGTGATGGCGGTCACTAGCCTCATACTAAGTTTTTGGCTAGATGGCAGCACAAGTCCCGAATATTCTGGATATCACCTCGTGTGTGTGTGTGTGTGTGTGTGTGTGTGTGTGTGTGTGTGTGTGTGTGTGTGTGTTTTGTGTGTGCGCGTATATGCCATAGGAACTTTAAAAAATCCGTCAAAACCCAACGATGCATTTTTATATAATATGAAAGTTTGGGCTATTTTATAATTTTAAAAATCTCTTGGGTCAAATTTCTTCGCAATTTACTCAGGAGTATTCAAAAACTCTATGCTCCTTAAAGTATTGCATTAGCCTCTGAAGCTAGTTAAATGTTTCTGAACAGAAACACTACTTGAGAATTTGTCGGAATAACGTCTATTGCTTACCAGATCTACTGACCCCTATAAAACCCTATTACCTGTAGAATTTAGGAAATAAATTATTCATCTATAAACATTTCATATAATTTTGTTCCAATTTAATTGATAACTGTTTACCATGGCTGTACATTTTTTCTTGTTTTTCCATCATGTGGAAAGCTAATGCCTTATCCTTCCATCTATGCCGTTAGCAAACCCCTTGGAATATCTCATATAATCCAATTTAAACCGTAGCGCAGTTTCCTACAGGATCAATGATGCAAACTTGGTCGAATGTCGCTTTCATCCTGTCTGTACCCTTAAGAGATGAAACTTCTCTTTTCATTCCCAAGGAATGCAAGCTATTATTATTATTATTATTATTATTATTATTATTATTATTATTATTGTTGTTGTTGTTGTTGTTGTTGTTGTTTTGTGTGTGTGATCAGCAATTGAAAATAACAACAAAGTAGACTGCTAAGATTTTCTTCCCTGTAAGTTGATCATTTAACGATTCTTAAATAATCACATCTCTTGAATATGCTACCACAGTGTTATATTATAACCTTGGTGTCAATTCGGCCGATAGAGTAAAACATATCAGTTCTGCTAATTTTCCACCCTTGATTTTCTGGCGCATAATTTTGTACTTCTCTATCGTCAAAGTCTTAAGCATTATTAGTTTGGAATGCTTAAAACAAAGAGAAGGTTATGGAGATTAAATTCATTATCTTTATAACGTTAAACACCTCGTCGGGGAGAGAAAACAAACCCCAAATATTTCTGAAAAAGTTATTAGAAAGTTTCCTAACATAGGACTAATCCGAAATTATTCACACTTTTAAGCAACACTGCAACATGCAATGAATGAGCCCTAGATCCGTAAGTTAAGAGAACAAAACATGCGTGTTGCATACTTAGCTAATAGTTAATCGTGTATATGTAAAACATTTAACAAACAACGAGAAGGCAACTTTAAATATTTTTCGTAGATTCAATTACTGAATTTAACATGAAGAAAAACGTCAAAACTTATGATTTCATAAAGACTCATACACAATATTAAAATATTTTAAAAATCGTATTAAAATTAGTTTTCTTTCCATGTTTGTACCTTTTTCATTTAGTTAAAAATGTGAACTGGTTCCCAAAAGCAATCGAGGAAGTATATTTATATTTTATTTATCAGTAAATAGTGGTGCACATGAACATTCGCATGTTACACATATCTAACATAGGAACATCCCCGTAGTCTTGCCGCTTTCGCTGATGTTACAATTAAACATTCAGTTTCGTTCTACACACTGTTAATATAATTCCATATTGCTGTCTTTAATGAATATTTTAAATCAAACTACATGAAGAAAATGTTCGTAGATTTTATAGGTAATGTTTATACAAAAACGGTAGAAAACTTTTAGGTTAATTCCATTTTTGTTTTCTGGAGAGAAAACAACTATGCAGGACAGTATCGCCATGGCGATAGCTTGTTGTAATTGTATGAGACCTATAATTTAGATAAATTTAATAAAAGATGATTAGTTTTTATAAAACAAAACATACTGATTCTGAGATTGCATTAACTACCTAGAAGCTAGTAATGCAAAAAATAATCGATATGTTTATACAAATTTACTTGCTTCACATGTTAGTGAAAATCACGTGGATTTTCTGTGACACACGGTAGCCGAGATGACTGCAGAAGGGCAAGTGGATTCTAAGAAGCATAAAATACATATAGCCAACTGTTGAAAAAACCCACTTTACTTGGCTGATACAGCCATGGTTCTATTTTTCGAGGACTCGGAAAGGATTATTTTGATCAATATGTCGCCCCGTGGTGAGAAAACTTCAAAGAATATGTCAAACTTTTCGGAAGTTGAACCAGTTCCGGCGAACCTGTTCTTACAAAGATGTGACCAAAGTAGAATTCCTTAAATAGCGAAGCAATAAGTTCACGCTCTCCAGAAGGAAGGAGTAGTTTTCGGTGAAATGTCCTTCCTCACATGGATTACAGCCGGATTCTTGTATCTTTTCATTTCCATCCTTCGGACATCTTAAAGGTTGAAATCCGAGGGGAGAGATTTGACGAGAAAGTCATAGCCCTAGTACGAAGGTGATTGAGAGAGACCTACAGTGATACAGAGACGACATACTGACCCTAACGTCAAGGGGGAGCAAAGCATTTAAATAGCTCCGTATAGACCCCCCCCCAAAAAAAAATTCAGTATATTTAAAACTAAACTTATTCAAGACCTGAAAGAGAAGATAAATGTGTTGCATTACTTATGGAACACTTGTACAACTGATATATGCGTGCTGTACCTTGGTATTTATTTTTTTGGAGCATCTTGCCGATTTTTTAGGTTCTTTATATAGTCCTGGCTGAAAGTGTAGACAATGATAATGATGACGTGATAACAACAACAGGAGTTATACAGTTTACAGTCAAATGATTCAACGCTATTTACTATTCCTCCATTCATCAAAAAGGTTATTAGCAATAATAGCGTTCTCGGGGATGGAACTGTCAAAAATATAATCACAAAGCCCGATGGAGTTAGGTAGGAGGGTTCTTTCTCTCAAAATAGAGTGCCGCACTAAAAGTTTATGCTATATTTACGAACGGACAACATTGCCGGCGTTTATTCTCACCCATAACTACATGTTTATAGCCAAATGCGATATGACAGCGTGCACTAGACCTATAACTCTGCTATATGGTAGACTATAAGCAGCTGCCTTGCAATATCACACCCTTAAGAGGAGAGCCCCAGTCTAGTCTGTAGTCGCTGTTTGCACTCACTGTGTAGGTAACATCGTTTTAATCCTCCGTCGGGCGCAATGATTCTAAGAATACATTCCCCGCTTTTTTCAACGTACTGATGTAACTGTTACTGCAAAATGGTTTTAACCTATAATTCTTAAAGCCCATTGCAGCGTGCTCATTACTAACCAGCTGCCTGCTATTCTTGTTTCATCATAAAACGAAAGCCTGTGAGATCCACTGCGCCCGTTCATTTATCTCGTTTTTTGTGTCCTTTGTTGCTATCAGTCAAGTTTTCGTGTATATAATGTCACAGAAGCGAGAAGCATTCAACATAAATAACCGCAAAGACTTGCAGAAAGCTCTGGGATTATCACGTGTTACAGTTAGCTGCACATTTCTGTTATTCTGTAATGAAATAATTTTTAGTCTATGTCACTGAAAATATTCACTGCAAATTCATTTAATACTTCTTGAAAATATATCCTGCATGTTCTAAACAGCAGTAAACTTCACATTTCTTGTAGTATTATATTAAAAGCCCTTTCTTCTTACATTCCAAGGAACAGCTCTTACAAAATTTCCGTTTATCTTCTGTGAAGAACTTGTAGATTCTAATTTCATGAAAATTTTAAAATACGTGATTATATTTTTTACCCATATAGAGGTACTTTTTGTTCCTTTGTTGTAGAATGACCGTAAAATAATTTATTTCCTGTAATTTAAGCTTTACTTCAATACATGTTCCGACTGTTCATTGATTTTAGAAATATAATAAAGAATATTCCAATATCAATATAACATTAAAATAATCATAAAGATTAAATATTATACTTAGAAGTGTTTTCAGACAGAACAGAAGCATGAAATATAGCCAGTACTCTCAGATATATTGCGCCCGACAGAGGGCTAACTACGTTGAAGTATTTCAGATATGCAATAAACATATGAAGTTTTTAATGTTACATGCCCATAAATAATTGTTGAATGTGGGAGTGTGTGACAGAATTTTTTTTAACTAAGATTAAAATTGATTTATATTCCAAGGGTTTATTGTACAATATATGTAGTGACAAAACTTGGAACAAGCCAAGAAGTACAAAAATTATATTATGATATCTATTAGCGGATGAAAGATGTCTTGAGAATATAAATACACGTGCTCAATATCATCTATATAAAGAAATATTCAAGCTGCAATACAACAAAAAAGAAAACTGTACATTTCATACACTGTCAAATGTTATACAACAATGTTTTGCCATATTTTATGTTGCCTTACGACTATTTGAACATCATGCATTATACCGTATTCATCAGTGAATTTGTCAACTGAATAATAGGTCTTATTGCCAAGATACTGTGTATTGTGTAAAAGATTTGAATCTATTCTTATTATCGGATGATAATTTCAAAGCAATATAAGAAAAAAGAAAACTACGTTTCATACACTTCCATATAATATACAGCAATATTTTGCCAAATTTTACGTTGTTAATTTCAGCGTAATACAAGAAAAAAAAAACTGTACCTTTCATACAATGTCATATGCTATACAGTGATATTTTGCTACATTTTGCATTACCACTATTTGAACATCATACATTATACATTGTTCATCTGTGAATTCGTCAACTCAATAATAGGTCTTATTGCCAAGATATTGTGTGTTGTGTAAAATATTTGAATTTTTTTCCTATTATCGATGACAATTCAGATTAATTAGGTAAGCATTATAAAGGTTCATCGAAAAGTCGCTCCGCAGTCATTATGTAGCTGAGATTTCACTAGTGAAGCGAATTCGGGTACCAGCATTGATCACTCACCGAGCATATGGTTATTGTGTTCACTTAACCACCAAGGCAGGCACAGACTCCAAAGTTCAAATCTTAGCAACGGTGGGCGGATTAACTGCTAAAAACCTATTTCGAAGGAAAGTGGAACGGGTATTATTTGGTGTGTGGTTTTAATCATTTACGGGGATTTAATTTTATGGTCTATAGTTTTTTAATATGCTGAATAATTAATTAGACGATTAGATGGTGGTCTTCTTGAGTTGCCTCGGCTCTTAATGTCTGGAGTTCGAAGTTTCCTATTTCTCTGGTTTCAAAACAGAGGATAGGAATCTCAGGAGAATATGTACTGTTTTTAATTACGTGATGTCATTAGGGAGGGAAGGAGATTCTTTACTGGAATAATACAATTTCGGCTTTAGTTGAACTTTTAATTTATTGGATAATTGAAAGATTTAGGAATTTCCTGAGCGTGTGTCGTGTTGTTATAATTCTGGTTTTGGTATTTACTGTATAGTTACCCTTAGTCTAAAGTTCACCACTCTAAGATTTAAATACACTATTCACGTAACTTTAATTTTAAATTTTACTGCACTCTTCCGTAACAAATTCACGCGTGACTGTTGCCTATATTTTACTGTAACAGTTTATTATAACACTGATCACTTCGATGTAGGGGCTTTACCATACTAATAATGCGACTGTCCTAACTTTAACACTGATTTAATGAGACTCGTATATTATTTTAATGACGACGTATTTCTTTCACTGAACTGAAGTATTATATCTTTAAATTATTTACTGCCTCACTAATATCACTGTATTATACTGCCCGGTATCGTGATCGCTCGTACTGTCCCGTTACTCTATCCCTCTATATCCTTCGGTTACTCTTACACTTCTATTTCTCCTGCTCAAACTTCCTTCTTATGTTTGATATTATATCTATTGTGTCAATTCGCTCCGCCTACCGCGAAACTGTCGGAAATAGCTAAAATCGTTTTTGACTACTTGGTCTTCAAAGGTTTATTGTAAAGAGTGGCAAACAGTTCTTTATGTACTAATACCATTTAATTTGATATTATCTGATCTCCATGGCCCTGAACAACTGCTATATTACTTTTACATGTAAAAATTCTGAGTCAATTCTATATATTCTCACTTGTTTTAGCTTCAGTTTATACATTGAGGACGGAGCAAAATAGGGCTCCCCTCTTGCTCTAATCATGAGAATATCCGTGTATATAAATATAAAGTGTCTAAGTGGTTCATGATGAAGACATTTAATACAAGAACAATCTATGTCAGCTGACAGTTTTTGATACATACGATAATGACAAAGTTTATTTTCTGTGATTATTGCGCCTGGTATGGATCATGTTTGGAGTCTACAGATATTTGAAATACTGTGTCGGCACATGATGCTGTTAACTAATTTTCGTCAAAAATAACAATAGTTGTTTTATAATATCTTCATATAGTAAATAATGTAGCCCAAATATTTTGTAATTCATAGCGTATTCTTCAAATTATTCTACAGTTACAGGAATATGCGTTTACTTTGCTCAATGCTGCCCGATCCACACCCTCGCCAAATCTAACGATTCACTGCAGCAGAAAGGAAGTAGAAACCGAGACTCTTGTAACCATGTACATGAAAGGAAAATTAAAATTGCAGCAAACGCCGGGGAAAGACTTAAGGGACGGTGATTTCGGTAGAGTTAACAACATGTTCAACTATTCCAAAAAGCCACCATATAAATGCAAGCAATGCACATGAACTATAACTATGAATCACATCAATGAGTGTCCACAATACGAGGACCTAAGACACAAGAACTACCTTCTAGTCTATCTTACAACAGCTTACAACAAACTTAAATCTTCAATACTCAAAACACAAAATATTGTTGTCGCCATATTGAAAATAACATCCACAGCCTTGTTTAGCAACTTCAGTGACTATAACTCGTTTATCGTGATTGTAATCACGATAATTTAATCGTGTAATTTAAGTGAAATGAAACAGACAATTATAAAGTGCATGTCCAAAAAATAAGGTTTCCGCGTTAATAGTATCACCCCCAGGGAACTTATTGGATAAAATCCATGAATTAAAAATAGGAAGTAAAACTACAGTAAACTTTGCAAACGATGTAAAAGTAATCTACGACAATCTTTTAAATGCTCTACCTCGTCTATCAGGTAATAATTACATATTTGTGATCTATTTCGCTAAATCGCTAAGGAATGTGCAAAAGTATTCTAAATTTGGCTACCAAGAGTGAAACAACCCTAAAACCTCTGCGGAATTATATATGTGGTTTAAAGCAACCGGGAATATTTTCTACTATAACTATAGTGGATCGCTTAAAGCAGTGGTGAAAACATCGGATCGAAAACTACCAGGCAGACAAGCACTCTGTCAATACTTTCTGGTTCACAAATGTTACATAAATCTTTGCGTAAGCTATTTGCTATCGCTTGGTGCTAATGTATGTTCTGGTACCATTTATAGTTCAATACCTGTACCCAAAGTCTAAGCTTAGTTGATCAACACATAAAACAGATGATGTTTAAATAATGTACTTTATAGCAGGACGGCTGCTTTTGCTTCAAACCTCAATAAACTTTTAATCAAAACAACATTATCGCCCATTAAATAGCTACCATCGAAAAGTAAAGATGAAGGCCATTCTTTATCATATTTCAAAGTGTCATAAAAAAAGTTGCTTTACACTCTTTCAGCAGCTGCGAAAGAAGCACTAGACATCTTTTTAAAAACTAATCTTGTGAAAATACGTATCTTTTCTTGGACTAAGATACAACACCAACAATAGGGCATAAGATGGCTTTTCACGACTGCCTCAAGAAAAAGTGTGTATACTTGCCAGACAGTAATCAAGCGTTTTCCGATCAATTTTCTCATCCTAGTAAAGCTAATGCAAGGACCTGACTCGTATTCGGCATCAGGAAAGATCTTTGCAACAGGAAATTTTATAAGCGAGACGATCTACATATTATTTTTCCTTACCGACGGATCCTTAAAGTAAACCAGCGTAATAGCATAGGCATTTGAGAAGGTGTAAATTAATGAAATATCTCTAAACTGACAATATAACCATAAAGCTTGAAGGGGTGATTCGTGATCACATGAGAGCACAATAAAAACACTTCATGACAATGCGTTTAGCATTAGTTTGCAGAATATTTTATTTGTAATGACTAGTTTTTTTTGTAAATTATATTTCAAAGCGTCCCTGGGTCTACTACCGTGTCCAGAGCATCTATTGTCCAAAATTCTCAGAGGATTTGGGCATAATAAGGAATTTTCTTGTAGGATTTAGCCTCCCCTTGGGAGTGGATGAAATATATTGTTTTGTATTGTCTTATGCTGTCTAATGATTACTACGATTCATACTATCAATAACACAAAAGCCCAGCGACTTTCAAATAATTCAGGAATACGTATTTACAGCTGTTCTTAGGGCTCAATACTTTAAAACACAGCGATTAAGGAGAAGAAGTTTATCAACAAATATTTATTAAAATGTATATACATTATAATTATATAATTTAAAGTGTTTTGATGATGATAAAAATTCAGACTGGTTGTACAGTTCCTACCCATTATTTTTTAAGAACACAATTTTCCGTTTGTTTCTTAATAATGCAACCTAATGCTTTGTGTAGAATAAGAGCACGAGTGGTTGTTAATACTGGACTGCTCAGGTTGATATATAAACGAAAATTTAGCAAATCGGCGCCCAAAGAAACTCTCAAGCACCAAGCATGAAAATGGTCATTTGATAACCATATTGCATGGTCTAATTGAGGCTATATCTGAACAATAAGCAAAAGGTCATTGCTAATTATGCCCGATTTAAGAAAAACAATTTTCGCATTGAATTAAACGACACATCAAAAGCATACGTTGGGCTTGGGTTTATGATATTTTCTTTTTCTCAAGGGCCCACAAATTCAATTGATATGCTGCAATAATTTCTAACATTACACCTACAGCGGGAAGACACTTTTTGTTATCTTGTCTACTAGCAGTAGAATAATTGCTACGAATACAGGTGGATAGACAAGAGGATCAACAAAATTATGGCCATCATGTTCACAAGACGCATTCATCAAAACAAGCGTGCACAAAACCAAACAGGCATCTGACACCAAAGGAATCGTAATGAAGCAGCAATTGCATGAAGTTGTCAGAACGATGACTTGCCTCATGCATTACTCTATATAGACATATACAGCATGAATACATTTTATTTAAATTTAACAATTACTGAATTAATTACATTGAGAGAGCTGATATACGAATGTGTATGTACACGATGTCCATCAATCGCTATATACCTTTCCGCAACGAATATGCAACTCAAATTTTGCTGTAAAGATTGGGTAAAAATCAGTAGCTGGTTTAACAACCGTTAATGCTTGAATACTGAAAATGTGCTACAAATACAAATTTCGTACCATATTTTATTTCTTTTACTTCATTAACTGTCATTGCATAAATGCTTGCCTCACGTGAATTAATACTATAATCAGAATCTTTATCAGATAAAATAAATTAAACTTAATATACGTACAGAGAAATGGGTGAAAATAAACATCAATAACTGTGCATCGATGAATGTTAGAGAAAATTAAGAGAAAAAAAAGTACATAAATGGCAATTTGCACATCTTTAAAACCCGTCAAGGTGCAAACAAAATGGCACGCATGCTATGAAATTATTTGAGGGAATAATTTGGGGGGGGGGAAAGCACCGTTATTTAGGGACACTTTATAAAAGTGAATACTTGATCTACAAGCCACAACTCTTATTTAATAGTTTTGCTTTTAACGTGCCATTAACTCTACAGATCCACTAAATTCACATTAGCTAAAAATAGTTTCTACTGAAACAAATGCAATACTTGTTAGAGTATAGAAGTACAAGTATAATCCAAAGAAAGTACACAACAAAAAAATTAAGTACAATAGGTTCAATAATGAATATAAAATGTGTAAATAATAGAAAAGAAAAAAATTGTGTGTTCATTTGTTAATATATTTCTCAAAATGCAAAGCATGGATGGATTTTTTCGGGGGTAAACTTCCTAAGTATGTCTTCTTTCGGAAGTGAAGTAATGCCGTAGGTTACGTGTCATAGATTTATGGCCCATAGAAGAAATACAAGTCGGAAAGAAGAGTCCTGTGAGCAAAATTTATTGCCCTTTCACGCCCTTAATTGAATGGGACGCTCATCACCTATGATGTAAAAAGAGCGTCCGTAAATAAACCAAATAAATAAAAATAAATTAATTAACGTAGAAGAAGATATTCCTATAAATGTTCAGAACAAATATCATCCTATCTGCCACAACTTCACATGCATTTCTGAAAAATCGACAATAACAGGCAAAACCTTGCCATTATTGGATACCTGGGATCTAACACAAAGAAAAAATATATTTTTCCATAAAATTCAGGGAGCATGCGAAACAGCCACTCCTGGATGACCAGCCAGCATTGCTATAGTGAGGGGGGCGTAAGTATTGTTTAGAAAACGCTTAAATACTTATATTTGAATCTAAAGGAAAAAATATGAAGAAAATAGAACAAAATATGAATAAATAAATAAAAATGTACATTTTCAGAGAGCAAACTATTGTGAAGAACCGCAGTTTAAAAATCCGTCATTTTGCATAAAAGTCATATTTCATAAATATTAAATCCAAAATTGTACTGCCTTGAAAAGTACATTAAATGTTAGCTATATATGATTATGTAAAGGCATTTTTTTTTCAAAAAATCCATTAGTTGCGATAAATTTATCCTCTAATTAGGATTATTAACAATTACTTTGCACTTAAACTCGAAAAGACTACTGCTAGATTCGTCAAACATTCAGATATTATACAGTATAGTTGATGTATAAATTATTGTGGTACAAAAGCGTATGTACCATATTTAATTAAACATTTCAACAGGAATATAAATCAATTCAAATCTATGGAAAACAATATTGGCTGATTGCCCCCTTTCCTTCCTTCCTTCCTTCCTTCCTTCCTTCCTTCCTTCCTTCCTTCCTTCCTTCCTTCCTTCCTTCCTTCCTTCCTTCCTCTCTTTCTTTCTCTGTGTGTGAGAAAAAGATATTATTTTGATGTTCATCAAGAATTTCCATAAAATCATTGCGTTCAATTATGTTTGGTACACGGGGGTGTTGCTTAGTTGTGTTCCAAGTACTGGTTGTGCGAGGTCGAGCGAGAAATCAATCATACTACGCTGACTGTGTTATTACTATATCTGCGTACAAGACAGGAGAATTTTGTATTTGTTTACATTGTAACTACGAGACTGAAAACTATATTTATTTCTCTTAATTTCTAATTTTGCCATATTTTTTTTTCAGCGCCATTTTGAGAAAATGGCTCAAATGTGCATTAAATATTTTATTCTGACCTTGAAAATTATTGATTGTTTTTTTTTGCAAAACTGTTTCGCAAAATATGTACTCCAAAATACACTACTGTTCAAACGTATATTTTAGGTTTTTTAAAGGAGTTTAACGCCCGTTTTTAGCCTGAGGCATCACAGGCGATGGACACTGATGATACCTGAGCTGAAATGATAAACAGGGAAAGGATATTTTTGAAGGAAAGAAGCCCTTCAGGTATGAGTTTAGGGCTCCTCCCCGGCATTTGCCATTTATGAGGACTGAGGAAAACCTGGAAAAAACCTCAGTCAGGTAGGACGGTCCTAGTGGGAATCAAACCCCAGACCTCCCACTCACGAGTCCACGTCTTAACGACCTCGGCCACCCCTTGGTGGTTTTAAGGGGTTCGAGAGCTACGTCTACTAAGATGGCAATTTTAATAAAATTGGTAATGGGTGAATTTTCGCATGAAATCATTTGACCTAGAGATGTCATGTGTCAGAAAAACATTCGCTTTTATGTTTTTAATAGCATAAATATGTATTCAAATTGCAAAAGATGCTATTAACTTCACACGCAATCGCCCATGTACTGCACAATTCATTTTATTGCGCTCTTAAGATGGAACATACAAATATAAAGTGTTGTATGTTTATTTAAAATAACGAAGTATAATTATATTGTTAACGCAGGAAATAAATAAATGGATCTAAAATAAGAATTGTAATCAAAATAAAGATATAATAAAAACACTAAAATGTTGATAAGTCTGTAAGAAAGTATTAATTACACACGATTAATTTAAAATATCATTTAAATGTGGGATTTCAAAGCTGCGCTTGCATCTGCTAAAATTTACCAAAAAAGAGGGGGTTTGAAGTATGGCAAATAAAACAAGACTATGAGTTATGCTGGCGTAGATATGGAAATGCATTACCAAACATTGTTCGATGTTCACCACACACATGGATCCTTTTTATTGTCTTTCCTCTTTGAACTGCATTGTCCTGTATTTTTAAGTAATTATGGCATGATAACCTGTAGTTTTTCAAGTCAGAAAACAAAAACTCAAGAGCAAGCAACTTGCTGCGGTCTGTGGAATGTTGCTCAACTTCTTCAGTATTCACAGCGTGAGAAAGTACACGCAAGGTCACATGCTCGGGATCAAGAAACGTATACACACTTCGCACAATGTTTCTGTTCTTTCATCTACAATGACATGTCAAGAGTAAAGCAGCAGCTGCCCTATAAAGCGAACAACTACAGAAGCGTAACATCAAAATTGTCGAGTCCTTTCTGTTAAATAAACCTACCAGAGTCTACTTCTCGCTGCGGATATCCCCAGGACGAACCTTCCTAATATACAGTGCGGTTATTTCAATTTCGGGCCGTCTGAACACAGTTGCTTACTGGAGAAATGCAGCCACCCCAACCGGAAAAAATTAGGCGAATGGCCAAGTGAGAAGTTAGTATTTTAGTATTTATATTTTACTCAAAGCCTAAAGTTATGCTGTTTTTTTATAACAATATGCACTAACCCGAATTATAAGAAATGTTGAAAATGATGCCCCTCAGTACAGTACATTGCCGGCATCTCCATAAGAAATTACTGTGTTTCATTTAATTTTTGTTCCGTAAAAATTGCGGTTCGGAATACGTTTCTGTCATTAAGAGATCCTGTCCCGGTAATCTTTTAACAAGTGGCAAACAGTTTCTCTACCTGGAATACAATTACCAGGATATTTTATTGCAAACCGAATCGCCTTACCACTTCTCTGTCAGGATTTGTTTTCACATATGTACCTTTCATACATAAAAACCGTTGTTCAAGACTACGTGCCGTGGCATAATAACTAACGAAGAATAATTAGTACACATGGCACACACAATGAAAGCACCGAGTAACACACGAACGCACAACCACTTGCTGTCAAAAGCTCCTCAAAATACAAGCTGCTGCCTGCACATGCAATATACGGCCTGAACGAATGACTCCTTCCAGTATGCTGCGCTCTGCCGGCCCGTAACTCAAATAATCTCTCTATGTATTAATCCATGGAGAAGCTAAATAAAAAAATATTATGACAAATGGAGATCCAGGATGCCTAAATGAAAAACAATTTGAAACCAAAAGATCTTGCAAGGATAAAATATAAAGAACCGAATTTATAAAATTGCAATAAGACCCAACTAACATACAGTGCAGAAACAAGATCAGACACAAGAAAAAAGAAAAAAATGCTGGAAACTATTGGGATGAAAAAATTTGCGACGCATAATCAGGAAAATGTTAAAGAGAAAATATAAAATAAAACGTATTAATTATTTGAAAAAAGAAGATCATAATGGAACAATCACGTGGACAGAATGACAGGAGATAGGCCCAGATTGTATGGTTTCAAGTCACCTTTTATAATAGTACCATATTTCTATGAAGAAATGGAAAATGGACAAACAAAGGCAGTAACGGTAAACTTTTTACTATGGGACGCCGCTTGGTAGGGCATCATAGAAAACGACGGTGAGAGGGTCTGAAGAAAAACAGGCAATATGTCTATTTTAACACTAGGACGCCCAATGGCTGACAATCGACAGGTTTTCATTTTCGAAAGCTCATATTTTCACTGTTTTCGAAGTATTTTTCTATGGTTTTGTGGCTTTTATTCACTTTCAATAAAGTTTAGCTCATCAATTTTTCTTTGCAGTCGTAACTTTTTAAAATAATAGCAAATTTACCATCGGATGCGATCAATTGACCACTTTCTTACCCACGTTTCTTACTTGGTTTATTGCGTAATTGTAACCGACAATAATCATCACTGCAAATCAAATGTTTGAAACTCATTGGCGTACTGCGTGAGTCATTGTTTATCAGCTCTTGTATCCGTGTCTAAAATTTCGCTTAGCTTTACATTTTCACTTAGCTTTCATCGACGTCACCATCACTCATGGCTGCTTTGGCTGCTTATAAGGATGAAAGAACAGCTAAGGCCGCTAACGCAAGATATGTCAAATAGAGTTATGTACGAAAAATAAAACCAAAGACAATTGTTCGACATGAAAAAATTTGTTATGTGGTTCTCGTATAATCAAAAACTCCACAAAAAATGTCATACCAGTACATCTGAAAATGTTTCAATGTTACAGCTCTCTGTACAGAGATCGCCCGTATTTGTATAACATGTCTTTTTTGTACAAATAATTTGTTACTATATAGCATATAGCAAACCCAATTCGTATAATAAAATATTTTCGAAAAAGCATGCTCTTGTACTTGAAATAAAAATTATGAATACCCCTTTCCCCTTTTACTAAAAACCATTTAGCAGGAGGTGAGCTATAAAGGATGAACAAAAGAATTAACGAACAAATGTGTGAATGCATCATTGAATAGCTAACAAAGTAAATGAATGGGCAAAGGGGCCTGGGGTTGTAGAGCGCTAAACAGACGTGATACATGAGCAAAAACCATGAACATAAAAATATCTCAAACCAGAAGTTGTTTCAAGATGGATTGTAATCTGGTTCGCAGCTCAGAGGTCATACTGTTCCCTCTACATCAGTACAGTCGTCTGGTAAGTAAGAATTGTCTTCTGCCTGAGTGAGAAGAGTACTTGTAATATCGAGTAGACACCAAGTATATACAAACTTATTCCAGAAGTTGTTGCAAACTGGGTTCGAACTGAGAAGCAATATCGTTTCCTCTATACCATCACTGTAGGCTAGAAGGCGATAAAGGAAAAATTCCATAGTTTTCAGTAAGAAAAATTAATAAAAATGCATAAGAAAATTGACTGCTAACGGGCATTTTAGGAGGTGCTTGAAACTCGGGCGTTCTAGTGTTAAAGGTAAGAAGCAATTTTCAATGTATGGACATTTCTTAGACGATCCCAAAGCTACTATTTTTCATAGGTTGCTGTTCCAAACAATATCATTAGTGTACTAAAACAAATGATTTATCTGGCCTCAATAAATAAAATATTAAAATGTAAGTTTACAAACAAGTAATTTTAAACGCACAATTTTATCTAAGAATGGGGGGACATAAAACATCCCTCACACCATTTATTCCTTTACTGCATATCCTTGAAAAAAATTAATTACTGAGATGCAACTTTAAAAATACGTATAACTTGCAAAACAAGTAGCATTCTAACTGAAACTACCATTGTGAAAAAGAAATATTTTGATGACAAGACTTCGCTTCTTTTTATTTACCAAACTAAACGCAATAACTAAAATGATTATCCAAAAACCAATAAATCCCATCAGGTGCTTTACCAATGCAGGTTATACCTTTTTAAGCGATATTGTCTGTTTAACGTTTTCTGCAGATTTGGCACTCTACTCTATTTCAGGAAAAAAATTCTGCTCTACATGTACCGAGTTCCCGATTATTCAGTGAGACCTTTATGAACTGATTAAAGATAAAATATATAATTAAAGAAAACTATATAAATAAAAATTATCTGAAATTATGGTAGGGAGTATTCAATGTCATTGTTATTACAGCTTCAAACAGCCATGCAATGAGAGAAAAAATTTAGAGTTCCGTCTTACCTTACCTTGCGCACTTGCACACGGCTTCTTACATGTTTAATTTCGTAATCTTCAATATACTATCTTCTTAGTTTTTACCGATTACTTCGAAAAAATAATTTTGTGAGCATGCTACACAAAAACCAAGTTAAAGGACAAGAAATTATACCAATTGTATTATTTTTAATAGTTCCGAAATTCATTAGCTAGCTAAGCATATGTACAAAAGATGCCAACAACCAAGTATTAAATAATATGACTTAATGTTTACTATGTTGTGTAAAAAACAGCATTCAAAACATTGGCACTAGATCTCATAAGAAAAGCAGTGTGGGGGTTACATTACATATCTACCCGCTCAACCTTATAGACGATGCATCATGTAGCATTTCAATTTCGGAAGACGGAAAGGTTTAAAGAAAGAAAGGAAAATAATGAAGAAAAAACAAAGCTGGAATTAGGCGCCAAAATTTAGTTTTATTCTCTGTTAATTTCGGATTCTAATTCATGTGTCCTTCATTTTCATCTGTTTATTTATAACAATCAATGTGGCTCAAGGCGCGGATTGCTGGTGACGAGAAGTAGTTGTTTAACGCTATCTTGATGCATTAATATGTGGTAAACAAAGTAAGATGGCTGTTTCAATAGATTTAACAAGGTATTTTCATGTACGATTCGTTAATGGGCACACTTCAGGAAGTAGAAAGTGTAACGATATAAAGTTAATCCAAAAATGCGTAGTCATTGAATGTACAGAACTTCTGTCACTTCTGATGAAATAAAGATATCTGTCGCTAGATAGCATTCATTTCTCTATTGGCAATGAGCGGTGCTCAACTTTTGTGATGGAATGAGCGTTAGTTATTGCAGAATGTTCTTGTTTAGCTTGGATAATTTATATCCATCATTGTATTTAATAATATTATATGAAACTGATTTAAGTTCCGTGCATAAGAAGCGATTGTTGCCGGTAATTACTGCGGGAAGGCATTACGTGTGACGTTGAATTACCGTAAAACACGCTGTAGTTTCATGAAAATAGAAGCGCTGTCTTGTGAAACACGTTCGTTGTTTCTTCAGCTTTCAAAGACAACCACTATTAAATACAAAAGAACCAAGCCTTCATCACATCGTCCATTTGTAGCTGTTAAAGCTGAAGACGGCATATGTAAGATAAATACATAAAAATTAATAGAAAAATAAAAAAATACTTGATTGAATTTTCTCGTGCAATTCACATTATGGATTAAAAGGCATTTAAGAAAATTAATGCCAGTACTTAAGTCGCCATTGCTGAATATACCTAACTCAATGAGTCAAAATCAACGGCAGTGAGGTATAATTTGAATTTTTGTTAAAAAAAAATACATTCATAAAATGTTAAAAGTTGGGAGATTTCTCAAGCAGAATGTCAATGTGAGGTCTGTACAGCTCATACAATGCAAAATAATTTTGGATTTTAGTTCATTTTGTTTCTGGTTACTTAAGAATATATGACCTTTTTAGCAAAAGTCCAAACAAAGGAACCAAGAAGACATACGTCTGGTGAATTTATATGTCAACACATTAGTCCAAAGTTGCCACTGAAAACCATGCCCAGAACCGGCTGAATGTGCCACACGCAATGAGGAGCTACACTGTGTTGTTGATAGCCGAATTTCTCGTTGCTTTCTTATATAGTTGTGAATTAGTAATAATTGCAAGTTACGGACTAACGGTTTCTTCTACAAATTAAAAGCTCAACATTTATTTTACTGTGCAACATGATTTGCCCATTTTCCCACATGCTTGGAGATTTGTTCATTTGTTTTATTTATGGACGCTATTTAACAGCTCAGGTCATCAGCGTCTTATCCAATTCAGGGCGTGAAGTAGCCGACAAATTTTGCTCAGAGGCCTCTTCTTTCAGGCTTGAGGTTCTTTAGGTTCTTTATCGTGCCGTAAATGTACAACACGGGACCCACGGCTTAACTTCCTTTCCGAAGGAAGCCATAATTAGAATTTTTACGCCTGAAAAAATCCATCGATCCTGGCCGGATTTGAACCTGCGATCTTTGGTTTAGAAGGCAAGTATGGTTACCACCACACCACCAGAACCGACATGCTTGGAGATGTTCCTGTGTAAGCCATAGGTATCATTGAACAATCAGTTAACAGTTCATAATTATAATATGCAGGGTTCTTAAATTCGACCTAAATCATATTTCTTTGAAATATCTCTTTTTAAAAATATGTGATAGCACAACACACTGAATTCATGTTTCGGAATTTTTTCAAAACAAAAATTATATGGAATCTGCTAAGAGAAACATTTCAATTTGAGCCTCTGAGAAATCTAAGGCATATATGTGCAAATAGTCTTTTGTTGTCTCCCAGAATGAACGATTTGAAGACTCATTTCGATTGACTCAACCGGATGTCAAAAAAATGTCTTCTCCATCCTCATGTTGCTATATTTGCCTCAATACTCGAAAATACTGCATCAAATTGTTCTTAATATTTACAAACTTTAATCTTTACGTACTTTGACATTACTTACTTGTGTTCACTTTTAGACAAGTTTGCCTTGTGTTCATGTTTGCGGTAGTTCAAAAGAGAAGATTTATAAATTACTTAGGTTATGAGATTACATTACAGAAATAAAATAACAGAGGGTAGTTCCAAATTACATTAACTTTAACTCGTCTCTATTCCAAAAGAGAAATATTCCAAATCCCTCTGTGATTTTCTGTCTTCCTCTATCAGTTTTCCATTTGTATTAATTAATTAGGAACATTTTTTTCCCCGTATATGCGCTTGATTTATCTTCATGTAGGACTCTTGCACGTTCAAATTTTTCGCTGGTTTCACCAAATTTCTTAAAGTGTATTCAAACGTTGATTACAAACGTTTCTTTTAATTTAAATGACAACCTTAAAATATACTTTGTTCTTCGCACACAATCTTTTCTTCTATTAATGGAGTATTTTCATAGCGAAATAGTAAACTGCATATGGGCATTGCTGGAAAATTGAAACGTTACTAATGTGTGAAGTACATATCGATTATCGATAGATGATGTTCGTATGAAATAATGGCGGCAAAAAGTATATCACAAAACAGAGGAAACGGAAGTATTTTTTTCCAGCAAAAAAATGCATTACATGTTAATCTTTCAAACATATTACTTATCTAAAACGAAAGATACACGTAAAAACACTTAAGGAACCGAAATTTTTATGAGAAAGTTTGTAAATTAATTCCAATGTAGGCAAACAGAATGTTAAATAAAAATGAATTAATCATATTTAAAAATAAGATAAAAAAAAATAAAAATTCAGAAAAGAAGAATGAGCACTTCTGGACTGGGAGTGAAACTTCATTACTAGATCGCACGATATATGATCTCAACAAACTATTGCTTCTGCAGAAAAACCGCTTTCAAACTCTATATAATAAGTATGATTCTGATATTTTTCATCAAGAAATTAACATAACCTAAATACACAATAGGGATTTAAATACGAATTCCTGTAAGCATATATAGTGCTTATGTCATTACAGGAGGTATCTAATTCATTGCAATCTTCAGTTGAAGGTTTCACCTGACTACCTACAGGAATTTCAAATAAAAACGAAAATTATAAAATATCGTCTTTGTTGTGTAGGAAACAAATCCACATAACCTTTAAGAATAATACTAAATATCCATCATGAGAGTGTTTCCATTTCTCAACCAAAAATACAGCCAATGATCGGCCCTTTTTACGAAGGTGCATCTAGTTTCCTAAAATGAATAAGAAGATATATGCAATGAAGCATATTTAAAACGTATATTCGCAGGAAGAAGAATGTACCTAATAGGGCCCATTAGTGCAGAAGAACTGCCGAGTATAAATGGCAGTTCCTCAGAAGACATATTGTGTGTCGTACAAAATGGCAACACTTTCAGTATCTTCTCTAGGAAATGCAGCACAGAATTCACATTTTATTTGTAGCAAGTGAAGTGCTGTGACACCCGATGGCGAAAGAGGTTGTACCGGTGACCAACCTACTTGTGAATGGACGGTTTTAAATGTGCCTCACTGTATTTTACAGTTCAGAAGAGTTAGTTGCGCAAAACATGATTATAATTCACATACCGCCCTTCTCCGAGACATTTTATATACACAATCTCATTGATTTAATACTCCCGCCATATTGCTTACTAGGCAAGCAGTAACATCACGAATAAGTATCGATAAATTTACGAGTTACCATAATACCACTTGGTGAAACATAAGAATTGACGTATTAATAATTGACTTTAATAGTTGTAATAGTAACATACGTTCGTTCAACCGGCATGAAGAGTTAAAGCTGTATAGCCATAGAGTTCGAAGAAAATAGTTAGAACATCCATGGTACTTAATCCCCCAGGCAAAAGATACTTTTTGAGATATGTCTCGTTATTCAAATTCAAATGCTTTTCTCTAATGAAGGGAAACACATCTTTGGCATTTTCTTCTATGCTTACACAAATTTCGATGGAGACTTTGCGGATTCGATTAGGTAAACTTTACCAGATTATCAATACCAACTATGATTGATGTGTTCTTTTTAAATAGTGTTTAACACCCGTTTTTACTAATGAGGCGCCACAGGCGGTGTGATTGCTGTGAAGATGCTGTTAATTACAATACACCTTACTTACTTCACATTAAGATCCACTGGCACTTAAAGCCGTAATCTATGCTTTTACAAATAAAAGTAGACCTTAAACATTTTGTTTGTTTTAAGCGGAATATAAAATGACTGTTTCCGAAGGCTGTTATGATTTACCCAAACCACCTGTGGTGCCTCAGTAGTAAAAACGGCGTTTAAACATTATTCACTTCACTGACTGACCCAACACGCTGTCACAGATTATGCAAAAGCGGAGTATCTCCGAAGTTTTTAGAATGTCAGTTTTTTAAGTCTTGCCCTTCCGTTTCATATGAGTACACGATTGAATTACACAGTCTTAAGTAACGCATAAACCGTTTCCTCATCACAGCAACAACAGAAGACCAGTCAACCTCTGGATAATGAACATGCCTTCAATAATGTAATATTAATAATACTGGAATACAGCACTCAACACACTCTTGTAGCATACCTAAATAATTACAAAAGAATTAAAAACAAAGTTGTATAATGTATGCTTCTTGAATACTAGATTATAGCCGGATAGCAACAGTAGCGTCCTTTTGTTTGAAAATGACATTTCAATTTTACAGGGCAGTCGTATGAAAAGTTTAATTAAATAATATTTTCTTGAAAAAATACGCAGGAAGCATATGGCATGAAGTGAAACATTACAAAAAATAAATTAATATTATTATTTTACAAAAAGACTGCACTTTGGAGCTTCAAATTTGCTTTGTAAACTTGTGTGCATTTTCTTTTCATTAAATGTCACATATTATATATTGGCAATATTCTGAATTTTATACGTGCTCCATAATTTAAATAAAAATGTCAATATATTGGACTTGGATTATGGTAACAAGATACAGTTTGCAGAGGAGGAGTATTTTATTTTATTCGTATTTTCTACAGCAATCAGTTTCATACATATTTTAATGTGCAGATAAAGAGCTTTATATAATTTTATAAATTCTACTGATTCTGTGAAGGTTCCACCTCCATAAAATTCGTTATAGTTCTTTACTAATGCAAAGTAATAAGACAGGGCCATAAGGTATACATTCGTTAATCAGTTCAAACCTGAGCTCCAACTTCTGTAAAATGGTTCCGCTTTTTAGTCTTGAGGTCGATAAATGAAAAGGTTACTTCCACTGGCAATATGAACATCCCCGTGATTAAGTTGGTACCTTACAACAAACAAACCTAAATATTTGTGCTGCAAGGAATAATTACTTGGCTAATGTTCAGATTTCACATATTGTTTTACATGGTACACTGATGCTAAAGGCAAATAACGAAGGATATGATGCGGTTTGCCATAATAATAAGTTTATCAAAATAAATCTAAATTGACCTTTCGTTTCAAATGCCGCGGATAAAAGAAAAAAAAAGCGCATGAAATATTTTTACTTCTCACTTCCATAACATCTACTACACTGCAATAATTATCTAGCTAATAAGCTGAGTGCAGACTTTATGTGCATATAAAACGTGTAGATAAAGTGCTGAGGCCATTTTAAGATCTATTGTTGGTCATAGCTGACACCCAGTTTCAATAAAGTCTACGTCAATGTTACATTGCACACACTAAGCCTCTTTCTTAGCAGTAAATATTTTGATCTTGGTTTACCGGATCATTTTTTCAGATAACTTTCCTAACAATCACATTCTTTTTCAGCATTGTGCAACCTGCAAAACAGCTTCCTTTTTCACAAAATTTATACGTTCATTTACTTCTACAGTACTAAGTGTACATATAAAAGGTTTCTTCGGTTAAAGCACATGTCTCCTTGATTTACATAAAAGTGAAATGGAGAAAGGTGTTGTTGACGCCAGGGAAAGAAGAGCACGAGGATCTTGATTCAGACACTCCAAAATCAAAAGAGCTTGCAGAGCTTAAGAGAATATTTTTTAAATACAGTAGCTCTCAAAAGATTTTTCTCAGTGTTATTTTATTTCTAATACAACAGAAATAAGAAGCGAAAATGCAGTTTTAATGCAGAAATATCAGTTAATGTTACAGTAAAACTTGAAGGTCAACAAAATCATTCCCAAAAGTAGGGCAACAAGTACGGGTATAAATGAAAGGGCAAACAATAGCAATGAAATCAGAAACATAACTTAGTCGTGTCAACCAAAGTGGGCTTTCTTGATACAATGGGGGAGGGCAACAATTCTGACATTTTCTAAGAGCTAAGCTTGTAAATAGGTTTTAAAAGCGCAGTGAGGGTGCCACCGGCTGTAGTCCGCCTAGTATTCGAGACTTAAAAACACATGAGCGGACCAGGTTTTTGAAGCAATAATTATTATCGATGCCCCTGACTGTAATACTGTAAATATGTATATACCATATCAATTTCATTGTTTTCCGCAGCGACGTATAATCCTATATTAAATTGTGTAAATGGCAATGGTAGTTAGATTAAAATTTTAATATTCGAATCGGGAGCTGAATTTAAATTTAGGGAACTGGTAGACTTTTTACATTAGGTAAGCGTAGGGAACACCTGGCCTCTGCAGCTGTCACTAAAAATGTGTCCCCGGAGTGAGGTAAGCTTGGTTTTTACGCTGTTGAGCGTTAGTACGCTAAATTTTCGCGCCCTTTCAGAACTTTCTATAGGAACCAGTAAATCAACCGTGAGTACTTTAAACTTTTGAAGCCTTCCAGTGTTCATAGGTGTACGTATGTAGACCCCCATTGGCTTGGTCTTCATACAGGGGACCCAAGCTAACATGTATATAAGGAGGCAATTTGCCCTGTTTCGCAGCATTCAATCACAGCAAGGCGGCAAGTAATTCACGCACAGTCAGGCAGCAGGCACCATCGAGTAGGAGGTATTCATTCACAGTAAAGCAGCAGATATTTATAGTAGGGCAGCAGGCACGTAATGTTTATATCACACAAGTTGAAAGCATAGGTGCGTGACATGAATGTCTAATCTTCAAATGAAAACCAAGTGATAAATGATCCCAAGCCTAAATCCTCCGAGGTACGCGTTCGATAAAGGTATATTTAGCGAAATATTGCCCCGCCGTGTCAATACGACGATTAAATGATTGTTTATCAACACCAGATGCCTGCGGCCATCAGAAGAATCTAGCTTGCCGGCGCGCAGAATCAATTAGCTACTAGGTCAAGATTACGGGGCATTCATTTCCCGATCAGAACAATAGCCTCTTTGTAGTACAGAAGAATGTCAATAAACACTTATCGGACTGCATATTTTCCTGTGTTTTTGTTGTGAATGAGTTTTCGTACCCCGCCCCTTGGGTGAAGGCATGATGAAACAGTGAAATTCCCTGAGATGCACGTAACCTGTGAAAGCGGAAATTACTTGTTACACCCACGCATTATCATCTGATATCAAGAAGCGGAATACCATCGCCGGAGACCCCGGCGAAAACCCAATCCCACAACAAAGTTTAAACAATTTAGATTATTTTAAAGTGGTAAAATAGGTTAGTCGTGATTTGAAATGTTTTCCAACATACGTGAAACTAATATTTCGGGAAACTTATTATTATTATTATTATTATTATCATCATCATCATCATCATTAATGTAGTATGCTGATTGTTCAGATCACTAGAATGTTGTAACTAAGACACATTAACTCCGGGGTCAAAAGCACTAAAGCTACGTGACTTCTGCTTCAGTGAACTGAGGAAATAAACCAGTTAAAAATATTCGGTCAGACTGCGTGACCCAAGCAAGATTCAGCCTTACACCTTCTGCTTGCGCTTCTTCCTTAAGACGGCACTTTAGCCAAAGGAACCAGGGAAGAGCATCATGTTGTTGTTCTTGTTGTTGTTGTTGTTAAAAGTGCGGTTTGAATAAAAATGTATACTTTTCTAGTTTTTTTTTCTTCAAAAATTCCTCATGTAATGCTTTTGCGTGAAGCTGTGAACATTTTATCAGCAGATATATAACTTTTACGCTTTAAGTTTTCAAATTCAGCATTCTGAAACTGTGATGAATTTTTGCTACACTTATGAAGCTGGCTTTTTTTTTTTTCTCTCTCTCTCCTTTCTTTTTCATGAGCCACCATCGCTTCCCCCGTTGAATTTTTTTCTGTTAACTATTCTAGAGTCGGAATAACAAGTGATGAGGTATTTTATGAGCATAATTCCGACTGCAGAATGCTAAACGCCAAATATTCATTCCAATTTGACCGAAAGCATTAGTTCGCAGCTGCTTTAGGTAAATACTAAATTTCAGTCATCCCATAAAGAGCATCCGTCAGCATCTAATACCACAGACCATAAAGCCAGGAGCGATGAGTTTCATCATTCTTACAGCATTGTCTTTCTGCTTCGCCCGCATGTATATCAGTGGAGAACGCTTGCGTTGCACAAACCGCAAGTGCCTCTGCAGAGATGCTATGATTACCGTGGAGAACTTCTTTGTTTTATTTCTCACAAAACAGCAGTGACGAGGTAACAAAGGACTGAACAAACAAGAACAAGGCTAAGAATGTTGCATGCACTTGTTTTCTAAGAATAATCACTGGAGTACCCGAAGGGCTATCACAGTGGCACAGTTGTTTACGTTGGCCAGACTCGAATCTTTTCATACTGCAGCTTTTATTCACTCCAGAGTAAAATTGTGAATGAAGATGACACATGCCTTTCGTTGTGTGTTTAAAAATAACGAACTTAAATCAATTTTTCACAGGTGACCTCCAAATGTCCTATTCATACTAGTAATCACAACCCCAGAATAAGGAGCGAAGAGTTTAATTAGTTCCTGTCTATAATGAACCTTGGCACACTGCATTAGCATTCGCGATTTGCCCTCAACAAGTGAATCCAGCAGCTGTTATTTGCTTGGCATTCGTTCGTTCTTTTAGTTGCATGTTTAGTTGGACTTTCTTTATCCAAGGAAGCTTCTCCAAAACTATAACTTTTACCATAAAATTCACATTCCTAAAACACACATATGACTGCTTTCTCTCGACCTTACCTATGTTGATATACTATTTAAGTGCGATAAGTAAAATTATCTAAATATAAAATGTTTAATCGTACAATTTGCACAATTACAAAACTCAATAAATGCAACTTCTTATAGAACAAAGAGTTGCTAACTCCTACAAAAACTGATGGCACTCTTTGACAGTGGAAGTTGCTGTTGGCATAGTCTCAAAGTTTTCACTCCTGTACATAAAATAAATCATTGAAACATTTTACCAACTTCTTGTATACGTTTTCGTACTACTTTTATATTTTCGGATACTAAAGTAACCACATTTCACCTGCCTCCTAAATTTAAACGTCCTTTGGCAGGTCGAAACAATTGCTAATGACAAACATTTTCACAGTGATATAATTAGTGAAAAAATATTCAGAAAATGCATTTCTTGTATACTGAAATACGGAAAGCACACTGCAATAGAAGATAATGAAATAACGCACAGGGTGTAAATGAACAACAACGCTCGAGTTTTACTGGTCTTAAAGGAGTCTTATAGAAGTATTTTGAGATAAGGGGCCAAAGGTGGGCTAAGTTTAACCTTCAATTTATATACATTATAAAATATTGAAAGTTGATATCCAATAATCAGTATTAAAGTCAAATATATCAATAATCTGTATTAAAATTTCCCGTCTTATTATGGAGAAAAATAAACCTCAACAGCTTTATCGAAATGGATAGCACGGAGTTCAAATTGCGCGTTTGTTCAGTGCATAACATCATTTCGAAAACTGAAAAACATAGATCACATTTAGTATTTTTGTAAGTTTTTCTCGATTCTGATACACTGCACATGCCAAACTTGTATTGTAATGTTCGAAAGCAAGACCCGATGTTGCTCCATCCATACGTTCAATTCTATTTCAGTTAAACACGGTTAGTTTCCAGTTCATTGCTTGGATAAAACAACATGTATTTTACTATATATAATAAAATGTTCTACAATATACAATTCAATTTCCTAGAGTTATTTTAGGAACAATGTAGCTCAAATAACGAGTACTAGCGAAGCAGGACTATATAAAACACTTACGCTACATTTCGAACCGCTTGTGTTCTTCTTCAAAGGCAGAAGAAAAGTATTCGCGCGCATCAATACAGGGTCAACAGTAGAAATATATTTAGAACATGCTAAAATAATTGTAATACAACTACGTTTTTAGAAAAGTGAAATTTCTGCAAATACTGGCAATTATAGAGCATCATACGCAGAAATTGCTGGGAGATGTGATACCTAAATAAGTAAAATTTGTTATGGGTACTAGAGCTACAAGCGGACAACGGCAAGTGAACTAACATTCCGTTAGGACAAGCACCATATATATATATATACTATTAATAGAGTAATAAAAACTTCTAAAAAGCACAAAAACTCATAAAAAACACTCAGAGTGCAATATAAAAAGGTTCACATAAAAATCCACACTAAAAACCGTAAAATTAAACTCTAAAATCACACTATATTTCGAGCTTGGCTCTTGGTCACGTGATGAAAATGAACTCATTTCATTCATTTCATCACGTGACCAAGAGCCAAGCTCGAAATATAGTGTGATTTTAGAGTTCAATTTTACGGTTTTTAGTGTGGATTTTTATGTGAACCTTTTTATATTGCACTCTGAGTGTTTTTATGAGTTTATATATATATATAT
Source organism: Metallyticus violacea (assembly GCA_030762175.1). NCBI lineage: Eukaryota > Metazoa > Arthropoda > Insecta > Mantodea > Metallyticidae > Metallyticus > Metallyticus violacea. The sequence goes on along the minus strand of CM060846.1, from coordinate 139,620,526 downwards.
ATATATATATATATATATATATATATATATTAGTGTGTTGAGGTTCTGTTTCCAGATGATTGACAGCATATGCGAACTTTATTTCGAAGATTTTGCTCTCCCTGCATAGCGTTCCAAGCTCCAAGGGACTCTACATTCACTTGCAGTACCGTTAATTAATTCCCTCTTTTGTCTTGAATATCTATGGCGGTCGATATGAAAAGCCAAAAGGCTTTAAAGTCTGCGGTAAAGTAATTACTATTCTGATCATCTATGTGCATCTCCTACACTTTTCAGATTGAGCGCTTTTCCCTGCTTCTATAGGTACTTGCTAGGTTAGCACCGGCGCAAAGTCCGCTCAGTGAGCAGACAAAGCACAATCGAATCTTTCTTGGGTCAAAGTGTCAGAATGGGCTCTGTATGATTTCGTAGCCGTGCGGTTCACCGCGTCACTTCGCTGTATTGAACAGAAGACAAGAGAATGCCTTATTTTAACTGATAGAGACATGAGGCCATGAGGTTCTAGTTTATACAATACGATTAATTATACAAGACATATAGACAAATGTTTAAATTACATCTTCTACAACCGTTGAGTTTGTCACACATATTAAATTAAAACTTAACATTATATAGCATGGGATTATTTATTTAATCCACTTGTGAATAAAATAAGAAAACGAATAGAAGCAATATTTAGTTGCAAGCTAGAATTAATGATTAAACTTATATTACTAAAACAAAATTCTATAATTTAAATATACATAAGACTGCAATTTATGCCCCAAAAAAGCAAACAAAATTATATTTGTATGTTTAGTTATACAATACATAAACACAACGATTCAATAGCAACATAAGCATAGAAGTAAATGAATCTACATCACACGAATTAAGAAGAGAGTTGGCATGATAGCGGATAATCGCTTCATTAAACATTTATCAAAATTTATATGGAAATCTACCTATAAATTAAGAATAGTTGAAATTTAGTTTTAAATAATGATACTGCCCAACAAACCCTTACATTTCTCGGGAGAATGTTCCAATTCTTAATAATGCAGGTGGTATACAATAAAGAATACAAAGATGTTTTGTGTCAAGGTATAAGTAGATCATCGTGGTGAGACCTGGCGCCTAATTGATGATGTGCAGATAAATGTTGAAAAAGCGAAGATAAATATGTTGGTGTTGCAGTATGCAAAATTAGAAAAGAAGCTTACGGGTAAAAGAATGCAAAACTCGGCGACAGATTAGCCTTGGCCAGGACAGAGTCTCGAAAAATGGAGAAACGTGATCATATTTACAAATATTGCATGTATAACGAACACATGTGTAGTCCGTTTCTCTGTTTTCCTTAAGGTTAGTAGGCAGAATATCACAATAGTCGAAGAGTGTAATGTATAATTCCAGGATAATATGTTGTTATATGATAACGCTGTGATATGCAGGGCTAGCAGGAAAGGATTTCAATGTGATAAAATAGGAATACGTGACTAAAGGTAAACACAAAAGGCAAGCTTTGTGTCTTTTTAATGATCAAGCGTCAGGAGAAGGGTTGTTATAATTTGCACTTCAGTCCCGTCAGGAAGCTGGGTTTTCGCGCCCTATGGCATAATTTAGTTTTGAGCGAGCCAAACATTTTTGCATCTATTGAACTTTCAAAGCGTCGCGGTAGCGTGAACCCCTTGGGTATCTGTAGGTCATTTTTCACCGGAGTGTATAAGGAGGAAGTTCGGCTCTTTTGGGAGTACCTGATCACTTCTCCAGGACACTTCGACAAGGCTTCCAGCATTTCGACTGTTTCATCTTCGATGTAATCGTCTATCATAACGTACATTTGGCCTATGGGTGCAAGAACCAAATAATCGGCGTTAAGAGTTAAATTGCTAATGGCTGGTTCGCTTAGAAATAACGATACTACTATCTAGTGCCATGTTGAGAAGCGGAAAGTTTACGTATCGTAATTAGAGGGCCGGCGACCCAAACGCGAGGACAGGTGCAGTCCTAAGATAAAAGTCCGATTCTAATTACCTTCTCGTCGCAAAATAATGTCACGAGGATCGGATGTACACCAAGGTCACTACACCGAACCTGCTTATTTTCAGAAATACCTGCTAATGTAAACAACGTTATGACCGACAAACTGTGCAGTGTAAAATGTTATTGTTAACAAAAAGTATTATTTCAGTCCTGTTGAGAGGGTCTCAATAAAAGAGAAAAAATTACCCTGAGATTCTGTTGTTTTGAAGCGTATGCTACAGGCTGAGGAAATCAATAAATTCATTAACCAACCGCTTCAAAATGGCCCCCAAAATATGGCGCCTAATAAATAAAACCGCTTCAATATTTTACCTAAAATATATAACAGACTAATTCCTTTGTAAGTGATGAGTAGGCAACGAAGTCTTGTAACCAAAACATTGCCCAGATGCAACTACAGGTTTAAGGAACGATATCTATAAGATAATGTCAGTTGTTTAGTGTAGTGATAAACATGCAGGCTCGTACAGAAAATGAAAGACATTACGTGAAGGGCGTTCTGACTTAATATAAACAACGCGATGTGTATAACTGGCGACGAAATAAGTGTCCGAACTTCCATCCTTAGTGATGTGGCATAAAATAGATGTTTTTTTTTTGTTTTTTTGTTTTTTGTTTGTTTTTTTAAGGATCTGACTCTAATATGGATTATTATACAAGTGAACCTTAGATAACGAATGAAATGAAAAAAAGTATTTAATTTCCTGTGTATTTTCAGGATGAGGAAAAGTTCCGGTAAATATCACTTAACCAATTATTACAATCGAACCCAAAGCCGCTAACTTGTAAATTTGTTGTTGATTTTGTTTATTTATGGCCGGGATTGAACCCGCGATCTTGGGTTCAGGAGGCAATTGTGGTTACCACTACACCGCCAGTACCGACTAAGCAGCGTGCGGAACTTGTTGAACTACGGAAAAGTGTACAGTACAGCAATATTTAGTTTTAATTTTAAAGATTGGTAATTTTTTCTCAAAATTATAAGTTTTAATGTAGACTTCAAATTGATATAAAGCTTAGTACAACAATGTTCATTTAGTTAATGATCTAAATGATTGAAATTCAGATATTGTACCAAATGCAGTAATCATTGCCATTTCCACAATCTTCGTGAAACCACTTCTTGCCTGTACCGAATACAATGAACTTAATCTCATTTAGGACCTCTCTTTATTTAAAATATAGTAAAAAGCTCTTCGTACAACATTCTTTTCAAAGCCACATTTTGGGGGTCCAGTAAGCTTCCCAGAAAAGCTGGAGCACTGCTAGAACCTGACTTCTTAGCTTCAGTAGACGCGTGACACAACATCCTTATTCACACCATTAGCTGTTGAAGTGAGAAGTGAATGATTCTTTTTAAATTCAAGTTTTTTTTCTCTCTCTCTTCGTCTATACAGCACACACATTTCAATTCCTGGAATTATTGCTTGATTTTGCTAAATAGTGTTTAACCCAGATTCTAGAAGACCATTGCAGGTGGTCTATAGCAATTAAGAGCATTCCTGAATGAAACGCATTGAACTGTGACATTTAGACATTGAAAGTCCAGCTGCTCGGAACTAAATTTTCAATTACTGATTTAAGAAAACAATAAAACAAAGCTAGTTATACCATGTGTTTTGGTTTACCTCTTGTACAATGAAAATATTTGAATTTCTGGGGGAAAAAAGACGTACTCGAACTTTATGACTGACATTATTGCTACATTATTTCTAACATTACATATATTTGATCTGCGAAAACCTTGCGTATGTTTCTTTGCCGGACTACTCAGTTCTTTGTGCATGCCCAGTTTCAAGTGTTCAGCGTTTTTCTTCATTGAGTCAGCATGTCATCATTATTTAAATGCTACGCAATAAACTCTAAGTGCCAGAGTTCAAAACAGCTCTCAAATATAACGTCTCGATTTGGCTATCAACAGAGTTTTTTCTACAAGATAAACGAAAAGTACAGAGCAATGGGTAGGTTTTAAAGAACTCTTAACTTCAAGCAAGAGCTCAATCAGCAGACTACTATAGTGCAGAGAAATGCAGGCAAGGTATTATGACAAAAGGCAGTCGTAAATCTGGCATTCTGGCATTCACAGTATCTGTTAACTCTCACGGTGAAAGACTCCGTGTGTACCATTATTAATTCATTCTATTCACAATTCCATGACAATAGGCATGAAACGTTAACAGCCACAAAAAAAAATAATAATAATAAAACGCAATATAGCAGTCCTTCTCTTTACCCAGGCCGCACCCATTGACAAGAGATATTCCTCAACAAAATGCTGAGTGCAATGAGGGTACTTTTATGACCAATAATATTGCTTACAACATTGCTCTCGGAATGGCACATAGTGAAGAATAAGTGTGGGGGTAATTTTATGACGTTATGTTAATATAATCTATTGTGTCTTTCAAAAGAGACGAAAACCTTTCTCGTATTTCAATTACGGTAACAACAGATAGAATGGTTTTCAAAGAAAGAAAAAGAAGAAGAAAACAATAGGAGAATAAAAGCCGCAGTAAATAATAAAGTAATGATACACGTATCAAAATTTACATATGTATGTGAAAAAAGGAAAAAACTACCATCCTTAGTTATTTGAAAGTTAAATTCGTATTTAATATAATGAATGCACCGCTTTAAATGTTTTACATGCCTTCATGACAGTTCAGGAAAGAAACTTGAAATAGACACTGAAAAAATGCAAAGCTAAATTTTCTATCTCATCAGATAATCAGATTTCTATGAACTCTGCAATATAATCAATTGATTGCGATGATGACATAATTTTACAAAAAGTTTCCTCATGGGAAAGTTTTCAATTTGTAAACAAAAAGAAGTATCTGGGACTAAGTTTGGGGAATAGAGCGCATTTTTACCATTGCAACTGCCTAAATGCTGTCCTGGTGAAAGAGCACTATTTTATCGGTTTTTCATTTGATTCATGTGTCAAACTGCTCACCAACACTGCATTATAGACACGTGTTTTTGTTTTACCCTTTTGCGGTGATCAGTAATATTTTTTGAGAATTTCAAAACACAGTGGTCTCTACCTTTCAGAAGGTAAAATGATCTTTGTACTTTCATCAGTCGTTGACAACTGCTTTATTACCGCTTCCACACAAGTGTATAAAGGTTTACACAAGTTTCGTCCACGGTCAAGAACCGAGAAATAAGTCCTGAGGGCTGCGATTAAACGTCACCAAAAACAGCACTGAAATGTCCTCAAAAATCGCGCACACAGCTTTTTCATGTGCACTTTTTCGAGCAGGATTTTGTACACTTGTTCGGTTGAGATGCCCATGATCTCTGCTATTTTCGGCACTTTCACTTAGTGGTCTCTCATTATATTACCATATATTTTTTCAATGTTATCCTTGTGGCGAACTAAACTGCGAGAATGGAACATGTTTCAACTTCAAGGCATGTATAGCCACATTTATATTCAGTTAATCAAAATAGCCTTCAATTCTGGAGTAGTCTTCACGAATTCATCCAACGCAGATTTAATTTGCGCGGCCGTCCGATTCTTTAAAATAAAAACTTTTTATCAAATATTACTATTACGTTAATCGTTCGGGCTGCAACTTTGACAAAATGCCATTACAAGAACAAAACTTACCAAAATCGTTGCGCCATTTAATGGAAATTTGCCGTCTTTTCTAACATCATCGCATGATCAATCAATAAAAGCGATTATATACCACGTACTGTGGATAATTTGAACTTTACCATTTTAAAATTAAGTTTGTTCGCTACTATTTGAGTTCTTCCAGGCATAATTTTGACAGGACCGATCACACAGGCATTCCCTAAATGTCAAAATCAGGTGGCAAGCCTATAAGCGGTAAAAATATATGGCATTTTAAACGTTTTATTCCTAAATACACTTTCCTCAGAATGAGGAAATGTGAGTACTGAAAGTGCACAATTCTGAATTTTAGTGAGTACTCCCAACAGTTTTTATAATCGGTTTTACGATTTATATGTAATAAAACTCAATTAAATTTGTACAATTGTACATGTGGACTAAAATGTTTGTGAAATAATGCAAAATAACGCAAAAACTGCATTTTATCGAATTTTCAGGCTATTTTTCATTTATTTATTTATTTGTTGATAAAACAATAGCGGCTTCTCGAAATTGAGGGCTGCCACAATGGACATGGCATAACACTTTATATGAAAAAAACACCGTTAAAGGTTTCATTGCTTTAAAATATAACCAGAATTTAACTTCCTTATTATTGGTATTAATATAATTATGACATTTTTGTACTATTACAATTTTATTCGTCTCAATCGTTCTATGAAAATTGCCTTTTTACAAAGCAGTGAGATACAACACATTGTTTAATTTAAAAAAAAAATTAATATTGCCTCTTAAATATTGCTTTTTCCTCATTAAAACTTCGCACATTATAAGAAGTAATGGCAACCACTCTAAGCCTGGCAATATTTTGTGGAGTTAAATGCAGATCTTGTTCCAAGTTTGATTTACCAATTAAAAAGTCACTATCGCCTAGTTTCTGACTAGCTTTGTGCTCAACTTCACTTTCAGTATTTCCACTGCAACAGTTGAGATTGGTATCACTTTCCCTAGGATTTTAAGGTTTTCAAATATAGGGGTGTGCAGGTTTTGAAGTTTTTAATTCAGTTGTGATGCACGAGAAGTTTGCTTCCAGTATTTCACTCATGTGAAGTCATCTTAAAATCGGCTAATGAAACAAAACAAAATTTTGAATTATGACCAATCACAGTCGGATTACGGAGTGAAATTATCGAAGAAAAAAAAATACAAAATCCGTTTATCATGCGATGTTCGTTTGTTTTGTGGTCAGTGTAGCCAACTCTATACCTCCTGTATATAATTCCTGAACACGCATCATTGACCACCACTTTTACTACATGCGGTGAGGAGCTATTGATAGTAACAAAAGCATGGACAATCGACAATCATAACGCAAAAGTGAGAATTCTTCAAAGCGTTTTGGTGATGCGTCAAATGTGCAAATTAATATTATCATTAGGATGCCAAACCACAGAATATAAGGAATAATAGAGACACTGTATGTTATGTGTTTTTTTTTCTCGGTTGGTATTAGAAAATGTAATAGTCGACTTTTGTTCATTTCGTAGGTATTCATAAATATTAGAATTTAAAAGTGTTAATGTTCTATGCGCGAATTTCAAATATATATATAACTTTTATTCTATTCATGAAATAGTCCTAAACCCGTAGTATTTTGCTCTTCACTACTGGCATTACTGACAATGGACATTCTTCTGTCGCAAGATTGCTTGAAAAGGTTAAGTACAAATATACAATTATTACAATTTTGTAAGTCTGGTTTAGAGAAATTATATTTAAATTTTTTTTTCATGAAATAGTCCTAATAAATATCACTCGAGGGTCTGAGATTTCTAGATAAATTCGGACTCTCTCGTGATATTACTTGTGATAATTTTTACCGTTTAATCACCAACACCGAATTTGGGCATTCAGTTGCAACATCACTGCCAATGTCTAAATCACTCGACCATTCTGGATGATTTCAAATTAATCGTAAACACGTTACCCATCTAGTTATAACTTTATAACTATTAGTTTCATGTTTTCTACATTTAATGGAAAAACTTGAATCCTTCTCTGAAATGATATCTGACAAAAATCATTTTAAAACCGTAAAATAAACAATAAATATTTCAAATGAAATATTAAATTGTAAAATATGCGAGTTTTTTCCGCATATATATATATACTAATCTAGAAATATGGAAAAATATGGAGAAATAAATAACTTAAGTTTTAAATCACTCAAAATGTACTTATTTGTTGATATAAGAAAAATTTAATTAAAACTAAGGAAAATACAAATACGTATTGACATACAAATCCTAGGCCTGTTTACCATTCTCCGTGATAGCTGTGTTTGGTCGTTAACACGTTCGTAATGACAAATGGCCTTGGATCACCTAGTTGCGTGACTGGGTGTTAATTAGAAAAGCAATAAAACAGAATGTCTCCAAAGATTTGACGCATAGTGTTGGGCAGAACTACGAGAACCCAGTAGTACAATTTTTAATGGATACTTCATCACAGTGTCTTGATTTTTTTTTTATGTGTTTTATATTTACGGACACTCTTTAATATCTGAGGTCATCAGCGTCCTATTCAATTTAGGGCGTGAAATGGCTGACAACCTTTGCTCAGAGGCCTCTTATTTCAGACTTGAGATTATTTTTCGTGCCGTAAATGTACGACACGGGACCCACGGCTTTACTCCCCTCCGAAGGAAGCCATATTTAGGATTTTTATGCCCGAAAAAAGCCATCGATCCTGGCCGGGATCAAACCCGCGATCGTGTCTTGAAGTTGCTCATCCTTCTATGTATACAAAAATCTTTAATGTATATGCAATGGGATTGCTTTGAAAATATTTAACAACACAATTTAATGATTGTACAAATTAAAGCACATTAAACAGCAATTGTTATACCAATCGCGTTAAATAATTTGAGGGGAATTTCGTTGTGTTTACACCAACTGAAAAATAAGTATATTGTTTTATATCTTTTATGATGTTCAGACAGACGACCTACTTCAAAGCTCTGCGCTAGTGTCGTAAGTTGACCGCAGGCTTCCTTTAAAAGTGGTTCTACTGATCCATTTTATACTAACCTACATATGGGTCATATCTTTTGGGACACTGTGTATATCCTTCTATTTCAAATGTTAGCGAACCCATATCACGAAGAAAAAATTATTTGTAATTTTTTAAGGAAGTAATCAAAATATCAGTCGTTTAGATCATTAAGTATTTCGGTAATTAGACAAAGAAAAATGTTTGTGATATTTAAAATTGTACGTCTCATTCAGAAGTGAAAACATCTCGTGAAACGGAATGGCAGCTGCAAAAGAAGTTTTACATTTTAAAATACTGAACTGTAGCACTGACCTTTCTAAACTTCAAGAGCAGCAGCCCGAAGTGCTGATAATTTATTACAGGAAACTGTGATACGAAATATGGAACATGTTGATAATACGAAATCCTTTACTATCTGGGGTACAATGGGCAGCGCTCTAGTAATGATAGTGTACACTTGTTAATTTAGTTGCCTTAAGTCAGTATAAGTATTGCCAAAGTCACTTCTAATGCTATGGCTAACTGTGCTAACGTTTCTGTATTGTAAACAGTATTTGTTATGCTTTTCAGGAACAGTTTTGGGATAATAATCATTTAGAAGTTAGTTAAGTACCTGGATATACTACGAGACGTGATCAAATAAATCCCGCCCGGTCCTCATCGCTCATTTAGCTGCGCATTCAATTAGCGATGGCGAGGGAGGGGAAGAGACAAATACATAGAATCACAGATCGTCATATCCCAGTAGGAGTTTTTTTTTTTTTAATGGTGTTTAATGTTACTACTGAGACATCACAGGTGTGGACATTGGTGGTACATGAGATGAAATGATCAATTTGGAAAGGATTATTTTTTAAGGAAGGAAACGTTCCAGGCGTAAGTTTAGGGTATCTCCCCGGCATTTGCCAGTTATGAGGACTGAGGAAAACCTGGAACAAAACCTCAGTCAGGGAGGAAGGTCCTGGTGGGACCCGAACCCTAGACTTTCCTACATGACCTCAACCACCCGAGGCGGTCCGGTAGGAGGTGCAGTTGACATGCGCGATTTGACTGTGAGGGCGCTGAGCAAATATGGTGTTGACTCCAAACTCGTCAATTGTAGATGAATGAGCTTGTGATTCAATTTTTGAGTAGGGGGGCTCTCAGCCCAGTGAAATTCACTGTCGGAAGAATGCCATGCATAGTGAGAAATGTGTATCGAAGACAACAGCGGAGAGGAAGATGGTGTCCCTACAGTCCTGACGTTTACATCTTGCGCATCGTTTGTTCGGAGCTCTTAAAGAAATTTCTGAATGACAACTTTGGTGAGGAACTACTTCACCAAGAACCACCAACCTTCTTTTCGGAAGGTATCCGACTCTTGATGAAGTAGCAGGATGCGTGTTTGAATTACTTCTTCTCCTAAGACAATAACTAATTTTTATTCCTTGAATATTACTGCTTCTTTTGTGTCTAGTGTGTAATTCATTGTATTTGTTTGTTTCAGTTGATGACGCCTGTATGATATCTTTATATCTCTTGAAGCAGAATTTTTAAGATCAGTAAGTCCATAATCCGAAACATTCAATGCTGGCAATGTATTTTGAAACAGGCTGGCTTATAATGCCACGAATCATGCTTGTAGAAACTCCTATCCAAAAGAGGAATGCATACGGTGCAAAGCAAAAAGGAATGGGGATATCAGACATTCAGGACCAAAAAAATGGGTATGGAAGTAGCTGTAAACCTCACGCATTCACAAAAACACAATAAAGCATGTGACGAAATCTAGTTTCTTTTCTTTTTTAGTCGCGTTGTTGTTCTCAAAACGGGAGATCTAAGACCAGGGGGTCCAAAATTCTTTTTCTGAAGATGTATTGTTATAACTGTTGACAGTTTACTTCATCGCCATGAACACCTCGCATTTAAATTAACAATAAAAATGCACATATGATTTAAATTATTTTCAAAACATATATTCAAGTTAAGAGTCTTAACGATTAAACATATATGACTTTTCCTAGGAATGTTTTATTTTCTGAGGTAAAACATGTTTTTAATACCGGTAAAATTACATAATTTCTTGAAAGAAAATACAGAAATTCATATCACCAGCACACTCCCTTGGTTCATAAGTTTATTATCCAAAAACTTCAATAACGGAATTTTACTTTGAAGCTGAAAATCAAGAAATTACATTCAACCAGCGCCTAAAAAGCATAACTTTTAAAGACTCTGAAACCTTTATATTTAATGTAAATATGAACACAGAATATTATTATCTAATTTTAATCTCTCTGTCTAGAGAATAACTACTGCAGTTACAGAATCTTTGAAATGGCTACCAGACTTAATGGAATCTAAGAATAGAGCGTGTTCCAAGCATATGCTATAAAGCTGGGGTATTATTCTCTGCCAACACTTAATCACGAACTTGCAACCGCAACCGCATTGTCGTTAATTACACGGTGCATTGAAATCTGCATAGAAAGGACAAGGAAATAATTGCAAAGTGTGCATCTGCTAACGTCTGCAAAACACCTTGCAACAATGCTACCAAATCACAAACAAAAAGTACGAAGCTTACTCAAAACAATTTATAAAATCCGCGTTAATCTTAAGTGAGGTGTTTTAGTGCGTTATTTCGGCAGATGCATTTCCTTTACTTTTGCGAAAAGTGTTGCCTTTAAAGAATATCAAGAATCGTCGTGTAAATTACTCTTGGGAATGCTGGAGGTGGCTAACTACGAGGGCTATAAAGCCTGAAAGGAATAGCGCACAATAAGACGAATACAACTATAATATATACATTATCACTAAATGTTGGACAATGCGGCCAAATTCTCTGTTCTCTAACCCCAAATTACTTACTTCCGCCCTCCAAGCTTTTAGCTCTTAATCACATATAACTTATTTGAAAGGAAATACAGGCGCGATGCATGCAGATGTCATCTCTGGACCTGCAGAGTGAAATTAAAACTAGGTGGGGTAAGTGACCTATATCATGAAGTTAGGCATGAAACAGAGGTCGAGAATAGCGTGGCTTAGGCTGGCAGGCTGGAAGGCACGTAAGATTATTGACGAGGAAGGCAGTAGGATTTGCCCATTATGCTGAGAACTGGAAGATTGGGTGCACATTTTGGTTATTGCACACAGAGAGATGTTAGACAAAAATTCCCCCGGATTCATTTTTGACTTCCAGTAGGGGGAGACTGTCATGCTGGGACTTAATTGTAAACAGACAAAACTGGCTAAACCTCGGCATTTTCTTAAGCGAAATACAGAATTTTAGGGACAAAAAATTTCTATAAACATTGTATATAAATATGACGAAAATTGATATTAATATCAGAAAGATTGTATGCATGTCTGTTTCGCGTGTGTGTGCGCGTTCTTGTTAATGCGATGTTTTCTTTTGTTAGAATCAAGTTCAGAAATGAAGTATTTTACAAGAGCATGAAAGGTCTTCGATATGTTACATATGTATATCTTGTTTAACTGGAATATTAATACTACTATTACTTTACTACTACATATAACTTATACTCCAATGTATGTTGTCACTTTTGTTTCCACCCCTGCCGTTGCATTAAACCTACCCACTTTTGTTAACTCAATGGTGCAAACACAAAGTGTATGAATAAAAAATAAATAAAAAAGCGCTTACCTAAGGCTTTGAATTGTGAACTCATTACAAATATTCCAATTTTTCAATACTTCCATTGCCACAATAAAATTATATGAACCCTAACGCATTAACATAATACAGCACACGAAATACAAAATTTGAATTATTATTTTGATGAGTAAATATTCCTTAATGACCGAAGTTTTATTATGCGTTTTAATTAAAGTATTCAAAATTTATAAATTATATTTCCATACATACGGAATATTTTACCATATGCTTCTTAATAGATATTTTTTAATACAGAATTCCTCTTAATAACTTTAAGTATCTTCTTTAATCTCCAGACTACCTTAACAGTTCTGAGTATCTATCAACCTTACTGATAACCCGTTTCATATTTCTATTTCCCTGTTTTATAACTTCTGAAGTAAACCGTTTCTGGCATTCTAAGTACATTTATTCCATTAGACCGATTATCTCTCTTGAATTTTTTCGCCATTTTTAATGTTCTGTTTAAACAATCTTACTTAAAAAAACACAGTCTCATTTGTGATCAATAGCTTATCATAATGGTAAAGTGTCCAACACTGGCTTCCATAACAAATAGCAGATTACATGTACTATGGAGTGGCATACAATCGTTTTTATTATTATTTTCAGAACGATAAATTGCAAATAATTCGTTAAACATTTTAAAGCTATTTTCGTGTAACAAGTGTAATAATTATTTTCCAAACCATCAAACAGGGTGTGTGTTCATTTTCTTTTAGATACGAAGGTAGGTTCATAAATTTCCGGCCTCGCCGATAAGGATTATCGCCTTAAAAAACCTTATCTGGTGTCATACCTTACCTGTTAAGTAAATAATTGTTACTGTAACTTCCGCTCCGCTGTGTTCAGTTTTTCAGATATAGTTGCATAAAGAAGTGTAGAAGATTGTCACATGTTCAAAATGGAGTGTCTAGCTCCAAATGAAATTAAACAGCGATTGGACGGTGTATATGGGCAAGCATCCTCCTCATATCCTACCGTAAAAGAATGGGCCAAACTTTTTCGAATGGGTCGAAAAAGCATTAAAGACAAGGAGCGCGCAGGACGGCCCTTAGAGGTGCTCACTCCTGAAAACATCGCTCTTGTGGAAGGAAAAATTATGGAAGACCGGCGGCTCAAAGTTAGAGAAATAGCAGCAAGGTTGGGCCTTTCAAAAACAATAGCACTTCTAATTATTCATCAACATTTAAACATGAATAAGGTTAGTGAAAGATGGGCGCCAAGTCTTCTTTCCTCAGTCCAAACGCAGCAACGAGTCATCTGTTATAAGATATTTTTGGAGTTCTGCCGTGGCAACCAGAGAAAAGTTCTGCTAATCATTGTCACAGGAGATGAAACTATGGTCATCTACTATGATCCCTTGTTTAAAAGAGAATAAATGGAGTGGCGTAAACCTGCCAAAACACTTCCTCGAAAGCCCAAGGTCACTCAGTCAACCAAGAAGATCATGGGCACAATCTTTTGAGACTGTGAATGTATGCTCTTCATTGACTTGAACGAGAGGAACACTACAGTAAATGGGGAGTACTATGCTGGCTTACTGCACAGGCTACGTGCTTCCATCAAAGAGAAAAGGCGAGAAAGGGTGCGCCTTCTTCGCGACAACGCGCCTGTGCACACGGCCCTTGTTGCAAAGGAAGCTGTGAAGAAATGTGCCTTCAAGGAGATCGACCATCCACCCTACAACCTAGATCTAGCTCCCAGTGACTATTTCCTCTTCTCAAAATTCAAGAAAGACCTTCGAGGAAGGAAATTTAAGTGTGATGAAGAAGTGATGGATGCTGCTTATACCCGTTTTGCAGACAAGACTTCTGACTATTTTTGAGGGGAGGGGGATTGAAATGTTAATTCAAAGATGTAAGAAGTGTATTGCAATAAAAGGTGACTATATTGAAAAGTGAAACATAGTTTTTGTCTTTATCATATCTAGAAAACAGTTAAACCGGAAACTTTTGGACCTTCCCTCGTAAGATTCTGGACTTCAGGCGAATTTTTTCCGTCAATATCTTTGGCTTATTTATATTTCCTGAAAGTTTCAAAGTATCATTTATGGGAACGTACTGAAGCTGAGGACATATTTTAATACGTTAAAGGATGGTTAAGGTTTAGTCACGGATTCGAGAACTGAAAGTCTGGGGTTAGACTCGCACCAGTACCATTCTCCCTGACTGAGGCTTTTTTCAGGTTTTTCTCAATCCTCATTATGGCAAATGCCAAAAGTGCACCTATAACCAATGCCTGAAACGCCTCCTTTCCAAATAAATGTTTCTTTTCCAATTTATTTTCTGCAACATCGATGTTCCTTACCTGTGATAATTCAGTAATGAAATTGGGCGTTAAACAGCAACTAAAATTACTGAAGTTCAGAAACTTCAGGTTTTAACTGAATTTTAGCCAGCATTAAATCACTTACCTTGTCGCTAAACTATCAAACGGTTAATTATCAATTTATTTACAGCTACATATTAGCATAGCTCTGCAATAAGATTTTAGAGAAATTTTTCCTGTATTTCAGAATAAATTTATCGAACGCTGGTTCCATTACCTTGTAATGATACTGACAATTAATTTTAATGATTATGCTCAGGAAACTGCAATTTTTTGACAGTCATATTACTAAAACTTAGAGAAATGAAATAATAATAATAATAATAATAATAATAATAATAATAATAATAATAAGAGATAGTTCTACATTCTTCTGTAGGAATACAAATTAGTTGCCACGCCCGTCTCGGGCTTCTTCTGATGATGGCCTTAAGCGACTTTTGTTTTATTCTTTATTTGTTCTATCTGTACCGTTTTTAGAACGAATGAATGACAATTCGTCACATAGTGCAATATATGTCAATTTTATTCTTTAATATTCATATGCTGTGGCTTCAATTATTACACAACACGAAAAATTAGCTAAATACTTTCTTCTTTCAATTAAATGCTCACTAGCTGGAGAAAGATTTTCTTTTCTAGCTCTTTTATGCGGCACACACTTTTATAAGTCTGGTAGATAATGGATGAAATGATTGCGGTGTATATAAACGGGAGCGCTTGAAGCTGAAATCCATTTTCGTACTGAGGAAATGCAGCAGACATAGGAGCAAATAATTCCATTCGTCTGGCAACAGTCCTTGTGAACTTTACGACAGCTATAATGCATTTATATCTTTCCCGGCCAGACGGCACTCAGCATGTTTATAACGCCAACACCCTCATTTCGAAAGTGGTTAACCCAATGCTGACTTTTACGAGGTTGGTGGCAAACCTTCATCACAAGATGTAGTCTGGCACGTTCACCAGACACCAGACTATTGGGGAAGTCAAATTATAGCTATGAATTCTAGAAATTGTCCCTAGCGAGCATAATATTCCGACGGTTATTCAACATGTACTAGGCTTCTTGTTCTATGGCAATACAACCCGAGTTCGGGTCATTGCCTGCCGCAGCGATCTCTACCTCCGCCTTAAGACTTCATTGATAGAAGGCAATATTGCAGGGGGGGGGGGCAATATACTAATCCATTATACACCAAATTGAAAATGCAACTTAATGTTTTTTTTTTATGTTAACATTTAATGTAAAGGTTACTTACCTCCTAGAAAAATGATAAAACAACGCTTTAACTTCTTCTAAATTACGGGAGAAAAAAAAACACTATTTTATGAGATCTAAAGCTGTTCTAGCGACTTGCTGTCAACGAACTTTGCTGAAATTCTGAGAAATGTTGTTTCCTTATTGTATTTTTTTATTTGGTTTATTTACGGACGCTCTTTAACAGCTCAGGTCATCCGCGTCCCATTCAACCCAGGGCGTGAAACGGCCGACAAATTTTGCTCAGAAACCTCCTTTTTCAGGAATGAGGTTCTTTATCGTGCCGCAAATGTACGACACGGGACGCAAGGTTTTACTTCACTTCCGAAGTAAGCCATACTTAGGATTTTTACGCCCGAAAAAATCCATCGGTTCTGGCCGGGATCGAATCCGCGATCTTGGGTTTAGGAGGCAAGTATAGTAACCATTAAACACCAGGACCGACTTCCTATTGTATGTCGAATTAAAATGAGATGAGGTCATGGACTGTTGGATAAAGTCTTATGATGGATTTTTGTTTATTCATTCTTTCACAGAAGAATTCCCTTACATTTGCATCGAAAAGTATTGGGCCTTGTACTCCTTATCTATCGATGACAGAACCAACAATCATTCCTCTCTCCTGTAAAAGCTACAGTTGTTGTACAACTATTATGTTGAAGTATATTATAATTCATCTAACATACTCGTAATTATGAAATAAATACTTAAATATGTCAAGATTACAATTACGTAACTGCCCTCAGTACTCATATAGTTTACTAACAATGTTGTATTCACATACGATAATATATCCATGGAAAATAAATGTAGAGAAGTGTTACTGTTATATTGGTTGATGGAATTATCTATTAAGCCAAGCATAGTAAGTGCATAGTGTACTAAGGGCGTGAGATCAGGACGAAGATTGCGTTGCTGACGTTAATATGACGAAGTAGAGAATAATTCTAACCACTTGGAAGTTGGAAACAGAGCTCATAATGAAATGAATATCTACACCACAATTAACCGAACTAAAACCTAAAGGAGTGATACTGGAATAATCATCTGATGAACGTCGAGAGCATTGGCGTCTGAAGTAACAGTGTGTTTGCTAGGCTTTCGTGCCGTCAGAACGCAGCAACAATCTGCCTATCTTGCGTGCGTTGTTCACCGGTCGTTGTGTCATTGACCCCCCTGCGAAATTAAGTTTGGATAGATGCTTTGATACGAGCGGATGTATTGTGTGGAAGTATCATCTATTTTAGCTTCTGTGTAATTCGTTAAGATGATCAGTGGTAAACCGATAAGCGTTACTACTAAAGCCGATATTTTTGTCAATAATAATCCACTTTTCTTTATTTTTGAGAATCGCGTGCACACTGCAAATACAAAATAAGATGACTGCATTTTAAATACAGTGTACTTTTAAGCTTTTTATTTTCTTCTTCTTTCTTGATTATAAAATGCGTGTTTTTAAAAAGGTAGCCAAGTTGCATTAAAATACCGATATTTGCTAACCTATATAATTTTCATTAATTTTACAAATTTTGGGTCGGTTTGCATCATTTTTTGTCATCAACATTAAAGTACTGGCTGTTACTGTTCTTATAACATCACAACATGAGCACAGGTGGACATATTTGTGAGATACTGCGTCTCTTTGATTAGGTTTTTATAATCGATGATGATTCTGCCTCCCAAAGCCAGCACCGTAAGAAAACAATCGACATATCGAACGTCTTAGAAGAGTGAAGGTTATTTCACCCCACAGGATTTCAATTCACACTAACATACTCTCGCTCCGAATGCTAGAGTTACAGTAGTGTTACTATAATCTTCCCTGAATATTCTGCAAAGAAAGTAATAACAACTAGAAAAGTAGAAAAGCAGAAAAGAATATAACACTAGGAAAAAGTCATAGATTTGTAATCGCTATATTTCAAACTGCTTGAGAAGAACTTATCCAGTTATTGTTATTTTAGTTACATTGTTAACAGTGTTACAATATTTTTTATTTATATGATGCTTATAAATTACACAACGCACACCATCATGTGACAAATAGTTTGCTGTAGTTTATGTTTTGCAAACTCTAAAAGCTCTTTTGTCGAAGTAAAAATTGAGGTTATAGATTTCAGAATTCTAAGCAAGAGGACATTACATTAACAAAGCTAATGGTATGTATTTGAATATTAGATCAAACACGTGAACACAACAAGAATAACTAAAGCGTACACATGAATTTCATGTACAACGGCTGCTCTGCCATTCTGAACAATTCGCAATGTAAGTTTCAATTATAATTCCAGTCAAACATTTTGTTTTATTTCGCCTGGACGTTGTGAATCTGATCAATGATAACCAGTACTGAATCTTTCATTCCCAGTGTATTTATTGCTTTAAAAATCCTAATCTATCTGAGCATTTTTGCGCAATTGTTATTATCGAGTTTCCAAAACCTGAGCTCTTGCCAAGGACTGCTCTCAATGCTAATACCTTCTTCTGACACGTTTGAACTCGGCTTTAAAGTAAATAAATAAATAAATTCTAATTAAATACCAAATTCAAAATCATTATATACACTTTATTAAAATAAAGAAAACTTTTATTTTTAGTAGTGTTTAACGCCCGTTTTTACTACTGAGGCACCACAGGCGGTGGACACTGATGATACATGAGATGAAATGATATATTAAAAAAGGATATTTTATAAGGAAGGAAGCGTTCCAGGCCTAAGTACCTCCCCGCCATTTGCCAGTTATGAGGACTGGGGAAAACCTGGAAAACCCCCCAGTCAGGGAGAACGGTCATGGTGGGATTTGAAACCCAGACCTCTCGCTCACGAGTCCGCGCCTTAACGACCTCGGCCACCCGTGGCTGTTTAGAGAAAACTGCCTATATATCAAATGACTTTTTAGAGTTCCTTCAGATGTTCTGGTGCGAGCTTTGCGAACCTACAAATATCCGTGGCAATTCTGTGTTATATCATATCATAAAAACCAAGTTTTTATTTTCTTAATTATAAGTGAACTAAAAAGTATAAACTAATTCATCCTAGCCAAATGCAGTTTTATAATCCCTTGCAAGTTCATAATCTCATAAACTTTTTAGAAAAATTCTTCCAAACGAAAACGTGGGGCGCATGCAATAAATAAAATTAATAACTGTTAAAGGTATTTATAGTTTAATTTAATCACACAAAAGGTTCAGACTAACTAACTAACGCCGCACGTTTTTCATTTGGAAGAATTTTTTTAGAGTTGCTCCCCTGTGCGGAGTTAGACTCTATGGGGCACAACTGAGTATGACACTCCGTAGGGCCTAGCGCGGTATCTATAGATTAACTGAAAAGCTCAAAGCGGGAGTGTACTTCGCTGGGATGCAGAGAGGTCCCTGTTTAAAAACATGATATATTCGTTCGTGGATTGCCGATCTGTCTACCACAAACATTTATTGCTTTCCAATGCGCAGTTAGGTAATAAATCAGCACCGATTAATTCATTCTTTCTAGTTTTTATTAATCGAGTTTTTTTTTATAATTGGTGTTTGATGATTTTTGTAATTTAATGTCAGTTTATATAGTACAATGCTGTTGTTTTCACACACGCTAACCAAAGTACATAAACACAACATACCACTCATACGATTATGTGTCATTCGGCTTATCTATTGTAAAATTATATTTCCCTTCAACTTACATGTTTCGTTCCCTTCATCACATTCAACTGGTTATATTGATAAACGTCTTGCAACCTCTCAGTACTATTTTGTGTTTAGATCGCTCCAACACGAATTTATTATACAAATGTTAAAAGTACCATTTTATTTTGTAAGGTGATTATGAAACGAGGCTAATCCTACACACAACATAAAAATTACTTTACATTCGTTTTACAATCATTCAATGTTTTAGAAATAAATTATATTTTAAGAATTTTTATTCTAATTATTCCTTCTTCTGCTTTCCTCAACAAAATACTGACATTGTTAATTATAGGCCAGAGAATAACGTATGCATTTTTAATACAATGGGGATGAAAATCTTTGAATGAATGGTGTTTAACGCCCGTTTTTGCTACAGAGGCACCACACGTGATGGACAGTGATGATACATGAGATGAAATGATATATTGGGAAAGGATTTATTTTTAAGGAAGGAATCGTTCCAGGCCTAAATTTTGGGTACCTCCCCGGCATTTGCCATTTATGAGGACTGAGGAAAACCTGGAAAAAACCTCAGTCAGGAAGGACGGTCCTGGCGGGATTCGAACCCAGACCTCCCGCTCACGAGTTCGCGACTTAACGACCTTGGCCACCCGTGGCGGTGAAAATCTTTGACAATTGCTGAAAGCAACAAAGAGAATATTTTTGAAAATAAAAAGATGCATAAAGGGATATTTTGATAACATCCCGCAGAAAGGAACCAAACTACACAAAGACCGTAATTAATGCATTTTAATAGTCATTTTCATTTGTATCAATACTTTTTTTTTTTTTTTTTTGCAGCGTTACTTATGTTTACTTTAAAAGAGGTTTCTCAGGGTAGGCCTGTTGCGGTTAGGTTCCTTCCTGCAGATGTGGTCCATTTAAGCAGTTGTTAGTAGCATAGTGTTTAGCTGTATGGTTTATGTTATTAAGATAATTAGATGCTGCAACAAAATTGTATTTTTTTAACAAACTACATATTAAATGGACTTTATAGCTATTTTCATGTGTTAAAACGTCTGCCTTTACCCAAGGCTATGAAAAATCTGTTTTTGAATTAAATGAACTTTATAACTATTTTCATGTGTTAAAACGTCTGCCTCTACCTAAGGCTATCAAAAAATCGATTTTTGGCTTGTATTACTCAGTATGTAACATTGTTTCTGATATATGGCACACCTATGGTACGTTTAACATGCTATTATATAACACAGGCAATTTCACTTTACATGTAACTAGTCTTTATATTATTTAAATAAATAACGAAAAAAGCTACAATGACAAATCGCTTGCTTCAAATTAATGCTGCTTGTAACTGCAAAACAAAGTTAACTTCAATTATATTGACTACAGCAATGCTACGAAGTCAACATAAGTGTGAGCTGGAAGAAATGACAAAAAAGCTCTCACAAAGACTTTTATCTTGTTGCAATGATCTTCCTTTGACTGATTAGCTATGAATGAAATTTTAACGTGCCTTTCAAAAGGAGACATTCATGCGTTAGCGTGGATTATTATAATCGATTACGTTTTCCCGAAATCGTCCATTTGATTCTTTAATTTTCGGAGCCTAAGGGTGGGTTCAGATAAATTTCGAGTAGGTACCGAAGCCTCACAGGCTGACACTGCACCTAAGGTAGAGGTTAATTAAAAAAAAAGTACATTTAACATTTTCGTGAATCTAATAACTACATAAAGCATACTGAGAGTCCCACAGTTTTTATATTACTTTATCTTTTCTTTTCTACCTAAGACCTTAAAAAAGTATATCAAAGGCAACCAGCAACAGTTAGGAGTTTCCTGCAGGTGTATTTCATCTCGGTTGTAAAGTACATAGGCGTTAACACATCTACCTGCTTCCGTCGATGACTCATTTAGCTAACATACCTGTACACACAAAAGCTGCTTCATTCTTTATCACTCCTTTGTTTGGCATGCTATTTAGCTAACATACCTATCTACACAAAAGCTGCTTCGTTTTTATCATCACTCCTTTATTTGTGAGATTGATATCGCTTCTGCAGAAGGTTTTTTACTTCAACTTCAATTAATCCTTCTTAGCTTTCATCAGCCGTCATGGAAAATACGTGACTCTCTCTATTATTCTTAAGCAAGCCGTAATTTAAACAAAGAAATGATACAATCGGCCTGGAACATTTTTATGACGAACGCAATAGATGTTTGAATTTTTCTCAGTTACACGGGCGCATTAGTTTTTGCATCAGATTTCTTGTTTGTTTGTTTGTCATTGAGAGGTGCGGTTAGTATTAAAGGGTTATGGGTTTGCGCCAATGACATTTCGGTTAAGTTTTTTTTTCTGAAGTTGGCAGCAGAAGAAGTATGGTGACAAACGCATCGATCTACTAGGTACGATTCCCAGGTGGCGTGCTTGCTTTGAGCGGTAGACACATTCAGTTGAGGGGCACAAACATTTTGGAGGCAGACTAGTGAAGGTTGTGATGGAGTTGGTTCAAGGAGGCAGTAATAGAGGAAAAGACATAAGAGATGGTTTCAAGTTTCGCAAAGTGTATATAATATGGACGTATGTGTTGGCGTTGTAGTTTTGTCCTGTCAAAATAATAATCTTAAATATGGACACAAAACTGTAGTGGGTCATAATTACCAGAACAATGAAAGGCATTTTGTACGTCAAAAAGTTCGTGAGTCGTGTAAAAGGAAAGCGATTAGTGACTTAAGTTAATAACCAAGCATTGTAATATCAAAACATCTAATGAGAATCCCGAGATATGTATTAGTGTATTGCATTTTACTGACGTTGAACTATTGCCCGAAGCAATCTATAGAGAACGACACCATCATACTCCGAAACTTCCAATAACTTTACTTGAGATTCACGAAGCTGTAAGTGGCTTGCAACGAATGTTCTTTGCTAATGAAGATTTTGTGCTACTGAATGATCGAGAAAGTAATGCGATTATTTTCGGAGGTGAAAGCAGTTTGCAATATTTGCGAGAAGTAGAAGCGCTTTACATAGGTGGAACGTTCAGATACTGCAAAAAATATTTTACACATTTATTCGCACTGCATTTCCTTTACAATGGGCATTACATTCAAGCAGTTTTTTGTTTACTACCAAGTAAGAACAAAGATTTCTTGGTGTTTCGTTTCATTAAGAAAAAGTGCGAATTTTCAGGATTGAAACTGCTACCAAAGAAAATAGTTGCAGATTTTGAGGTTGATATACATGAATCAATTAAAAGTCAATTCAGTTCCATATTTAAACGAACTCCACATATGACAACCAGCATAGTTTTAAACAATTTTTAACCAGCATAACTTTTGACAACCTATAGTTAAAAGCATGCAAGCTCAATTTTAACCACACCGCGAACATGTTTGTGTGACAGTCCGCAGTTTATGAAAGTGGGATGAAAAATTGTGCCCTATCATCGTAACGTTGTACTAACCTAAAACGAAAAGATTGTTTCAGTTACTAGCGGAAACACATTATGAATCTAAAGTAAAAATTTTGGCGCAATTATGATGGCCCAAGCTAGAAATGTGTTCCCATCTACAGCGAGGTTATTTGAACTATGGGCCGCTTGGACATTGATATTTACTGAAAAAGTGCATCCGCCGCAACAGGGAAAAAGGAGGTGGGGGTTCCAGCGTGTAAAGTTACTACTTTTATTTTACTATTTACACGAATTTACTAAAAGCATAAAACGATACTATAATAATAATAATAATAATAATAATAATAATAATAATCACTTGAGTTATAAGAAATGCTGTAAATGGTGCCCCTCAACGGCAATACATTTCTGGCATCTATATGGACATTCCTGTATTTCACTTAATTTTTTTTCTACAAGAACACGGCGATTCAGCACATGTCTCTTTTCATTGAGAGATTCTGTCTCTCAAAAAGTTTTAACAAGTTGGTGAGCAGTTTTCTAGCTGGAACACGATTTCCAGGATTATTTTCTTGCGAACCGCATTACCACTTCTCTGCAAAAATACGTTTTTGCATATGTATCGTACATAAAAAACCTGTTCTTAAACACTATTTTAATGTTGTGGCATAGCAAACGAAGAACAATTTCAATTTATTCATAAAGAACAAAGTAACATTTTCGAACGCATAGTCACTTGCTAACAAAGCCTTCCTAAAAGTATACGCTGCTACTTACATATACATTATAAGGCACTGGCGACTGACTTCTCCCAATGTGCAGCCACACTCTAGCGGCCTGTAACTCAAATATCCTTAATGGAGAACACAATCCTGTCGCTGTTAACTATTACTGCTATTTCGGCATATCATTTGAAACTTCAAAATGCTTCATGAAAACAAATCTTTTCATTTCGAGTTTCCCCCACCCCCTCCCTCCTAGTCTCTGCTTTGCTAATAACAAAAATCTTATTGTGCAATGCTCATTATATATTACCACTCCAAAAACCACCACATTTTATTTGGATTTAATTCCGAATGGTAGAGACAAAGCAGTTTTTCCGCACTTCAGCCATGCTTATGGACTCGCTCCCAACGGAAGCATCTCAGGGAGGAAGGAATGAGGAATGAAGTGAGGAAGACCCCGAAGAATGTGATACAGGTGCGTTGAGACACGGACGTAGACACCGCCACGGGTGGCCGAGGTCGTTAAGGCATGGACTCGTGAGCGGGAGGTCTGCGGTTCGAATCCCGCCAGGACCGTCCTCCCTGACTGGGGTTTTTTCCAGGTTTTCCTCAGTCTTCATAACTGGCAAATGCCGGGGAGGTACCTAAACTTAGGCCTGGAACGCTTCCTTCCTAAAAAAAAAAAATCCTTTCCCAATATATCATTTCATTTCATGTATCATCAGTGTCCACCGCCTGTGGTGCCTCAGTAGTAAAAACGGGCGTTAAACACTACGGACGTAGACGGGGTCACTAAGATTGTTTCTACGCGGAGAGAGCCTCCCTTGGAGGAATTCGCCTCTCACTTCCACGGCAAGCGTCTTAGCAAAGCATAAACCACCGCCACCCCACACCTCCGACATCTGGACACTGTAACAGAACCAGCGGAGTGAAATAAGGTGAAATGGAAGACTGGAAAATTTATGGAAAGTAAATATCCATTGTAGCATTTGACGAAGTGACCAGAGGAAACCAAGAAAAAACCCAATGTTACGATGTCCGGCCCTAGGGGATTTAAATCCGGGACCTCTCCAATGCGAGTCCCGAGGTTACCGCCTGAGCCACCCTGCTTGGTAATTACAGTTTTTCACAAGTTACACAGAATTAATATTATTATTATTATTATTAAAATGAAATAAGTACTTGATAAAACGCTCGAGTGAACGAAAGAATTTTTGAAATGAAAACAGAATTATATTATTATCATTATAAAGTTATTATGTTAAATATCGAATCAATTTTAAATGTTAATTATGTTTTTTTCACATTATTTTAAAGACAGTATATTTAAATGAACTGGTTAAAGTTAATGATATTATTTCATCATTTGAAAACTCTGGAATTCAGTACTTTATTACAATAATATCTTTTTAAAAAATTACATAAATATTTTAGTGAATAAACGGAATTTTCGAGTTGGAAAGTATAATCTAGCACAAATCTTTTGAAACAATTTCAATTGCTATAATTGGTATTTATATGTATTTCTGTACGTTCTTTGTAACAGTATCTTATGATGTAATTACATTTACAATTCTGTAATTTCTCTTGATTTAACAATATAACTCTCTTTGCAAAATAAAGACTAATGAAATAATAAATAATTTAATGTTCCTATAGGACGCAACATTCCGTGCAGCAAGTTCAATACTGAGAACAATAGATGACAGACATACTATGGTTATCATGTAGCTCTTCACAGAGAAATTCTCGGAATTTGCAGACAGGAGATACGTCAGATTGTTCAGAGAACGCGAGATCCCCACTGCGTCACTTCCGTCTTTCTGATTAGCTGATAATTTGCAACATTTATTGTATAGTGCATAATTCACTATTCTCTTCACCTTTGGCAAAATAAATGAACGCATCGCGTCATTCTCAATCAAATCCCAATAATCCTTTCCAGCATGTCATTTAATCTACCCGTTTAATGCCTATCATTATTTCACAATAGTATCATATAAACTAGTTACATACGCTACTTTTTGTGCGCCAGAACCACAAAAAGATATTAATAAAATAAAATTATTATGAATGACGATTTTATAATGAATTACTCCGAAGTAAATGCCTTCTTTTATTATATTTGTGACAACGTTGTATCTATGGAGATTATTCAGTTACTTTTCTATTGTTATTATTGCTAGCGAAGATGGGTTTAACGCAAGAAGTCATGTCCCATGCTGAGAAGACTGCATTGTCATTAATGCCGAGAAAAACTTACACTTATCAGAAGGAATAGGACAGATTTATTAATTGGATGAACAGCAAAAATATTAAGGATATTTCAGAAGCTTTACTGTTAGAACAGGTTTGTATTATCAAATTCTATTAATTCACTTGGTAGCATTATCTAATGTATTAACTTACTTCCTCATTCATAAGCATGTGTATGAGAATTTTTATTAATTCTGTAATTACGCATTCTACAATGAAGATAAATGACTGATTCTGTTTTCAGCAATATTATTAGTAATATCGTAACACAATGTTTAGTTCATGACAGCATTTTAGCAATGATTATTTATTATTGATTTATGTGTTTATTTAAGGACGTTCTTTAACACCTCTGATCATTATGTCTCATCAGTTGAGGGCGCGAAATGGCCGATAAATTTTGCTCAGAGACCTCTTCTTTCATTTTCGAAGTTCTTTTACATGCCTTATATCTACGACACGAAACTCGGAACTGTTTCATTCCGAAAGATGCCACATTTTGGATTTTTACACTATAAAAACTCATCGCCCCTCCGATTTTCAACCAGCGATCTTGGGTCTACGAGGTAAGTATGGTTATCGCTAGACTACCAGGACATACTTGCAATGAAAACAACATGACGTAATTTGTACTATGGTAACTTAAATGTAAATCTAGTGTCATAAAGCAGGATTTTAACAAACATATAGATTGTTTTAGTCTTTTTGCTACAATTTTTGGACACGCAGTATACAATAATTAGTTAACAAAAACGAGAATCTCAGAATGATAAAAATTAAATACTGAAAACTGGTACACAAAACACGCAATATATCGGAGGTTACGCATGCTCTTTCAAGGCCAGTATACCGAGCTGGCTCTATGGTCACGTGTTGAAAGTCACGGTGGGGAAGGTAACTAGTCGGATTTTATAGTGATATATGTGCAAAAATGTTATGTTAATACATAACTCTTAAGCCGGAAAAAGTAGATATTCGGCTAAGACAACTGTGGTCACATTTCTATTTCCAAGGCCTAAGCAAGGCATCTATAGGTGTTAAATAAAACTTTTCATCAGAAACTTCATAACGAGACTAGCCATGTTTGGCAACCTTTTAGTGTTCATTGTTACAGTTTTATTATATCTAGCTAAGAACTGATTAATGTTACAATATATTATTATAAAGTATTGCTGCTAATAGCTCAGATTTAATCCTGGAGGTGCTCGTACTTATGTGAGAAAAATATCTTCAGGCAGTTTGCTTCGCCTACTTCGTTTGCAGATTTTATTTTTTAATCTCAAACATTCTATTCCTGTTAATTTCTGTGTTATTCTACACGGCGCGTTTTATTTTCATTGTTAACATAACTGTTTTCTTAAGTCCTAAGTATACACCCAGTGAACTTACGGTTATCATCTTATTTGGAAGCTAACGCACAAAGAATAAATATGGAGATCAATCCGCAACAAGCTCATATTTTAAACATCGCAAGAGGGTTAACGGAAACTATACTAGAATTGAATGTAGCCATAAATATTTAAATTCGTCATTTCTCACTGCTAATACAATTTAAAAAATGTAAACTTACTTTTAAAATATTGCTAGAAAATATAGGAATAAAGTTAAAACTTTATAAAAAGTATAACATAGACTTAGCAGTAAAAGTTGTGTGTTGGGCAAATTAATTTAAATTTTAAGTCTCTGAATGCTGTTAGCACTTAAGAAAAAAATTGAGAATAGGAAATTTTAATTTATAAAGCTATCCATTTCGTAATTTATTATTATTATCATCATCATCATCATCATCATCACCATCATCATCATCATCATCATCTCACAAATCACAAGCACTCCATTATCGTTGTTAAAGGGATGCGTATGCAAGATGGTGATCAAAATAGTAATTATTACATTAAAATATGTTACATAAATATATAACACCAATTACGAAGCAAGTTAAAACTAACCTGAGTGCGACACAGTTTTGTTTAGGTACACAAGATAAATAGACAACATAACCACCCTCGAAACAATACAGAAAGAAACGACTAAAAGGACTGAAACAGAACTGGTTAAAAATTAGATCACAAAATTGCGGAGTTGCCCCCATTGCGGGTAATGAAATAGGTATGTTGTACATATGTACCCATAGCACGCACCAGTGCAGCACGCAATGCCCCGAACGCTTGAGTATAAATTTTAAATTTGCTAATAATCCTGAGAAGCCAAACATAAATGGATGAGCAGCTGCGTTTGAACACCCAAGAAAACACAATTTAATTTTTAGCCCACCTAAAGGCCTCTGAATGCAATTAAGAAACGATTGTTCATCAAATGTGACTAAAGATATTTAAGAGCTCCCTGTTTCAAAACTTCAAAAAGACCATTCAGACAGCATATCACAACTAACAGTGAAGTAGCCCTCAGGGTAGGACGTAAAAACCGTATTATTTCAACTACAGCTGTGGACACTTATTAAGAATTTGTAAAAATTCTAATAGTGTCTCAGAAAGCCATTGAAACACGTCTATTCAGTGAAAACCCCAGAAAACGCAATTCAGATCTTTATCTTCCGGGAACTGAATGCATAACTGCCAATGTATAGACACAAATTTACTGCCTGAACTATGATGATGCGTAATATTTTGAGTATATGCCATTCCCTTATTCCTCTACGCAATTGGATATTTTGCTCAAAAGCCTCTTCTTCCGGACTTGAGATTCTTTTGTGTACCGTAAATCTACGGCACGGGACCAATGGTTTTAATTCCTTTTCGAAGAAAGCCATGCTTAGAATGCTATGCCCTTAAAATCAATCGACCTCTCCGGGTTTAAATACAAGACCTTGGGTTTACGAGGTTGCCACTAGACTACCAGGACCGACGCATATTGTGCAGTATGCCAAGAGTGAGATGTATGTCATACACAGAATATTTATTTACGATTGTTGTGTGCATACAAAATCGCAAATGTATTGTAGGAGATAATTTCGTGATAAATTCCCAGATAAATTCTATGGCGTTCCCATAGGCAGGTGTACAAAGTCACTTAGCTGCTGCACTTTCATCCCATATAAAATTATTTCTGTACCTAAAATAAAATCTGTGGAGACGCTGAATCAAAATATCGGGAGGTAGTTTAAATTACTGGGGAGGGTAAATTGCGGCGAATCTCTCAAAAGCCACTCTAAAGGATTCAGGCATGTCTCACAGCAGAAAGTAGACAGTTGGAGCATGTACTATGCTGGTACTATTATTTGCTACAGCATAACAAAAAATGTGCGCTATGAGATCCGACCGTGCGATAAAATTTTCCTCTACAGGTGGCGAGGCCATTACGCAGTTAACTCCCACGAGATGTTTATTTTGTTAATCACTATTTTCAAGGATCTCTGGAGGAATTTGGTAATGACGGGAACGGATGGCAACTCTGAAGCTCTATTTTGGATCCCGTCATTTGATATTTTTATTGATTATAAATCGTCTTATACAAAGTCCTCCCCGGATTTTGCCGACATGCCTGCCTAGTATTCCTAAAATGAGCAGTAAACTGGGTGTCTCATTATTTCATTAAGAGTTTCTGATTTTGTGCTCACAGTTATCAATTGTAATTATAACCATATCTCAGTTATAAAACAACTTAAGCATTCATGGGTGATGTGAGAAGTGAACATTTTTGGAAGTTCCTCCAGCGTAAAGAGGCTGAATGAATATTTAGTAAAGAGAAAAAGACTAGAATAAGAATGGCATGAAATGCTGTCGAGCGTTTGGTAAATAACGGCAGTATACTAAATAATGAATTTAAACATTCTAATTCTTAATAGCAAACCGTAATATTTCCTATGAGAGCAAAGGTGCACTTTTAGTAAATTTATAGTCGTTTAATGCCCAAATATAAAAATTCTCCATATCAGCATAATAACTAGTTACAATAGATCAGAAATTACCACTTTCGATTTGAGAGCTAGGTGTGAAATGCGCACACCATAGAATTTTATAAAGAAAGAAACGCTTTTGTATGTGAATTCTTGAGAAACTGGAAATACGCAATCTTTTAGGCACTTACCGAATTCCTTCGACTTTTTTTAATAATATATAATTTGCAGAAAATCATCTTTTTTTCTCTCTCGCGTTTCCCATTTAGAATCAGCGGCGGCTCGCGACAGCATAAACCTAAGGTGCACGATTTTACTAGTCATTGCTGAACATTATTTCCAAGTATCTAGAACGTTAATAACTAAAATAATACTCTTATGTGCTGAGTGAACATAAAAGAAATAATATAATAAAGATGTCCTAGTGATGCACCTATTAAAAGAATTCATTCTCCTAGTTTTCATGCAACAAACTTATTGATGGCCCTGTGATTAAAGCCTGGAATCTGCAGGATGAAATATATCTGTATAGAAAACATTGTTTACTTCCTAAGTTTTGAAATCACAGTTTGACTCAAATTAATACTTTGAGTTGGTCTACCCAATTTTTTAATTTCTATTTTTTCTTCCAATGTTTGCAAAGGAAAAGACTTAAAATGTAAGTTTGTACAGTGCTCATTTTCTCCACTTTCAATTAGCACAAAACGGAAAAAAAAGAGCATCTACTTCACAAATTCAAACAAAACTTCACTAGCTGCCATTCAGCAACAGCTGACTATTAGCGAAACAGATGATTATTGCTGCTGGCTAGTAAAATGAATGAAAGGTGTTTAACGCCCGTTTTTGCTACAGAGGCACCACAGGCGATGAATACTGATGATACATGAGGTGGAATGATAAATTGGGAAAGGATTTATTTTTTTTTTAAAGAAAGGAATCGTTCCAGGCCTAAGTTTAGGGTACCTCCCCGGCATTTGCCATTTATGAGGACTGAGGAAAACCTGGGAAAAACCTCAGTCAGGGAGGAGGTCCTGGTGGTTTTCCAACCCACACCTGCCGCTCACGAGTCAGCGCCTTAACGACCTCGGCCATTCTTGGCGGTATGCTGCTGGCTAGTGTCTGCACGAGAGCAGTGTTACTTAAAATGTAACGTTGTTTGATATTGAAATAACTTTTTTTCTGAATGGTGTTTAACGCCCGTTTTTACTACTGTGGCACCACAGGCGGTGAACACTGGTGATACATGAAATGAAATGATATATTGGGAAAGGGGTTTTTTTCCTCCTTTTTGAGGAAGGAAACGTTCCAGGCCTAAGATTAGGGTACCTCCCCATTTGCCAGTTATGAGGACTGAGAAAAACCTCAGTCAGGGAGGACGGTCCTGGCGGGATTCGAACCCCAGACCTTCCGCTCACGAGTCCGCGTTTTAACAACCTCGGCCACTAGTGGCGGTTTGGAATAACTACAAGTTTTCCCATATTCAATATAAATTACGTTGTTGCCATTAATATACTGCTTCACGATAATTATCCAACAATATTTTAAAATATTTCATTCAACTATGTAACGCAACAGCAATCGGATTTTCATAAGAAGGCACGCGACAAGAGATGACGTTTCCGGTGGCGCTTGTTTGCAGCGAGTGAAAATAAGTCCCCTATAGACAGTAATCATAAATAGAGACATTAGGCACAAAATAGAAATCCCCTACAGACATTACTATTGTTTTTATTTTTCTTTATGGGAAGACGAAAATAGTGGAAGTTAAAACCCAAATTGAGCCGCAAGACCAGAATATTATAATATTTTTACTCATATGCGGATCAAAGTCACGGAATCTTAATTTCCGTGCATCTCTTCCCTTCTGCCAGCGCTGACCTTGTGGGCGCATTTCTCTCCGCTCTTTAACCACTGATCAATCCCCGCTGTCATTTGACCCGCTGATTACAGAAACAGTAGAGTGGGAGTAACCATGCATGGTAAACGAAGCGGTCCAGATGCCTTGATCCGCATATTCTGAGTGAACATTTTATACATTATATATAACAGGCACTGCACTAGTAAAATAACAGACAATAACTAATCAATAAACCACCAATTACACACATTCCAATGTTTAAAAGAGAATATGAAAACGTGACAGGCATTTGTCATAATTCATAACTATCGAAAATGCATATAACCCGCCAGCCTGTCCAGCAGTAGAGCTGCGTTTTATATATTTTATGCAAACTTAGGTATAAATTATAAGGTTTATTTTTTATATGCCTATAAATTCATTTTTTTTTTAAACTTGAATGCCATTACTGACAGAATGACTTTTCATTATGAAATCGTCGTCTGCTTTGGCTATTAATTTGGATAAAGTTACTTGTTTAGCCTTAAGGCGATACAAAAGTTTTTATTTGTGTGTGTGTGTGTGTGTATATATATATATATATATATATATATATGTGTGTGTGTGTGTGTGTGTGTGTGTGTGTGTGTGTACAATGTATCCATTAGCAACTATTGTGCAAGAAATACGATAAAGTTTTTTTACTTATAGTATGAATGAGAATTTAGGAAATGCAATTTCGCTGTTTAGAACAGATCTAAAGTATTCCTTTCGGTAAGCCTTTAAGCATGTGTATTGTGTATAAGAGCAGTAAACAAACAAGTCTTTAAAAAAAAAAGCATAAATTTTAAGTGCATTATGCAGACAATGACTTATTTTAATGGTCTGATATGTATGTTGAGAGTGATGTTTTAGTACGCCAATTTCAAAACATAAAATATTAAGCACCATGATTAAAAACAGTAGATTCAATAACGCATGAAAATAATATAAAATATTACTATTACGAGGGTTGAAACTTAAATAGTGGCAACACTGCTGTGGAGACGCTATGCAACGGAATCTAACATTGTCGCTGATAGCACACGTTGTTTACATACCTATCTTTTCTCAGAGCAAATGGACTCTGCCTTCCCACATCACCTGCGTGCTCACCATCAAGAGAAACACAGCCACTTGTGAGCTAGCGGTCTAACGTACTGTTGCCACTATGTTTTCGATACAGGAACAACGGAGTTGGATCAAGATTGAATGTGCCAGAGGTCGTAAAGCACGACAGTGTCATAAAGGTCTTCAAGAGGCTTGCGGGGAATCTGCATTTCCTTACAGAACAATGGCACATTGGGTAAAAGCCTTCAAAGATGGTCGGCAAACTGTGGCAGACATTCATTGGGCAGGTCGTCCTACGAGCGTCAGTGAAGAAGTGCATGCTCTTGCCGCGTTACTGGACAGTGATCGACGCCAGAAGATTCGTGAGCTCGCCCAAGAAACCGGATTACTGCATACGACTGTGCTTCACATCCTGAAGGAACGCCTGGGCATGCGAAAAATTGCATCACGATGGGTTCCGCATTATTTGACGGAAATGGAGAAATGGTTGCGTTACGACGCTGCTAAGACGCATTTGGAGCGCTATGAGCGCGAAGGAGAGACTTTCTTACGCCGTATCATAACCCTGGATGAGACATGGGCCAAATAGTATGAGCCAACACTGAAACGCCAATCGAACGAATGACGTCAGCATCGGTCACCACGAAAGTCGAAAGTTCGTCAGAGCCCCAATACGGTGCAAGTTATGGTGATTTTCGTGTACGACTGTGATGGTGTTATCCTAAGGCATTACATTCCTCCACGGCAGACCGTCAATGCTGAGTATTACCGTTCGTTTTTGGAGCACCACCTGCGATCAGCTTTGAGAAAGAAGCGGCAACACTTTCTGCAGAATCCACCCATCATTTTGCACGACAATGCTCGGGCGCATACAGCGAAAGCTGTGGCTAATTTGTTCGGTCGATGGGGCTGGGAAGTACTGTATCATCCACCATACTCCCCGGACTTAAGTCCTTGTGACTTTGATTTGATTCCGAAGATGAAGGAACCACTTCGTGGCATTCGCTTCAGAAGTGTTCCAGCTATTCGACAGGCAGTAGACCGCTCCATCTGCACCATCAAGAGAACAGGCTCTGCTAAAAGTATACTATGACCTCCACATCACTGGCAACGGGTTATACACAACGCTGGTGACTACATTGAAGGACAGTAAAGGTTGCTAACATGTACCTCTTTTGTATCGGTTGTAAATAATTAGTTGCCACTATTTAAGTTCCAACCCTCGTATATATTCTCAATGATCACAATATGCCTAGAAATAAATTATTATTTCAATTTCCAGCAATTATATTAACATTATCCATTTCATTATCCCTTCCAATTCATTCCAACTATTAACACTCTTTTTATCCGATAATATTTTATACTGTTTGGAAGTTGAACAATTTAAGTATATAGTATATCTGAGTATGCTTCTTTTATCGAGATGTCAGTCCTGGTGGTCTAGTGGTAACCACACTTGCCTCATAACATCCAAGATCGCGGGTTCAACCCCGGCCAGGGTCTATGAATTTTTGGGGCGTATCAATCGTAAAAAATCAATATATGTATGGCTTCCTTAGGAAGAAAAGTAGAGTAGTGCCCTGTGTTCTACATTTACGGTACATAAAAGAACCTCAACGCTGAAAGAAGAGGCCTCTGAGCAAAATTTATCAGCCGTTTCACGCCCTGGATTGAATGGGACGCTGATGACCCGAGATGTTGAAGAGCGTCCGTAATTAAATCAAATAAATAAATTTACCCAGTTATGTAGTTGGTTTAAATGTTTTGCATTCTGGAGGTGCTGAATTTGGTGTATACCAACCTGACTAGGGCTTCCTGTCATGAATTCATTCTTGGTAAAGCTCGGACTCCCTTGTCTGTACATTACATGGACTATCAAAACAAATACCATATCCCGGTTCGATTTCAAACAGTACAACGTAATATCACATCCATATGACTATAGACCAGTCAGCCAGTGCACCTCTGTGAACAATGCGGCCAAGAAAGAAGGCACTTAAAAAAGGCCATTCATTTCAGTCAATTATGAATAAAACAAGCTACTTCTTGATACACGTTTTTGAGCACAATATTCGAAGTGCAATCGGGAATGGTGTTCAGACTTTACTTGTAAGCAAACGAAAATGTTGGGTTGGATATTACCCGGAGCTCTACTCCTAAAATTTTAGCACTAAAGATAAAAACAAATTATAATAGATAGTACTGGAGCCAATGACGTCTGTCCGACGAAAAGTGAACTGAATGCTACTTCAACTTGCAGTAGTAATCAAGATAAGTTGCAAAAGACAGAAGCACCCAAAGATTGTAAACAACACTCAAAATTAGCGCGTTCAGATGAGACCAATGCTTTTTATTTAAACGCCTATATTACAGCGTGCATCATTAACGGAAAATCGCATATATTTGGGGGGGGGGAGTTATTCTATTTTTAAGCTTGCAACTAATTTCTACGTTTAGGGCGTAACTTACGCGTCACGCACAAATTTCTCACATATGTAATTATATAAATCTGGGCAAAATTCACCTTATTGAATGAAACATGAAATGTGTTTATCTTTTTGAGAATGACCTGCTAACTGTAAAGGTATCCTCTTGCGTGCAGGTCTCAGTTCCATAACTGAGAAACTTAAGAAAATCCTCTGCAAGAAAAGCAGTATTCATTAATTCTTTTTCCTTGGCTAGGTCTTGGATACCCAAAAAGTGTTATTAGCCTGCATATTCGTATTACTCCGAATTTGTTTTTATGCCGCCCATTCATAACCTTTCTAAGCAAAAATTCTTTTCACTCTTAAGATAAGTTTAAAAATAATGACCTCGTTCTCCGTTGAGCTTTAATGCCATTAGCAAACGTGATAGGGAACAGTAAAACCAATGCACCATGGCATCGCCAATAAGTACAAGTCCTATTAATTTTCAAAGTGAGAAAAATTTCGCCCCCAGCAAAGTTTACTTATTGTGTATGTATATTAATTAGAAAAGCAGAAAAGGATAAAACACTAAGAAAAAGTCGTTATTACAACTGTGTGACTTTTTCTTAGTGTTTTATCCCTATCTTTTTCTGATTTTCCAATTATTGTTAATTTAGTTACATTGTTAATAGTGTTATATTATTTTTCTTTTATATTATATATAATAGCGATAGAAAATGCATCTTATTAATACGTAAGTTAACTTTGAAAATACATAGCATGAAATCAATAAAAGTATCATATTGTCATAGTGAAACACACTAAATACAGCTGTCTGAATCCTCTCTCAAGTGTGTGGTTGTATATCATAAGACAAACCATATATAAATAATTTTATAAATATTTTCTTACATAGCATCAATTCCCAAAGAATAGAGCACTAAATAAAAAAGAAACTAAACCAGTATTTGTGTTCTTACTACACTCCGCAGGCGCTACTTACAATATGGTAAAAACAATGTTCGTACACAATGATCACATATCATCATTATTTTACACCAATTAAGAAAGCTCGTTTTCTCTCACACTCCAACTTCTTCGAGTTATTATCTCTCCAATTGCCTTGCCTATCTAACACTTGGTTGAAGTACGACGGTACAGACTCAACCAGATGTGGGAATATTCTGGTTCATATCGGAGATGCTCCCAAGTTCGTAATGCAGTGCGAGTGAGCCGATAATCGAGCTGCCAAACATGCATCATACTGCTCCATACAATTTCTATAGATAAAGTGATTTAGGTGACCAGTTCCGCACCAATATATCTGGGTATTCAGCAAGGAATTCTTTGGTTATCTGCTGTTGTGCAATACCAGGTGAATTACAGGCATTTCTTGGGCCGGATATAAAGCCTCACGCTAGGGAGAACTGCATCTCTCAGGATGGTTATATCCTCCATTGCATTCATTTTGGAGATGGTCTCTACAAGTTCTATGGATCCAGCTCCGCTTTTCCAACCCAAAACTTCACATGAGGTGATGTGTTTAGAGCTTCTTATCACTTGATAGTATCCTGGACTCATTACGTCTCCAGCAGTGTAACTGGCGATGGGAATCTGTGCTGAAGAGCTTCTCGTCCAGTCATATTGTTGTCCTCCAAATTGCAGGTGAAGTGGTTCAAATGCAAATATCATTCGCAAATCCTCATGTCAAGGAGAGAGAAGTATATTCTCGGCGAGAATATACTTCTTCAAACTTGAGCGTACGAGCATAAGCTAATGGAATGTTCTTCCCATGCATGAATTTCTTGGTGACAAAAAGCCCGTTTGTTTCCACTGCATGCTTGCCAGTTTCGTTTCTCCAGTGCAATGATGCAACTATACCTCGTTCAAGAATATAGTAATTGCTAAAGGCATATTGTTGCAGGAATGGTGGGGCCTAAGATAGTCTTGTGCGAAAGTGTTCTTGGGAGTACACCCATAATGGTGAATGAATCGGCCAACTATTCCAAGTTAACTCACGCTGTAGCTTTCTCAATTTCACCAATCGCCTGCCTTTTCAATGTCCGTTACGTTTTCTGTTTAGTCGCTGTTAGGGGTCAGTCAGCCCTTGTCACTTACCGCGACTTGGTTTGTTATTTCCAGAATTTTTTGCGGCGAATAACCTCTGTCTCCAAAGATTGCAATAGCTGACGACGAATATCTGCTACGGAAACGTTCTTGGCGTTCACAAATGCAACGCTACCATGGAACTTCTGTTTGCCACTCAGTTGACTGTGTACGGTGCTATCAACTGTCTGCATAGTACCAAATGAAACAGGAAATACTCAGACCTGTGCATCCCTCGTATATTTCAAGCTAGAAGTACCGAACAAGAATGATAACAAACATTAAAACTAGAGGAATTCGGGCATTTTTGTCCTGAAATCAGGTAAATTCCTGAGATTATCTCAATACTTTTGTTATATTTGCATTTTGTATATGCAAGTGTTTACATATGGTTGAGCAGGGTCTTGTATTGGTATTATATTATTTCATTTTATCATCATTGCTCTTCATAATGAATTCTGTGATTACAATATTTGCTAGAGTAATTTAATATTTATTTCTCCGTACAGAATATTGTCCAGAAAATTATGTATAAATATTTTTTTCATTTTTACATCTTATGGGAATGTAAGGATTGCACCTATATGAGAAGAATACAAATAATGTCAGTGTGCTCAAGGAAGAGATGCAAGCTATGTGTAGAGATATTTTTACTACAGTATCTTAGCTTCGTATCTTATGTTTCTCGAAATTGAACTAGAAAATGAGTACTGGAGAAATTCCAATCACTTGACAATATCACCTGTACAGTATGTTTCTTGTACATGATTATTATTATCATTATTATTATTATTATTATTATTATTATGCTCTTTAATACCTTTGGTTATTAGCGACCCATTCAATTGACCGCGTGAAACGACCGATTATTTTCCTTAGAGGCCTATCTTTCAGGCTTGAGGTTCTTTTATGTGCCGTAAATCTACGACACGAATCACCCGCTTTACTTCGCTTCCGAAGGAGTCCATACTTAGTATTTTTACGCAATAAAAAGTCTGCGACCTTGGGGCCACGAGGCAAATATGATTACCACTAGACCACCAGGACCTACTTGCAGACGATCAAATAACTGCACATAATATTAAACATACTTTTTAGAAATGTCAAGAAAATATATAAAATTGATTTTCAACTAAAAATCAATTAAAAATATTCGGAAATGTTTATAAGCGCAATTTAAAGAAAGATTAAAGCACCTACATGGAAACAGAAAATTTGAAGGAAAATACAACTGGTCATATAAATTCAGTATTTTGAATCGGGAAATGAAAAAAGTATTACCGCGCGCGCGCGCGCGCGTGTGTGTGTAAATAGTAAGCGTGAATATTAGGTTAAAAACAAGCAAATCAATAATTAAATAAAAATGAATATTTGGAAGAATGTTTTAATTCGCGAAAGAGAGAAATGCTAAAAAAAATTATTGTGGATGTAGTGACAAAAAATATTGTTGAAGTTTTCAAAATGAATTATAAATGTCATTTAGCGATATGAAAAGAGATAAAAGTAGCAAAGAAATGAAATTTTGTTGGAGTAAGAAACATGGAAAGTGACTAAAATTCGAGGATATAAGCAAACAGTAGTGATTGAAAAAGAACAAACTATATTTGCTATGGAGAAATAGCAAGGATGATGGTTATAATAATTATTATAATCTATTATTCCATATTTCGGTAGATAGTAAAATATATGAAACAGAGGAAAGGCACATACCACATAGCTAAGAAACTGCAGAATAGTTAATTTGTTCAGAAAATTAATTCGTTTAAAAGAATTATTCTTTGGAAATAGGTAGTGACCAGGCTTACTATCAATGACAACTACATATTTGAATTTTTATTCTCTTTCAGTTTTATGTCCTTTAATCCGTTAGTTATTAAAAGAAGAACACTCGCATGTCAACACCATCCCAATATTTCGCGAATTTCAGCGGCCAATGTAAAGCTCTAAAATAGTTAGTATCCTAACCTTCCAGCTGCAACTTAAGTGCTGATTAAAATGCTTCAGAGATCACCAATTTTCTAGCGGTTATTGACATGCAATGAATTACTAAATATTTTGATCTATTAACAGCCACAACCAAACATCAATTTTGGGATCACTTCCAAGCTCTGTAACTTATGCAAGAGCGTTTCATTTATTGAATTGTCTTCATTAGCATTTATAGCTACGTGGTCCGACTATGCATGTGAACTACGGAAAAAAAAGGTTTCGTGTGACTTTGCTAGGGTCCCACAAACCAGAACCTGGACAATAAATTTTGCTTGAGAAAGGGAAGCCTGCTAAGGAAGTGCCAGCAGACATAGATTTTTTGCTCTCAATGGCTACAGTGGTCATCAAGGCACTTATCAATGTCTTAAAACCTTTGTAAGCGAAGTGGCTTATTAACTTGCTCCGCGTTGCTGTTCCCTACGATTGGATGTCTTTATCACATCCGATAGCTAGCTAGTTTATTAACAATAACAGTAGACAAAACGACTTCGTGATTATGCAGTGTGAATGAACTCATAAATTACAAGAGGAGCTATATTCTTTCTCCGAGTTGAGAGTTTAAAACCGATAAAACTCTCATCAAGGAGCTTGATCTAAGCAGGATGTCTACTTAAGACGTAAAACCACATTCTAAAGGAAAGGAAATGTAAAGATAACAAGAAGACTATTTTAAATGTATCATTTCTGTAGCTGATACAAAACAAGAGACGAAGCAAACAAGCAGGCACTACAATATTACTTGACTATTATGCCATCAGATACACATGAGAATCTGAGAAACGTTTGAGGAGATATTTGCAAGCATGTTATAACATTGTCATTGTCAACAGGTACTTCGCTTTCCATCACATATTGATTTATAGCTTTGAACTTATTCTGAGCTGAAATTTTACACTTTGTACTACACCCACAGAAGTAGCTCGTATGAAAAGAACCAATAAATAAATAAATTATAGTGTCTATGAACTATAAAACCTAGCGAGGTGGCTGAAGGCCCGGGTTCAAATCCCATGCAGACTTCGGGTTTTTCGTTGTTTCCCTTCACTTAAGCGAATGCTGGGGCGGATCAACTTTCCGCGACAGCATTTCATTACTTTGGATCTGTTACAGGATCGAAAGAGCAAGGGCGAAGTGTGCTGGCGCACTGAGATGGCGACTTGCTATTTGGAACGGTTTCTGCTTCGACGGACTTCCTGAGGAGCACGAAGTCCTTCGGGGAGGGGAGATCGTTCCACAGGCGTCAAGATGCTCGTACATGGCAACTTGTTAGGGACCCCGTCTACTTCCGTCAATCCCCTTGGATCCTGGCCGCCCGTTTTACCCTCACCCCATCCCTTCCTCCCGGACCTAAGATCGCGGGTTCAATCCCAGCCAGAATCGATGGATTTTTTGAAGGCGTAAATTTCCTAAGTGTGGCTTCCCTTTGAAGGGAAGTAAAGCCGTGAGTGCCATGTCGTACATTTATGGCATGTAAAAGAACCTCAAGCCTGAAAAAAGAGGCCTCTAAGCAAAATTTATCGGCCATTCCACACCATGAATTGAATGGGATGCTGATGATCGGAGATGTTAAAGAGCGTCCATAAATAAAACAAATCAACGACAACCTTCCTCCCGGAGGTGCCGCCATTGAAGACGTAGAAACAAGCAGCCTTGTTCACTTGTGTCTGGATCATGTTAATTACTTTGGTACATTTTTATCTTGTGCAGGTAGGCTGAGAAGCGGGAGGAAAAGTTCAAACCTGCATTCCAAAGAGAATCTTTCTTTCTTCATTTATTAATTTTTATGAAAATCCTCCAACAAATAAGGATAACTGGAATTGAATGCAAATCAATGAACTGTAAGAAGTTTTTCTTCACTGATAATTACCCACAGTAATAGCAGACTACCTTAAAAATTTTTACTTTACTTTCGGCATTTAGTAGCAAGATTATTGTCCACTCTTTTCTTGTGCCAAAAGTATTTTATATTTTTACAAATTTTGTTATATTTTGTACGTGGACTGTCTTTGAAGAATTGTTCTTTAGT
The DNA here is from genome assembly GCA_030762175.1 of Metallyticus violacea. Lineage (NCBI taxonomy): Eukaryota > Metazoa > Arthropoda > Insecta > Mantodea > Metallyticidae > Metallyticus > Metallyticus violacea. The sequence continues at coordinate 139,579,234 of CM060846.1, read as the reverse complement.
ACTTTTATTAAATTAAATTGTATGATGAATGTTACGTTCATCATGTTTTGATCGCTTGGCTGTTTATTCCTTTTTTGGCTAGGGAATTGGCTTTTTCATTTCAGGTTAAACCGAATGTGACGGCACCAATTGAAGTGGATAGTTTTATTTAATTTGGTAGGCGCTCTGGTTAATTTTCGTATCTCATATGCCCATAATTTGGGTGCGCGTGTATTCGGAAGTTTTTGTTTAATTATCTACCCTTCCACTACCTCCAATACACGACTTGGAAAAAGCTTTTGCACACAATTGCACTTAATAGTGGATATTTCGAAAGCAGTGATCACTTTTCAAATGAAATATCTAAGGAATTGTCTTAATGAGGTACGTATATGCAACGACGTTGAATTCGGTGTTTTTTTTTTTTTTTTTCCCAGCAAAAGCATCCGCTCGCTACTTTTGGAGCCGGTTGCCGTGGTTACAAATATAGTTTTGCTTTATGCGCAGTCAAATAATATCTTAATATGTTGAATATGTAGCATATTTTATAAAACGCTCAGACATTTGGAATTCTACAACCTAAAAGGAAATTTGTTTTTATGGAAACAAACCTGTAAGAATTCATGCGATTCATGCCCAAAATTTCTGACCCCTGCTCAAAAATTCACGTACTCATTTCTCTACGGGCACTGTTCTGCGAGCTTCACTGCCACATGACATTCCAGTCCGCCTCTTTCATTATGTGAATATTTCTATCACGGTGCAAAGTTTAACGTGCTTTACGGTACAAATGTTATAATTGTTCCTAGCTCAGAACCTTAATTTATAATAAAGGAATGAGTACTTTTTGCATTTAAAGATATCCGCTTTCATAGGATACGAAAAAAAAAAAAAAAAAAAGGGACAGGGCATTGCCTTATTAACGATAATCTTAAGTTGCATAACAAAGGCCAAGAAAACATTTTGTTTTGATTACATTTTTTTTTAGAATGCAAATTTGTTGAATCCAAATTATTTTCTCAAAATCATTTCATATAGCGTTCATTCAAATAATAGGTTACTTATTTAAAAAAAAATATTTGCTGCTGACAGGATATAATGTGCAATTTAATATACAACAGTCATGTGCATAGAACTTCTTTAGAGAAATTTTTATAATTTCATCGTTATTTGAAAAATGTTTATTAGAAAATAATTGCGATTTAAAAGTTTGCTATATTTATCAACAAGCAAACTTCTTTACAAATGTTCGGTAGGTGCAGACCCATTGTAGTTTTACCGGTACTCAAAGGCTATGATCACAGAAAGTAGCATAATAAAGGACCTTGCAATCAGCTTTTATTTCCCCCGGAGTGTTCTGCCTATAAGCGAGAGCGGCGCTCATTAGCCAGCCGGATTTCAGTGGTAATTGTCGGAAGGGTAAAACAATAAAACCAACTTCCATACAATATACAAACAACTTCAAATGAGGTGTTGAAAATGCTTGCCTTCATTCTCCACACATTTTTCATCACTTTAGAAATTATTCATCACTCCCTGTAGTTCATTTTGAGAAATCCGGACAATTTCATAACAAATATTATCTCATGTATGGCGTGCGCATTCGTCTTGTACGCAGTATTTTTATTATTCCCCAGAGATGATAATCGCAGGCTGTTAAATCGGTGGGACCGATGGAACCACAACTCCCTACTAATAACTCTTGTCTTGTGCAAACACATTGTGAATTGCTCCCATGGAATTATTCGCAATGTGAGCAGTGGCATAGTCCTGTTAAAAATGCATTACCACATTCCCTGTCAGTTAATTCTCTGAAAAATGGATTAATGTGGTATTCACATAAGTAACAGAATTAACTGCATGCTAAAACAATTGATCCTATGATTCTTTCACCACTGAGTTAAACATGCGCACAGGCTGTGCCGTTGAAAACGCATGTGGCGTAATACACCTTATGTATATTGTCCAATTAAGAAAGGAACAACTCAACACACCCCCAGGAACAAAGGAGCTACAACTGCGACAGTCAGCAAGGTCAACAAATAAGCAAGCAAGCTTGCTACCCCCTTCGTTGAGCATCAAACGAGTTAAAAATATAAAAAAGCGCAGAGGGGTAAAACATCACTGATCGCACTGTACCACTGTATAACAGTGAAACTTTGCTGAGAGAAGTAAACAGCAATATTGTGTTGTAAGTGCCATGACCACGTTTTAATTTCACATGAAGGAAGTGCCTCAGTGCAAACTTCATCTACTTTTGAAGTACCTTAAAATAAAGTTGCATTTTTAATGTGAAATTAGCTTGACAAAAAAGGAAATAAATCAATTATAACGGTCTGCATTGAAAGCTACATACCTGATCCAGGGTGTTTCCAATTCCTTCCCTTCGGTAAAACAGTTTTTGTTAAACTCCTCTAAATATCCACTGACGGCGTAGGTCATATTCCCATTTCACTCTTACCACAAAGCCAAAGTTTTAAGTTCGGAGAAGTTGCAAGGTGCTAAGTCCAGGGAATAAAACGGAATTGAAATTACAATTTTGTTTTGCTACTGTCGATGTGTGGAACGGCGCATTGTCCAGATAAAAGGGGGTCTTTTTGTAACACAGTATAAACAGTTCCAATCAATTTATTTTTCAAATGGTCAAACGATTCCGCATAAAGACTACTGGTTTGTTTTACTGTTCGAGTCACCACGCTTGCGCCACTTTCTGTCTCCTTGAAACATAAGTTATAGCGTCACTGAGAACCAGATTTGCTTTAGCATATCTCAGTCAAATATGAATTCTAGAATATATTTTGTTATACGTTGACACCATATGAACAACTCACGACACTTTTTCAGATTACTTTTCAGTTGAAAAATTAAATTTTCATCCGAGTGGTTAAGAATTGTGCCCTAACGCTATTTAGTTAAGATTTCAATTAAACATATTTAAAACAAGACTATAATTGGAAGGTTTGTATAAATAAGAAACGTGCTTTACAAAATCAAGGAGAGAAATTGTACTTTCAACTTTACTTTTTAGTTTTCAGTTTTCCTTCTCCAATTACTTGGCACATGCATAACCATTAGTTGTTAAGTTAGTTTTATTTTATTTATTTGGTTTATTTACGGCCGCTGTTTAACATCTCAGGTCTTCAGCGTCCCATTCAATCCAGGACGTGAAACAGCTGATAAAGTTTGCTCACAGTTCTATTCTTTCAGGCTCGAGGTTCTTTATCGTGCCGTAAATGTACGACATGGGGCCCTGTAAGTTTGTGATTAAATATAATTTAATGCTGTAATGGTTTATAAATATCAAGAAGTGAGTTGTAAAATAAGCTAATGAATTTTATAAAACACCTCATGGGCGTTGGTAGTGAGTGGTTTCAGATGAATGTTCGGCCCGCTTTGTAGGAGAGAATATGGCTTCATCAGAAATTAAAAATCTACAAGATAGTCACAAAATAGAGCGACTTTTAGGCAAGTTGACTTATCCTCGGCTATATCAAAACAGTGTGTGAGCCACTTACCAGCTGAAGAAGTATTGTTGTAGTCCTTTGCTAGGCCAGTACCCTGCAGTTTACACTACCAGGTCTGATATGTGAAATCGACTATCTAAGGGAGGCCGCACACCGGCATGCATCAAGTCAGCGTCAAGTCAGATAAATTTAATCCCTTCTTGTTTCCTTAGTGATTCAAGACATGTAGCCGTACACCGGAGCAACTCGTGTCTGCACCAATCTTCTAATCCAGTGGAAGACATGACTCCTTCGAGTGAAGACGATGTGGTAATGTACAAGAGGCTGAAATTGCGCAACAGGAGAAAAAGAAAATAGGTTCATATTTTCAATTCGTTTTGTGCTCAGCATGGTGTCTAAGTTTTAGAACGTAATTTGTTAAAAAATCCTGCAAAGCTCCAGTATTTTTATCGGTACCCAGAAACGTATAATGAACTTCTGCAGGGGGTATCTCCACTATTACATTGGGAATAACCGAAGTGAATAATCGCAGCTAGTCAGCAAACTCATGTTACAGTGACGCAATCCAAATAGTATACATAAGGTAAATAGTACTATTTATATTTATTATATGGATTGCGTCATCTTAACCTGAGCTTGCTGACTGGCTGCGATTATTCACTTATGTTATTCCCAATGTAATAGTGGAGATACCCTTTGCAAAAGTTCATTTACGTTTCTGGGTACCGATAAAAGGAGTGGAAATTGGCAGGATCTTTTAATTAATCAAGCGCTAAAACACAGGCACCATGCTGAGCACAAAACAAATTGAAATTATGAACCTAAATTACTTTTTCACCTGTTGCGCAATATCAGCCACCTGTACAATAAAACATCTAATTCCACTGGATTAAAAGAATGACGCAGGCACGTGTTGCTCTGGTGTGCAACCATGTCTTGAATCACTAAAGAGACAAGAAGGGATTAAATTTATCTGACTTGACACTCACTTGATGCATGCCGGTGTGCGCCTCACTAAGAGTTCAGTTGCCCAACCCGTGTTGACTTAATTACTCCATGTATAGCAAAGCTTGCTACTGCTTTCATGGCTCAAGTTTCAATGCTAAATACTCGCCTTTTTATTTTAAGAAACGAAACATCTTGAAATAGATAAGCTTTGCCAACTTTACCAAAAAATACCACTTTATTAAGGTGCAAACAATTTCTCTGCACTAGTGAACAAATGATTAAACAGCAAAGCAAGAGCATGTGCACTGCATTTTCACGTTTTTTCCAAGTAGCTTATTGAGACTATGCCTGGGAATCCCTAAAATCTGTGGCCATCATCCTTCCAACCGATAAGCCGTTCTTCACCTCTACCAGTCGTTTTTCGCTGTTTATCTGCCGCTTTAACTCAGATGTGCAATAGTACCGAAAGAGCAGTTTTAAAACTGCAACTTAGATCCAACCGACCCCCTTCCAATAGCTGACATTCTCCTTTCCAGTGGGTTGCGAGCAGGATTTTGAAAGTCGGGGGGTTGAATTGTTCAGTAGAGAGTGAGATTTAATTAAATAGTAGAGTAGTGTTGTGTAGTGCTGAGATATTCACTGCGTTGTTATACATTCGTCTTCAAGGCACACAGTAGGTACAGAATGTCCTGTGGCAGAATGAGTCAAACATTTTAGGCGTAAATTTCCTGGCAAACCTGTTCCAAAACGAAAAAAAACATTATAGTACAGAAGTTTAATGCAACAGATTCTGTGACTGAGCGGAAAAAATGGAAAATTGCTATTCAATTTATGACTGAATTACACCATTTATATGGTCTCAAAATTATTGGCCTTAGTTTATGGCCTCATCCCCCAAATCTTAGGATTTTATTATTTTATATATATTTAAAATCAGAATATGTGTAACTAAATCTTATAACGCTGGGGAAATTTTGCAAACCAATAAGTCCATTAGTGATGGGGAATTGATGCTTGTCAGTGACAATTTCCTAAGATGTGGTCTGTGTGTCAGAGAAAATGAGCAGCATTTCCAGCACCTACTGCAAGGAGGGTGAGTAGCAAATTCTTATTTAATATGTTGTACCCATTTTTAACATAGTTAAGCGCTTGAGCGTCACGAGTTTACGGTAGAAAAGGTCGGCGGCAACGGGGGGTCTAATCGCCGTCCGGCTGAATTCTGTATAGGAACATTTAAACTGTTCTAACTGTAGGTTCAGGTTTCGGCCATGGTTGCAAATCGATGGAAAATATTTGAAGATTGCGACTAAACATTTGAGAAATATTTCATTTAAAGTTCTTTATGGTGCGTTTTTGGTTAACGGTCAACATTCGCAACATCCATCGTGAACATTACTTTTTCACATACAGGATATTGTGCACTCGTTTAGTTAAAACGCCTACTGTCTCAATCTCACTCCGTCATTTCCCATTACGATACTTTTTTTTTCTTCTTTTTTTTTTAAATATCTTTCAATGATATTCCTCGTGGTGACTTCAATTGGGCGTTCGTAACGCTTTTCAACTTTGGTGAATCTACGGCGACGTTTATATTAATTCATCCATAAATATTCTTAAACACATTAACTTCCCATCACAACTTTGATTTGCGCGGCCATTCATTTCTTGAAATAAAATCATTCAGTCACTAAGCATTTATTATTCCATTATTTGATTGTACACCAAACTCCAAGCTTCTGCGAGTGCAGTGCCGTTTCATGATTAGTGTGTGGGTTATGTGAGTTGCAAATGTGTGTATGTTGAGAATTCATATACCTATCCTTTTCAGATGGAGCCAGGCCTCAGCTAGTGGTACAGAAAAAGCCAAGAACGGTATGAAGTTATCAACTCTGGATTGTGCAACTCGCGAATGCAGCAATCCTTACGGCTGTTTCGATACCTTTGTGACACAAGAGTACTTCGCCTCCTGAGGCAAACAACATAATGCTTTTTGAAGAGCTTTCTGTAAACAGGCCTCATGCTTTAAACCACAATAACCAAACAAGAAGTTCTGTTCTTTCCCGTTTCACTCAACAAAGATCCAGTTGTTCCCTCTAATATTATGTCTCCATTCTCTCCCTTTACAACGATGAAGTTGGATGTCCAGTAATATTTTTAAAAAAATGCTCGCAGAAGCAGCGAGTACTTTATCTTCACCTATAAATAGAAAGGAAACTTAATATTCCTGATAGTGACGAAATCATCCCGACAGCTCTAAAAATGCTTTCCACGTCGTTTAGACGAAATCCCGTTCGAATAATCAAATCAACACAAAGCTATAATTAAGTTAAAGCTAAAATTATATACAAATTGTCCTGTATCAACGTCAAATCTATAGACATGCCAATAATTCTGCATTTCGATGCATTCACGCGAAGCGATGTTTCTACCTAATGTCACGCTGTTTTACTATTGCTCTTTTCAATAAGCTCACTGAGTATGCTATGTCAGTTCGTTTACAATGCATAAAATCCTTTCTAAAAGATTTCCATAGTATGATACATTCTACAAATCAAAAGCTACATTTCCAATCCTTTGGACTAAAATGATCGAATGCAATTTTCCAGTTCATAATTATGACAGAAATGTAGGAGTGTTCAATAACTCAAACTCCTTAAATGTAGGTACTGATATAAAACAAGAGCTAGAGAAGCACAAATTTACAAAATACTTGATTTGTCTTCTGTGTTTGAAGACGAATACAAGATGCTCGAAATAATGTAATATTTGGCTTCTCTAGTGCTTTTTGTTTTAGCTGCATGTTTAAAAGGTTTTTATAACATGTGCATTTTAATATCAGTTTTAAAATCAATCCAGATGGATACTTTTAAAAGTGTCGGTCGGCCAGTGACGCGACCACTCCCCTGACCATATGTGCTGAAAGTGTTGGCAATTTTATGTGACATATATCCTGACTTTTTATAAGGAAACTATCATTCTCTTTAATCACTTCCACTGCACTTAGGACCTGAGATATGTTCCTATGGTTTCTTTCAGACCTTTCTATGCTAAGGATCATTTGGTAAATTTGCAGCTTTTCCCAGAAAAAGAAATCACAAAATGTTAGCTCTGTAAAATGATTCGGTTATTAAGCATTGCTAATACTTTTGAGGATACAGTGTAGATTCCACTTGATGGCATATATGCAGCAGAATAACACCACAGCTCCTACTGATAATAATGCATCCATTACGAAATTGCGCCATATATTTGATCACAGAAATATTAGGGCCTTTTTATCATTTGCTTGTTTCCCATAGGTAACATTTTGTTATTTCTAACCAACTAGCCTTCACACACCAGAGGAACTGAAATCATTTGAAAAGAAGTTTGTTCTGTCAGAACAGAGGAACTGATAAGCATATACGGACTACGTAACACAGAACGAAGGCACCTGTTGTAAGGAAAATGAGTGCCGGATTTTGTTATTGAAGAGAGGCACTTAAGTTTTTCAACAGCAAAGCGTTGGAGCGCCTTGAGTTCACGGCTAGAGATGTCGAGGTTTTATGGGGATCGCGCCACTGACCTCTTGACTTATGAACCGATACTTTTAAAATTGTGTGTGTGCGTGCGTGCATGTGTGCGTAAAATGTATCATTTCTGTTCGAGTTGAGAGTTCCTAAGTTCAACACGTAAGCAACTAGACGCATTACCAAATAATTTCTAAAAAAATAAACACATGTTTTTGCTAAAGGTGATGTTATTCAGTAGAGATCTTAAATAAACAATTTTAAGTATAAAATGTTAATACTTAAATTCATTTTTACATTGATCGACCAGAGCCTAATTACTTTTCTTTATTCCTTGAATTATTATAAAAAGTGCTTGGATAGTAAATAACATTTTTATAAAAATAATTAAAACTGTTAGATAATTTAACTGAAAATCATATGGAATTCCAAAATAAAAATTATTAATTTTTATTCAGTTACAAAATTTGATAGATCATTTAATAAAAAAATAGTTAAAGTAGCTTTTATATTAACAATACAGCTGAACTTCCTTCCATTTTGTCATACGATATCCATAAGATTTTACAACAATGTTTATAGTGGATAGATTAGGTTGCTAAATATCTTATATAAACAATGTATACCTAATGAATCCTTTAAATTACAAAATGCACAAAAAAATCTTGGGAATGTATATAGACCATCTTCTTTCTTAATTCATAAATGGGCTTCATTCTGGTGCCAATCGTATCCCGAACTATGGCTTTCTTCCTCTGTAAAATGCCTAAGCCGCACTCTAAACTTCAAGGTAAAGTAAGCGAGACAGCACAATACAGAAACTATAGCAAAAAGTAGCAATTTGAGAAGTACAAGTGCTATTAGCTCACGCTGATTGGAAAATTATATATAATAAAGCGTCGTGAAAATAATGGGTGAATCCCACACATCACCGCATATGCATAAGTGCGTATGTCTTTCAAACGTAAACTATTTACCCTTGGGATAAAGGAACGTGACTACCTTGAACGCACTGTGATTTTCAGCTCTCTTTTGTTTCTGTTGGGAGGCCAAATCTATAATTTTCCAGAGGAGTAAGAATGAACATAATATTCTTCAAAGAAGGAATATTCTTGGTTTAAATGAAAAAGTATGTGTAGATTAGCCCAAAAGATTTACCTGTTACACGAGGGCAGTCAAATGAAAACAAGAAATCGGCTACCCAAGGTCAGGTAACGCGCCGCGTAGAGGAAACGTTTTGGAAATTAATATTGTTGTTTGAGAGCTGTATTGTCCAAAGTTGGCCAACTTGAATGCGCAAAGAAAGATGCGCAGCAGCAGGGCAAAATGGCGTTCACAATAACGGGAGCGTCCATGTTCACGCAGCGTAGTATATGGTGCACTTTCTAATCATCGAAAGTATTTCACCAATTGAGATTCACAGCAGGATGGAGAGGTTGTACGTGGACTATGAGGAACAAAGCGATACCAACAACAGCGAATAACACTGAAGGACGACACCCGCCCTGGCATCGAATGGAACTGAGTTTGCAACCCATGGATTCCTATGAGCAGGAGAGAGAGCCCTTCCTGGAACAAATGGTGATAGTGGATGAAACATGTTGTCAACCTTACAACTTCTAGATATGCGGCAAGCTCAAAAGTGACTTGGGAGGGCGCCGGCTTGCGGCGGACGGTGACGTGATTGAGGCAGTGCAGACGTGTGCCATCATTAGCCAAAAGACTTTCATGAACACGGTATAAATGAAAGCTAGTGAACAGGTGGAATAGGTGTCTAAACACTGGTGGAGATCATTTTGAAATAAAATTCCTCTGCGGAGAACAAAACTATTTCTGGTTTTCATTTGATTGACCATTATATATCAGTTTGGGTTAGGTAAAATTAGCAACAGATTAACGGAATCCTGTGTAGAGTTGTAAACATCACCACACTAAATATGGCTATACATAAAAACTAGCTGCTACAGCGAATTGTAGTACTAAAGTTTTGCTTTAACAAACAGTTCCTGTATTTATATCTATAGCGAGGTTACATGAGATAAGGGCCGCCTGAGCGCGGCTGCTTACTGGGGAATGCAGTCGCCTCAACTGTAAAAATGGAGATAAGGATCGCCGCGCAAGAAGTTAGTATTTTTATTTTGATATTTATATTTTTACTGAAAACACAAAATGATACTGTATTTCAAACTAATAATGATAATAAGCATTAACCTGTGTTATTGGAGATGTTGGCAATAATGTCCCTCAGCGCCAATAAGCATCCTGTCATTCATAGAACATGTTTCTGTAACTTTTTAACAAGCTGGCAAACAGTTTCTCTACCTGGAACACCACTGCCAGGATTACATAACAATCCTTCTTCAGGACTGTATGGAATGACACAACTAAGATAAATTAGCATACGATTTACACAAAATTAAAATACCGAGTGAAACACGAACGCATAATCACTCATTGACAAATCCTCCTTCAAATTAACTATAAGCTGCTAAGTGTACAAGAATTATATGGCCTGGACGACTAATTCTTCCCGCGTTCTGCCGGCCCATAATTCAAATAATCTCACTGTATATGTTTATAAAATGCTAAATATGCACCAAACTATTTAAATAACGTCATGAAGTGAAGAGTGAAGAGTGCCAAAATTTAGAAAATTGCTACAAATTATCAGTTAATTGCATTAATTAAGCTCTGTTCTTATTTTGAGCATCACTACCAAGTTTACTACTTTTTAATCTCCTGATTTATTATTTGAAATTAATTTAAAGAAAATAACAGTCATTTACTGCCTAGCGAGTAAAAAAATAATTGGTACAAATTTGCCTGATATACGAACCGTCAAGAGTAATAAATTCGGTGCCTATTTTCCTTGAAGCAGCATATGTTTAAAAAATAATACATATTTTCTTACCGTATTTAGAGCTACTCCTGGACTTAAGTTTGTATTTTCAAATTGTTGTGTAAGAGATGTATAATTTTCAAAAGAAAACTGGTATTTAAAACCGAATTTGAAAAGCTTATAAAAATGTTATGAAAGCTTTGATATTGTATATGTCAATACTGCCTAAAAGGGGGGAACACTTTGAAATATGTTTAAAAAATTTTATTTATAAGTTTGTGAATGTCAAAACAATTAGAATACTAATTGCTGTAGACTACAGACCACGTTTACCCATATTATAACATATACTAGAAAACTCAAGAAAAAGTGAAATAGATAATGTAATCAACATTATCGCTAAGTTACATTATTTTTTTTTTATTTAAAATGCGGCAGCATTCTCGATTCGGCTAATATTTGGTGTAGTGAAGGTTATAGTTGACCCTCCACCTCGGGCAGGTATGAATGTTAATGAATCCTCTATATTTTCTGCATCCTGTTGGGAAGTATTCAGAACAGGAGTTTATTCTAATTCTTGCAGTGGCTGATGATAACATTTTATCAAACTTTTTTTTTTTTTTGCTTTGTATTCAGAGATTATCTAGATCGAAATGCTATATTTTGGTGTACCATATGCAATTATAGATGGCGAATTTAAACGCAGTGATCATATCTGGCGACCACCATTCGGAAGAAAATAGTATTGACCCATTAATTTGGTTGTGACTATAAAATAGAAAGTTTAATAAATCAGTCGTTTAATGTAAAACAGACTTTTTAATTTTTGAGATTCTGTGCATGTAGGCTTTCATGGAAGGAGTTTTGAATGTTTTAATAATATATTTGCAATCCTTATACGATTTTGTTTTAAAGCCAACTGCTTGCAACCATAAAAATTGTAAACATAAAATAAAACAATTGATGTTGTAGTTCATTATAAGTGTGTTAGCAATGTAAAATATATTTTAATTAATAGGATGAAATACTTGTCAGACATTTCAGGCGCTTTTGGTATTAGAAATGCACATAAAATAAGTGAATTTTTACATACTCAGATATTAACATTTCAAACAGAAGTCGCAGGTCAGCTGTTTGGACTATACATTAATTGGGAAGGAACCAGCTATAAGTCATTGAATGAACAGCAGAAACAGCTGAAACGTGATCAACCTCTACCATGAGGAAACATAGTGTTTTGCTATTTTGAGGGAATTTTAAATAAATAAACTCCCATTAATTATATTTACAGGCATTCTCTGTCTTCTCCATATAAAAAGTACACCTTTACTGTTGCATCATGAATTATGATGTTCGGTTGGGTTGGTTGAAGCTAAGCTCTCGTGAATAAAGATGTCTTAATGTGCTAATTGATGTTTAGCGAGGTCCCGCGTACGCGTCATTAAATCTCGATGTATATGAAAACTTGTATCTCCTTAATTTGGACACACGCGGACAGCACATATAATTTCATTCGGTTGACAAGTGCAGTAATTTTCAAGCGATCTTTTTAATTCTGGAATAATATATGAAAGCTCTCTCTACCTACGCCAATGCACAGCTCTGTTTCATTTTTATACTTCAGCTATAGCCTGCGATCCATAAAGACGGTAACGACTTTAATAACAGCGCAATCGTTAAAAGTTTAAGATTTCTTGAACATGATAACAGCATGAGCTGTGTAATGAATAAACGTTCATATTCTGCGCAGTTCACATAACACGCAGAAAACAAAACAATAGGTAAACGCAAAAAGAAGTGCCAATGCTGTGCAGCATACGGAAGTTGCTGTAATGACTAGGAATTATGCTATCTTTTTGACTCGTGTACACCATGGGCAGCGAGGAACGGAAAATAAAGTACTATTAAATGTTATTTCAAATGTATTGTTTATTCTACCGTTGCCAGGCTTGCAAAAGTTTGTGCTGGGAAGGATTGCTTAGTTATATAATATATAATTATATACAACTGATTAGTTTTAGAGAAAAGTTCATCACTTTGCATAAGCAAACAGTGAAGCCGGAAATAAGGCTGCCTTTATTAATTTAGTAACTAAAGGCTGCAGAGTTATATTTATAAAGGCATTAATTTGATAAGGATAATTGTTATGTATATGTATAAGAAAATCATTTTGAGATAGATATAACAGGAATCGAAATAATTTGTAACTTGTATGTCATTTGACAGGTGATGGTATCTTACAAAAGGGTTTTTGTATACATTTTGTGTAAAATATGTTAGAAAGAGACAGATGTAAGCCTGACGCCTCTCCACTCACTGACCGCTCCTTAGACAAGGCTGAAGAAAGGGTAAACTATCTTTTGTTAGGTCACGAACCTTCTGCCCAAGGAAATACTTAGGAGTTCACAATAAGAGAAACATGTGGCCGTAACGGGACAGTATTTAACAAAAGTCAGACGTAGCAATAATTTAAGAGAAAATGAAAATGTCAGAAAGGAGACGAAAATGTTTTATTACAGGAAAGCCGAAAAACAGCCCATCAACACGCATGCGTTATCTCTGGGAACATTTAGGAATCTACAAACTAAGAAAGGCAAAAGATTTTCAATAGAAATCAGAATATAAGGAAAGTGCCGAAATTTACGACAGGTTGTTCTGGGAAAATTCAAGTTCGTGGGAAGACATTAGATCAGGGGGGAAAGAATAATTCTAACCAATGGTCATCGGATATAATTTAACGAATCAGGAGAACTTAGATACAAATAAATAATTTTAGGATAGCCAATGATGATCATCCAACACGGAAATAGGATAATACACGAGGGAATTTAATTTAGCGAAAGGCGTGGCGATGTGGTAGAAAAACTAGAGTACAGAAGTCAGAGGAACACTCGCAGAAGTCAGAGAGTTTTTCAGACATTCAGAGGCACATTCACTCGCACACCCAAACATTCATACGAGACACGAGAGGATACAGAAGCCGGCAGCCTAAGTCCTACGAAAGCAATCCGCCTAAGTCACACGAAAACAATCAGTTCAAGTCATTTCTAAAGCCAGTCTAAGTGAGTAGCGAAGTCAGCGGCGAACAGTCAGGAAGTACTTTACATGTGAATAAAATATTTTAAACAAGTCAACCTTGTGTATTTTTGGGCAACACATTTCTCGTTCCCGTGGATCTATACTGATCCGCGAAACACTCCAGTGGACCCTGAGATCAAATTCAACAGAATTGGAGCAAACGACATTCAGTGAGCAGCCCGAGCCGAATATCGAAACCACGACCAACCCAGCAATCAACTCAACTACACTACGCCCCCGCACCCTTAATTCCTGCTCCAACAGTGTTTAATGCCCGTTTTTACTATTGAGGCATCACAGGCTGTGGACACGTGATAATGAGATGAAATAATTTGGGAAGGAATTTTTTTTAAGGAAGGTAGCGTTCCAGTTCTAATTTTCGGGTACATTCTTGGCATTTTTCATCTTGAAGACTGAGGAAAGCCTGGAAAAAAAAAAAAAAAAAAAAACTGTCAGGTAGGAGAGTCCTGGCGGGAATCGAAGCCAGAGTTTGCGCCTTAGCGACCTCGGCCAGCAGTGTCGATTAATACAATTATAAATTGGTAATGCTAAAAGGGACTATGTTACAAAACCAATGTTTTGAGAAACTCACAAAATTATCTTAATAAAATTATACAAATTATTTTATTTATTTTTTATTTGCTTCCATAAGTAGGCTACCTTGCAGTTGCAAATGAGTAAAAATATTATATGTGAATCCGTAAATATAGTCATTTACATTTTGTACATGTCTACTTTTTTACAGAGGCTTGAAATGAACATTGTATTTTCCTGCTATGAAGTTTTAAGGCTATGCCAAAGTGAGATATGGAAATTTTGAATGGTTAAACGTAGAGATTTCAGATGTTTTACGCAAAACGTTCCGTCTTTTAGTATTGTCCGTAAAAACTTTCAGATTAATTGCTCAATTTTTCACTAATGTTTCAAAATATATATTCAATTTCATTTGACACTTCAAAGTTACTGCTCATCCAATAAAAGTTGAGAATGTTCTATGATACTTTGAAAATAAATTTTAAATATGATCATATACGAGGTTCGTATGGATTTTAATTAATACGGTTGGTTGATTTAAAAAAATGCAGTTATATGCAAAATAAAAAAAAGTAGTAATTGGCTGTATTAAAGCATTTGCTAAAAATCCATTTTGTTCCTCACAGAATAATGCATGCCAGCTTTTATGCAGCAAAATCTAGACATATATCATACCTGCAAATAAAAAACTGTGGTAGGAATAGGAAGCGTGATTGCGTGCCTAAAAGTTAAAGGCCGAGAAACGGGGGTTTAAAGATTGGAAGCATTTAAAAATGTCTACTGAAACCGCTGTTCCAAAGAGTATAGGGGTTTAAAAATTCTCAAGATGCTCCCTTGAGCATGAAGCAATATTTCAGGGCATAAACTAAGAGTAATTGTTTTTTATGTAAAATACCAATTTTATTATTTGGTGTCACCTTAATATTCTTTCCACAAATATGAAAAAGTTGATAAATTTGGCATCCGAAAAATGGTAATTTATGTAAAAATAAAAAAATAATACAATAAAAAGCGCAATTAAGTTTGGTTTCTATGTATATGTCTCTTTTTCTTACATTAACAACTCTGAAGTTGTAGAAAGAAATATTTATTAAAAACTTTTGGTGTTAAAAGTCCATTCCATCCTTCGTCAACATTTTAGTCATCAATTTCTTCGTTTCGAGCCTCGACTTCTTCCACGTTTGATATCGTCTTTCGTTGCAATATGGAATAGAAATTATAGTTCACAAAATAAGGGAAAAGGGTTACTGGAACATTTAACTTACTTCCGTTGGTCGCAACTTGCCCTGATGCGCGAGTTTTCATCGTCGGCAAAGATATACTGAACTTTCATTAGCTGCTAGTCTGAAGATACAAGAAACGAGAACCATTCCAAATTCTTTAATTAGAAAAGCGTTTAGCTTTTTAATGGTACTTTTGCAGATCTAGTTGATTCAGGTTTGAAATCAGTCTCATCGTTTTGCACGTTTTCTTGTATTCCTCTGACAAACACGGCACAGGAGTGTACATCCCAAATTAAAGTAAGAAATGAATAAGTATGTCAATTATATATATAAATAATTAACACATATAATAATCGCAGTTTACGTTGCATAATAGTGCATCCCCCCTTAAGAAAATGGCATGTTCATTTTGTTTTATAAATAAAAAAGCATTCTCATTGGAATCCATAACTTATATGACCAACTAATCACTGGACTATAACCCGTAGTATTTTTTTTTTTTTTTTTTTTTTTTTTAAATTTTGTATTAAACAAGTTACAGAAAACGTATAGGTATTACAGTTCGCTGAGGAATTGAATACACACACACACACACACACACACACACACACACACACACACACACACACATAAACCACACTGTTCAGCGTTTCCACTTCTGCCCTTGAAGAAGAACAGGGGACGCTCGAAATACAGCAATATTTGTGCTACTAAAGTATTTTATCTACATCTGCTTCTCTAGCGCATGTTATTTAAGCTACATTGTTCCAAATGTGACTTTATTTTCAATATATATATCGCACCAAGTTATTGTTGTTTTGGTTACATTGTTCAAAGTGTTACTTTATTTTTAATTTACATATATAGGATGCCAAGAATGTATACACACTTTCACAGAAGATATCTATTCAATATATTTCAAAGTTATACCGAAAAACAACAGTAATGTGTAGTATGTTGCTCTATAACATGTGATGTGACTCCCATATATTATGTTAGCGTTGCTATATGACAGATAAATAAAAAATGAACAAATGAACAATCAACAATCAACAATAAATAAATGAGGCCAAGATTATCGTATGATGTTCTGTAAACAGATATGACTCGCATTGCGTTATACTAGCGTTGCTCCATCAAAATGCAGTCAAGATTATCGTTTGAACAGCGGAAAGCAATTTTGAAGTAGTATTGGAAAACCTAGAATGTTGTTAAGTTCAAAGGCAATGGAGACGTGTGTACAGAACAGATTGTTCGATACTCCGTTGGACTTCTACCTTTGAGGAACTCTTAAGGACGTTGTATACAGCAGAAAACCAGCTACACTGGCAGCACTTCGGGAAGAAATTGAAACGGCATGTGTTGCAATCGTTGAGGACACTTTCGCAAACGTTACTCAATCAGTATTTCAACGTACTCAGAAGTTGATCGACGCCGATGGTGGTCATTTTGGGCAACTGTTGTAACTGTAAAAGTCTAAGATGGTTAGTGCTCATTTTCTGTTTGTGTGAATTCAGTTTTGTTTTTTAACAGTTTTTTCTTTGCTTGAAGTGTGTATACATTTTGGCACCCTCTTCTCTCTCTCTCTCTCTCTCACACACACTCACACACACACACACACACACCCCTTCACTGTTGCTGCTGCTACTACGTTCAAGTATTATTCCTTCTCACAAGAGCTTTACTCCAACCCAATCCACTGATAATACCTAATGTACTTCACCTCATCATTTACTATTTTCCAGGCATTGCACATTAAATCTATTCTCAGAGATTTATGAGATCCGGTTTCAAAATCCTACTACCTCCACTTTTTTTTTTAAATAATAAAGAATACCTGTGATTGAGTTTCAGATCTTCCCCTTCTTTCAGCTGGGTCATACTCATGTCCCGCGTCAAATATAAAACTTGTGCCATCATCATCCCCACGACTATTTACAGAAGTCCGATCCTTAATCTTAAAATTTACTCGTCTGCCAATTATGCTTTAAAATGTTGTGTACATGTTAAACTGTGCACTTTGTCAAGCTTTTGATATTAGTTTAACTTCCACTGCGCTTTCTATTCACATGAATGATCAATCATAAACGGTCCGTGAAAACTGTCTCCGCTACCGGCTGTTCAACATGACTTATCCCAGGATGTTTCCTTGATAGCTTTCTTTTTTCTTTTTCTTTCTTTTTTCTTTCTTTCTTTCTTTTCTTTTCTTTTCTTTTTTCTTTCTTTCTTTTTTTTTTTACCTGTAATTGATGCTTCATCTCCTTTGGCTTCTGAAAATGTTCTTAAGAGACAAAGAGATGACAGCCATAGTTTTTCACAAAGCACGCACTCCGTCTGGTCACAAATTATCTGTATAGCTGTTAATTTTATTTGTCGTAGTTGTTTTACTATAGATATTTACACAAGTTTCATGATATATGTTAACGTTTTTCTCTCTTGACAAATGTGCCGATATTGCCTTCTAAAATATTAAGTTGTCCAACTTGTCAATTCTTTGTTGTGTATGGTCAAGTTGGCATTATTTCCGTCCAGTACAGTAGTATTTTCTCAACAACCTACCTTACTATTGCTTTCAGTTGAAAAAATGCCTCGGCTCGAAACACAGAATTATTTAGTGTGTTTTATTAGTTTGAACTTCCTTTAAAAGTTTTGAACGATCTGTTCATCGTGGTTTAACATTACTCTAATAAAGATCATTTTATTACCTAAAGATAATTTTGTACATATTGCAAACATTCGGTAGCACGGTCATAAATTTCGTTGCACTGCAAAATTGATATTCACAATTTAATAATTAAACATCAGAAATGTTTAAATGTTTGCAATGCACAAAAAGAACGATCTTCAAAAACAAACCCAGGGGAATTTACTGTCTACTCTTACTTGTCAATGGATACCAAAGAGAATCCAGGATTGCTACAATACAGATTTTAAAGATAAATAAGGAATATTCTTAAACTTATATAACATATAAACCCAATACTTTATATTATACAATTCAAACATCTGAAATTTAGAACAAGTTACAGTCCCGCTCCAAAGGATGATATTGGCAGAGTGAAAAGATTCCGCTCGCTACTAAAAGATCATTTTGTTACATTTACTTCATCTCCCATCAGTTATTCACAATAACTATACATAATGGAACATTGTCTGCACTCCACGCGGAGTATTCATGAAAGTACAATTTATTTTTACAAACCTGAGGACTGGTTGGTGTGACGAGAGGCAAACACGTATCGATTGTATCAAACGGCGGATATCACTGACGCTTCAAGAGCAGTAAGCACTAAGCGAACATTAGCATGAGACGTCCTCACCCGTTTAATATGGATGGACCTCACACACACACTACTCTCTTATCGCTGCCTTGTTGGAGATAAAGTGTGCATTCTGCTCACTGAATTTACATTCATGCTTCCAAGCCTACATGTTGGCAGTTAGATTGTTGGTCAAACGAAGGTAATAGTATGCCGTACAAGTTTAACTTGTTAATTGTATACAATGTTTTTATATGAATAAAAATTATAATTTACCACATATTTTCAGCCCAAGTATATAAATATATATTACAAACAATTATTATATTAGTGACAGCACATGGAGGTTAAATTTGAGCTTACAACGAAGTAAACATTATAGCGATAAAAAGATTAATAAATATTACATCGAGAGCAGTGTAAATCTCATAACTTAGATCGTAACTACCCCTTTCAATTGCAGAAATTTCTCTCTCCCATTAAGCATCGGGATCTCGGCAGAGTCGGGTAGTTGTGTTGTACAGTCGATAGTGAGATTTCATTAAACAGTAGAGTAGCGTTGTGAAATGGCGAGATATTCACTGCGACGCGAATACATTCACTTTCAAAGTATACATCAGGTATAGAAAATATGTGGCAGAAAGAGACTGGCATTTACGCCTAAATTATCTGGCTACCCATTTCCAACACGAAAATCTTCAAGTTGGTACAGAAGTAAAATGAAACAGTTTCTACGATTGCCCGGAAAAAATTGAAGGCGTCAAGAAAAGCCTTTTTTTTTCTTTTCTTTTGCTCTCTCTCTCTCTCTCTCTCTCTCTCTCTCTCTCTCTCTCTCTCTCTCTCTGTCTGTCTTTTTAATGGTGTTTAACGGCCGCTTTTACTACTAAGGCACCACAGGCGGTGAACACTGATGATACATAAAATGAAATGATATATTGGGAAAGGATTTATTTTAAGGAAGGAAACGTTCCAGGCCTAAGTTTAGGGTACCTCCCCGGCATTTGCCAGTTATGAAGACTTAGGGAAAACCTGGAAAAAACCTCAGTCAGGGAGGACGGTCCTGGCGGAATTCGAACCCTAGACCTCCCGCTCACGAGTCCGCGCCTTAACGACCTCGGCGGTCAACAAAATCTTGATTACATAAAAGCTTCCATTAAAGTCCTCCTGATTCCCCCGATCATACAGTTTGTGATTTTTATCTCAAGGGGGACAACGAAAAATTGAATATATTGAACTTACTTCTACACACTGAACTTACACTTAAACACCAGAAACAAAATTAGGTTCATTATTGATGGGGAACTGATGTGTGTGGGCATGCGACTACCAAATTCTGTTATTTAATATGTAGTACCAAAGCTTTACCATGATAAAGCACTTGCCGCAAGTCTACGCAAGAAAATAATGGTGACAACTTAAAGTCTACCCTGCGAACGGCTATGTATTGGGACTGTTAAATGTTCTTACTTTATATTAGATTAAAAGGCATTTAACTCCCTTTGTAAATAACCATGGTCACGTCGGAAAATAAACATTCTATAATATGAAGAGAAGTGGAAAACATCAAGTAAAATTTTATTGGCATATCGCTATTTAAGAATTCTCTAAAAAAATTGTTCAAATGACATTAAACAAAGGAGAAATGGCACTATTTTCTGTGTTCGTTAATACAATATTATACACGTCTTTCTTGCTCTGTTTACTTTTCCGTATCTCAGACACTCTGACTGATACTTTCCAATATGCGCCACACAATTTTTGTGTGTGAGTGTGAGTGTGAGTGTGAGTGTGAGTGTGAGTGTGAGTGTGTGTGTGTGTGTGTGTGTGTGTGTGTGTGTGTGTGTGAGTGTGAGTGTGAGTGTGAGTGTGAGTGTGAGTGTGTGTGTGTGTGTGTGTGTGTGTGTGTGTGTGTTGTACCGATGGATATATATCGGTAATTTATTCTCTGCCCTCTTTTTTAACTTGTCCATACCAGCTTAAACTATATTTATAAAACATAATATTGAATAGAGAATCTTTATCTTATAAGATCTATCTCTTTTAAAAATTCTTGCATAGCGTTCCCTTAAATCTATTTCCATTGAAAGTAATTTTTATTTTTATTATTATTATTATTATTATTAATATTATTATTATTATTATTATTTAACTTCCACGTTTCGACTCAAAAGCTATTGTATTTCTTAAATTTTTATCAAAATTATTATTTATTTTTGGCGTTAGAATTTATATTTATATTGCTGCTCTTCTATTTATCTTTTTTGTTATAAGTTCATGATTTCTATATACCATAAATTTATTACCAAATGCGTGTGTGTGCATTACACTGTTTTTATTTTTCAGATATTAAATAAATACATAATACTTAACATTTCGCAAACAAATGGGGATTCTTAATCCTTCGTGCTTTGTATTATCTTATGAAATATATCAAATAAATAATACAAATTACGATATTAGACCGTAATCCATCTGAGTATTGTTTTATAACTGGGTTATCATTTACATTTTCTTCATTATTGCAGTTTCATAAACGTTTAAATAGTTTTTAACATATGTAAAATGGCCTACATTACCAGAAATTTTCGCACAACTCTCTGAGAAGTACAACAATATGATTAACCTGTCAACACAGACCAGTTTGTGAAATGTAACATCCACCATGCTATAGTTTGAAACATGTTTCCCTGTCCGGAATTCCGCCTGGTAACTTTTGGTAACTATAGTTATTAAGAACAAGTGTTGTTCTCTCGTATCTTTAGATGACGACAGTTCTTTTTTTTTCTCTCTCTCTCTCTCTCTTTCTTTCTTTCTTTCTTTTTTAAATTTTTGCGACAAAATTTCCTACACAGTTTGACAAGCACGCAATTAATGTACCAATAATATGGCTTTTCAAATGCCAGTAATTTAATACAGTAAATCGGTACAAGCTTTGTCATTTGAATTAGAGAGTAGTGTATGCGAACTTTACTCCAAAACATGAGGTAGCTTATAGCATTCGTATCACACACATTTATATAAATAAGGAAACTCTCAGCGCCATGTTTCAGCGGTTCAGCGGCAAAATGTATAGTGAATTTTAAAAATGCTGCAAAACAAAACAAAACAGGTACACTATAACAATTTCCTAATTATTAAGTACAATGATTACCCATTTTCCGAAACTATTTCCTATGATTTATATATGAATAGAAAATACGGTAACGTCAAATTAGTTTCAAAGCCTCTCTAACAAAAGTTTTATTTCTTTAGAACAATGTCTCCTATTGAATGTTCCATTCCTTATTCTTGACACTGAAGAGGTTTCTACAATATGCTGATACCTTAACGAGGGCAACCACATTTTTTTAACTTACGTACTGCCTCCATATACCGTGCACCTCCAAGGGTGGCCGAGGTCGTTAAGGCGCGGACTCGTGAGCGGGAGGTCTGGGGTTCGAATCCCACCAGGACCGTCCTCCCTGATTGGGGTTTTTTCCAGGTTTTCTTCAGTCCTCATAAATGGCAAATTCCGGGGAGGTACCCTAAACTTAGGCCTGGAAAACGACTGCTTCCTTAAAAAAAAAAAAAAAAAAAAAAAAAATCATTTCCTAATGTATTTCATCTCATGTATCATCAGTGTCCATCGCCTGTGGTATCTCTGTAGCTAAAACGGGCGTAAACACCATTCATTCATTCATATACCGTGCGATCAATTTTGATTTGCCCCGCAGTGTTTTGCCAATTAGAGAGCTCGCCGCCCGTTAGCCGATTAGTTGGCCAGCCATATGTCGGTGATTAGCAGGAGGGTAAATCAATAAAACAATTCAACCATACAACAATACACAAACCAATTTAAGAGACTCTTTACATACCAAATTATCAAACGAGATGTTGAAACTGCCCGTTTTCATTCCCCACACAGTTTTCGCAACTCTTCAGAAAATTATTAATCACTCATTGTAGTTCATTTTGAGAAATCCGGACGAATATTATCTTTGAGTTCATGCATGGAGTGTGGCTCCGTCTTTAACAAGGCATTTTTTAATTTACCTCAGAGATAATAATCACAGGCTGCTAAATCGGGAGACCGAGGGAGCCACACTTCCCTATTAATAACTCCTGTCTTCTGAAAACACATTGTGAATTACTCTCGTGGAATTATTCGCAGTGTGAGCAGTGACAGAGTTCTGTTTCAAAAATACTCACTGTCCCTGTCGGTTAATTCTATAAAAAGGGGGGGGGGCTTGTATAGTATTTACATAAATAACAGTATCAACTGAAAGAGAGAGAGAGCCTTATGAGGGTTGCACCACTGAGCTAACATATTTAAATCGTACATAAAGACATGCTGTGCCTTGTGAACACAAGATGCATAATACACTTTAAGTATACTGTTGAATTAAGAAACTAACAACACAACACACATCCGGGAAAAGTTGCACTATGACTGCGACAGTAAGCAAGGTTAACAAGTAAACAAGAAGGCGTGTTACCCCCTCCATGATGTGGTAAACGAGTGAGGACTCGCTCACAAGAAAAACCCCGCCCTGCGGGTGAAAGTATCACTGATCGCATTGTAGTATGTAGCTTAAACGTTTAAGTTCTGACAATGGAAAAATTCAGCAATTACTTCTGGTTGTAACATTACCATAACTAGCCATACAATAGCACTACAGTAATCACTGATTCTATTAGACGAATTAGGTGAGGGAGAAAATACAGTCGAACGAGGAAAAGAATTTTAATACTGAACTTAACTGCCTGAACACTGTACAAGATTTCTATGTTGGCATCTATATCATTGCGTTTAACAACAAAGGTATAATATAGACTTTTAGACTTTTCTGTACTATACCTTTCTCTTATTTTATGCATTACACACATATATATATATATATATATATATATATATCGAGAGAGAGAGAGAGAGAGAGAGAGAGAGAGAGAGGTCACACAGTGTGTATATTAATTCTCTCCGCTGTGAAAGGTCCGAATTCACAATAGTGATTCTAGACATAGGAATCTCAAGCACCTATCATCAAGTTAGGTACACTCAAACTACTACATATATAAACCAAGAACACAAGCTATGATTCACCGCTCATGACGTAAATAAGAAACGAGTGACAGACTTGAGAGGAGTCAGTGATTTATATCTATTACGTATGGTACATCTCCGACCGTCTACAATCTAGTAGCAAGATAACTCAATTGCGTTTCATTCTGGTTTAAGTGCCTAGATACCTAGTGATAACTGGCAGTGTTATTAGGCGGTAGGGGGTAAAGTAGGCTCCTAAGATAATTTTTAATAAAAGACCTTGTGTGGCTTCATTAAATTATTCTCAAGCAATCTAGTAAGAGCTTGAGATTTATGTGTTAAAGTAAAGTTTTAATCTGGAAGTCACTGAAAACCTACTGTCTGCACCCTCTCGTTTCGCTGTGGAGAGAGAGCTTTCTATACGCATGATACTATACTATACTTTCTTCATTTAACCACCGTTTCGGAAAAAACTGGCGTTTAGCCATATTGAACACCAGAAGTCACATTTAACACCAGTTAAGTGGACATTAACCATTCCTCTTCGCTCTGTATGGAAGGCAAAGAAAATCATAAATTCTAACCTATGTTGTATGGGTTTAGTCATATTTCTTTCAAGACAATAAAGGGGAGGAACAAAAATACAGCGCAAATTAGTCCAGAGTCATTTGGCGCATTGTTATGTGATATTCTTCTTTGTAAAGTAAGGTATAAGCTACCCAACAAGTTTACATTGGATATAGAATCTAAATGATTATGGTTTTAGGGCGTACTACATCAACGGTCATTAGTGCGTGAACCAACCCAGACCCAAAAAGTGACAAGCAGATTCGCTAACACGTAATCACGGCAGTGGACATACACTTGGTGAAACACAGAAATTGCCATCGTGAAAATAATGGTTTTAAAAAATGAATGACATTGCTATCATTATTTGCATAGAAAATAAACAAGTTTAAATAATAAATAAAAGCATAAACATTTGTTGAAATAAGTATAAACTATATGCATTAAATTCTTTTAAAATGGACCGAGTACTTTAGAAAAGTTTTACATTGAACTACTACAGAGTGATTAGAAATTTTCTCACCACTGTATTTTTTTGCAATCACAAATTATTTATTACTAATTTGAAATACGCGCGCTTTCACGCTGGTCTGTAATTAACGTTGGTAACCTACTTTGTCAAGGAAGAAGGAGGAGCTGTTCTCATTCGCGGCATTGTTGCATTGCGTTAGCAGCATATACCTGAAGAAGTAGTGCTTGAATCTTTGTTTTTGTTTTGTTTTTTTGTTTTTTTTTGGGGGGGGGGTTATTTACGGACGCTCTTTAACATCTCAGGTCATCAGCGTCCCATTCAAATCAGGACGTGTAACGGCCGACAAATTTTGCTCAGAGGCCTCTTTTTTAAGTCTTAAGGTTCTTTATAGTGCCTTAAATGTGCGAAACGGGACCCACGGCTTTACTTCCCTTCCGAAGGAAGCCATTCTTTACGCCCGAAAAAACCCATCGGCCCTGGCCGGGATCGAACCCGCGAGTGTTTGAAACTGAATAGTTTTTCTTTCTCTCTTTATGCATAATTTTTCATCATTAAAGGTAAGTCAGACTTGTAAATATCCAGGTTTTAATGCTTTCATTTCAGTACACGTTAAAGAATTTTATGAATTTAAAGTGCATTGACACAGGATTAGTTTAACCAACAGGGGTATGAAACTTAGGGTCCATATTTCAGATTACAAAAGTACATTGTTTATCCATTACTTAAAGCAACATTCACTATCACTAAGGCTTATTTATCGATATCTGCAGATGTCACTCTACAACGAGAACATGTAAGGTGTAATATTCAAAGTCTTTGTCAGTTCAGCATTCAATAAATGAGGGTCGAACTTTGTAAGTTGAACCCCCCCCCAAAAGTAAAAAATAGGCAGGAAAAGACTATGGCGACTTACAGATGTTCAAAGACGATGTCCACCAATAAACATTACCCCGAAAACTAAAGACAGAGTTAGGCATTTGCGTATGAATCAGGTGACAAAAAGAAGAGGTGTAGGGTAGAAATTGAATTTTTCTGATGACTTTCGAAACCGAAAGAAGAACATGGGCGTGACAATAGTCAGGGAATACGTTAAAACTTCGGGAATGGTTGCTTACAAAAAAACCAGTAACGTCTATTCTTACTGCAAAGGATATTGGAGACCGTTAAAGTTTTACAAAAGATTGATTGATGCTGGATATTCAGAAGACATTCCAGAGGGAATATCTAATTACGGTAAGACAGAACTGCCTATCGTTCCCCAAAACCAAACTGTAAATGGGGAGTACTGCCCGACAAAAATTCCGCCTGTGTACCAGAAAATCATGGATGAACCTAGACAATTTCCACGTCGTTCACTTGGAATGTACAACAGCACATACTGTTAAACGAACCACAAATGTCATTCGGAAGAACTTCAACCATGCCTGGACTGATTGAGACTTTGTGTGTTGGACTGCAGCACAACGTATTTAGACACCTAGAGCACGCAACAGAGAACAAGTCATTAAAAGGTCGAAGGAAGAATGGCATCTATTGACTAACTTACAACCATGACTTAGATAGTTTCTGAAAACGGATTTTGAAATGCCACAGCAACAATGGACGTCACAGCAAACACTGAGAATTATAGTAGATCATTAAAAGTTGTATCTTCAAAACATTATAACAATTAAATTAATAATCCTTATTTTGACCAGTTATTTTAAAGATTGGAGGTTAGAAACTTATGCACACACTGTATATATAATTTAAGCACTTCAAGTGAAAAAAATACTTCTCTGCTGAAAACAGATTTTGTACCTTTTTTTTTTTTTTTTTTTTTTTTTTTTTTTTTTTTTTTTTTTTTGTTCCGGCATATTCACCCATTGAGTTTTGTACCTTTTTTTTTTTTTTTTTTTTTTTTTTTTGTTCCGGCATATTCACCCATTGAGGTACAATTCTGCATAAATTGGATAGGGGGATACAGTTTTTTTGTGGTAATATATATTTAAAAATTGTTATTAAATCAGTTTTAGCTGGTATATGAGTAACGCTCTAAAAGTTCCAGCATGGTTAACTGTTTTAGTTTCTAAAAGTTCCAGCATGGTTAACTGTTTTAGTTGACAGAAATAAATTAGTTATTTCAAGTATTAAAAAATTTATTCTGCAAAATGTTCCATTACAGTACTTTCCACCTCATCACCATTATCAAATTTCTCTCCCCGAAGAATTTGCTTGGGATTATATAGAAGAAGCAATAGTCACCGAGTGCTAGATCTGGGCTGTAAAGTGGGTGACTGAACTACTACAAATCATAGTCCTTTACTGCAGACTTTGCAACAATAGCCATATGTACTGGTGCATTGTCATAAAAAATAATTTATTGTGTGATGCATTTTATGTAGGTGAAATATTATATTCTGAAAGCACGATGATATTCCTTTTCCTGGAAGCTTATCACCGTCATTCCCAAAATAATGCTACCATAACTTTCTTGATGGACTCAGTGCCCTTGAATATTCTCGGCGGTGCTTCTTCTGATTTGCTCTTCTTCATGGATGACTTTTTAAAAAAAATATAGTAAAATAAGGGGGGGGGGTAATGATAGCGACATTCTTTTAAAAATTAAACATTTGTTTTTGTGTTTTTCATAAATAGTGTTAATTTGCATATTAACTATATGGCATGGAAAAAATTCCAAAAAAAATTTACATAATTGTACTGTTTTTATTATTGTTTATCTTTGGTTTGTATAAGAATAGAGAGATAGAATGTTCACCATTAGAGATATAGTTTTTCTTGCTTGTTGGTGCTATGGCTGTCCTGCTTATACAACCATTGATTCTTTTACAATATATCGATAAATGCAGTTGCGTGTCTTAATGCATGACTTTTTGTTCTATTATTTCGAAGTTATACGGGTAAGTTATTTTTTAGATCAATAAAAATGCTCAGGATTCAGCGCATATTTAAAAAGAGGAAAAAACAATAACAACATAGATATGTAAGGAAACAAATAAGTGTGACTGAAAAAACTTCAACTCCTGCCAATCTCATTGAACGAAATTCTCTCCTCAAAAACGTATGTTAATGAGAAAAGTAAAATACCACATAATATGAATCAGCCCGAAAGGAAAAGAAGAATAAGAAAAGAGTTCAGAAATAAAAATTTTAGTTAATTTTGAAATCTACAACAGATATAAAATAAATATGAGGGATAGAAATGAAATTATCAATATCGATAATGTCTAGGTTTGCTGTTTGTAGAAAATATGAGAGTGACTTTTCCATTTCATACTGGACTTGCATGTGAAATTACTCCAAGCTGCGATTTTTCATTTTGTAATTCATATAAAATATCTTTCCACAGTGAGGAATAAAAATTTGGTTTGAATGATATAAACCTTAGATGTGCGTATGGAAAGGGAACAAACCAGTGGCAAAATCCTATGTGGTGTAAGGAATCCTCTTCCCACTCCTAGAATGTTTTCTCATGCTGTCGGCAAACTAAAATCCACATCATGGGTTATGCGGTGTACACGTGTAAAACCGGAAATCTGAAGACAGGTGAGATAGAACACACATGGTCATTTTCCCATGGAGATAATGAAAGACATTTTCACAGATGTGGCAGATGCTGAATTGCGGAAGTGTCTCCATGGAAACACACAGAATACAAACGAGTCTGTGAGTCATATTACTTGAATTCGCGTACTAAAAATCATTTTTGTAATCATTGGCATTCAACACTGTGGTGTCTATGAAGCTGTGAAAGGTTTCAACAAATGAAATATTGCAAAATGCAGGGAATGCATCCACAAATGAGTTATGCAACTTTAATGGGACGACTTGAACACCGTCCAATCGCTGTTTAAGAGCATTTTTGTTTGACGATCACGACCCCCTCCCTTATTTACTATAAATTTTATTTTAAAAAAGCATGCATGAAGAAGAGCGCAATCTGACGAAGCACCACCGAGAATAATCATGGGCATTTAATCCATCAGGAAACTTATGGTAGCTTTATTCGCCGTGCCATGTGTCAGCCAAACAAGTGCTTCCAGGTGAAGGACAGGTGCAGCGAGCCCTATCACGGCAACTTTTCCATGCACTATCACCAAGGTGTTTTTAAAGTTGGCGAGAATACAGCATTTCTGGCTAGAAATTTTGAAATTTACCTCCACAATCTACTCACAGCCACCCTAATGCAGATCATCTGGAGCTTTTCCATTGCCAAACGCTGGAATCTTAACAATTAATTATACTCTTCTTTTCTTCCTTCTATCCAAATTTATGCAACTAGTACATAATTAACATTCTACGAGAACCAGTTTGAAGGAATATTCCATTGGATCGGAGGAAAAAAATCTGTAGCAACAGTAAGCATCAAGGCAATCGACTTTCCAATATGAGACAGAAACAAGTTGAGTATGAGAAATAATTATACTGTTTGATGCGCAAATACAATAAAAAAGAACTCGGGCAGCGTTTTGCAAAACCTTGCTTGAGGACAAAAGCAATAAGTTCAGTGAAATGTCAGTCGCCAGAATTAGAGTTTGTCATGAAACGTCATCATTAGCCAGGGGGAAAAAAAAAAAAAAAAAAAAAAAGGTATTTATGCATTAGTTACAAAAAGCAGATCACATTTTCTAATAGTGGTTTTTTTCCCCACACAATTTAGGATTGGTTATTGCTTTTATATTGCATATTCTTATAAAACTAACAATAAGCAAAATGCTAACTGAGGATTTACGGCTACAAACCCTTTCTGACAGAGGAAGGTAAGCTAATACTCTATATCTGTTGAACATACCGATTCTTTTATAATTTTAACGAGGACTTTCAATTTATACACCTTGTATGTCTAGCCATACAAAACTAGTCATACACGAAAAACCGGTTAACTTTTGTATACCTTTATTTTCATCTCAGTCAATTTTGAAGACTTCTGTTACAAATTTCGTAGACATCTTCAATACAAATTTCACTCACTTCGAAGAAAAATTATGGCACATTGTAAACTTAGATGGTTTCCAATGAATAGACAATAGAAAATTAATTACAGTTGCTCCTGATGGAGTAAATTGGACGCTTTTATGGAATGATCTGAAAAACAAACGCCTACGAATTACTTAATTAAAACGAATCAAATCACCTATTTCAATGATAAAATAATTAAAAGAGACTCCAAAATTAGTAATACGTGCCCACTATCATCCGCTTTGTTTACTGTGAACACTGATGAAGCCTGAGAGAGTAACAAAAATTATATGCAACCCATTTATTGGAATTACTCCTTTGAATACCTTGTAATTTGCGGAAGATGTTCGCTACAGTCAGTTTTAAATAGTCATTTATGCGCTTAATGACATCACAAAGTACATAATTTAAATAAAAAAAATACGATACTTTGATTTAAAAGGAAAAAAATATTAGAACAAAAATAGTAATATAATTTTAAGTCAAGTATAATATTGCAGAGATCTTATGTAACCCTAATGATAACTAACTTAAATTTAAAAAATAACCAAAGTGAATTGCAAACTACTATAAATAACACACATTTAAAAATTAAGAAAAGACAGAATTTTAAATGATCAAAAACTATGAAAAGTACAGTGATACGTCTGAGAGGCTTGAAGCCTCAGAGAGAGAGAGAGAGAGAGAGAGAGAGAGAGAGAGAGAGAGAGAGAGAAACACACACCCACACCCACACCCACACACAAACACACACATCTTTGAGGACATAATCTTCAAAACGGAAATGCAAATTATTGCTATAAAGCGTTTGAGCACATCGTGCGGGCTACTTTTGAATCCATTTCCCAACCAAATCAAGTTCTGGCAATATTTTACTTCCCAGTACTTGAACATTCTGTACAACCGGCTAGTCCGCTAATGGATAGGTATGTTTTCTCCAAATAAGTTCTTCAGGAAATCGAGGCTCAAATCATAAAATGATAAAAATCCCACAGTAGTGGGCTTTTGTAGACTCATTCTCTGCTGGGATTGCCTATCCGAGTGAAGTGTTTTATTTATTTATTTTTCATACATTCAAGGAAATAATTGTTACACAATCCGCAAAGGTTCTGATGGGAGCAGGGTTCATTTGAGTTTTTTTTTTTTTCTGTTCCTTTGATTATACATGGATACAGATTAGCAAAATCAAGGTAAATAGGATGACCATCAGCCATGCAATGGAACTATGTCTCGCTACTAGAGAACACTAACTGCGGGTTTAAAATGCAAAGATGTCCGGACTAAATAAAACAGTTGTAGAAATGCATTTTTCAATGTCTGCTCATGGGTTGTAAGACTTGCGGGTCTGTAACTTTTTACGGACACTTCAGTAATCTAAAGAGAGGAGCAAAGCGAGCCCACGGTCCTGCCCTGTGACGTCACAGCACAGCCGAGAACATAGGGACAGTCCGTTGCAAACCCCAGGAATTAGGACCTGGACGGCTCAGTGTATGCTTTGCTAGGGCTGAAGGGCCGACCCGTGAGCCCGTCATGTTATTTATTTGTTTTATTTACGGACACTCTTGAACATCTCAGGTCATCGGCTTCCTATTCAATTCAGGACGTGAAACGGCCGAGCCATTTTGCTCAGAAGCCTTTTCTTTCAGGCTCGAGGTTCTTTAACGTGCCATAAATCTACGACTCGGGACCCACGCATTCATTTCCTTTCCGAAGGAAGCTATATTTGTGAATTTTACGACCAATAAAACCATCGACCCTAGCCTTGCTACCCTTGTGTACAAATTAAAACGTTTCAAAATTTCTAGTGAACTGCACATGACCATGATGAAATAAATACATATTGTGTTATTCAATATAGGTATACATATATACACACTTGAAACTCACTGGGATTATTACGACGATATTTATGTTTACTGCTCTCATAACGTAACATTATTGAGCGAAAAAAATGATTATTCAGGTAAGCAACTACATATTATGCAATGTTATAACTTTTCTTGTAATTCCAGATCTCCATAATAATGATGAAACTGGCTGTTTATATGGCATACGTATAAATATTGCAAAATTTAGTAAAATAATAATAATAATAATAATAATAATAATAATAATAATAATAATACAATCGAAGGTATCATTATAACGCATTTATAAAAAAGGTTAATACAATGTTTGTCTGCATAATTAATTGAAATAAAAGCATTATAATACAAACAATATAAAATGACATATACATACTACAATTTGTATGCTGTCTTGCATCACTTCAACAATAAATATGCAGTTCTTCAATGCAAGCGACTGTGTGACACATTGAATAGAACGACAGTAAAACAGTGAAGACCGCGACCACCGTTTATGTCACATATTGTCCTGTGACTGGCAGGGTAAGCGGCCGCTTTAGGCTCAAGGCCGACCCAGTAATCTTGTTACAAGTTGCATTGATCCACAACTGATTTCAATAACACTATTTCTGGTGTTATTGGAGGGGAAAAAAGTTCCTAGAGTTCTCTACGTCTCTCAGTGGCTGATTAGTTTTCTTTATACAGATACAGAAATGAAAAACATTTGTGCCATACTAAACTCCTAAACTCAAACAGCGCAAGCATGAAGGAGTGAAAAAACGTAACACACATTATTGTAGGCTGTCTTGGCAGCGTTACTGCACGCTAGCACTTGACGAGTTGCTGCTGGCTGTGTGGTCAGGTCATCACTGTGCCACCGGGTGCGAGCCCAAACAAAATGAAGACACGATAGTTTCTTTATGCAAAACTGAAAATATCCATGGCAGCGACGACCAATTCTCAGACTAGGAAATTACCCACCACTCTAAGGTTCAACACACTGTCCCTATGCAAACGCTTTCCGTTAACTGCTACTGACTAACACCGTTTGAGTTCTAGCATATCCACAGAACTTTCAGTCCACAGGTCTGCGACAGTAAACACGGGACATTCAAAACCTTAAAAGAAGAAGACATCACCTAAATACTATTTGTAGTTCAAATAGGACTGCTTTTATCACTCCTAGTTTTATGTCGGCCTGCTTATTTTCCCATGTTTTTCTTCACTGCGAAAAGAAAAGTGTTCGGTAAAATCCGGGGTTTTATGTTAACTGCATCATACACACCATGAAGATTTAATGTCGTTTATCGTCCCCAGCAAATTTAGCAGTCCGTACAACCATTTACAACTCTACAAGTACTTTTACACATTTAGAATCAGAACTTTAAAGTTGATACGTTCTGGTAACACGGACCCAGTATTTTCTGTCTCATAGTGTACAGACAAATATTGTTTTCCCTCAGCAGATGTTTTTTCAAAACCACGCTGATATTTCCATGGTTGCAGTCCAAGTTCTCACATCCATTCCCAATTGCAATGCTGGTGGTTTAGGAAAAAATACGAGCTCACTCTTAATGATCGAAGAGATTATCATTTTATCTAGCTCATCACCCCTTTTTATTACTGGTCTTAAGATCCATTATATAAGTTTGTTTACATTGTTCATGAAAAATTCACGGCTCCCTGAATGAATTCATTTATTTTTTCTACACTTTCCAATGTTTCATTCAACAGCCAGTCCTTTTGATTTATTTTTGAAAATTTCTCCATTTTAAAATGTTATGTCATGTTATTCACTTAATGTTTCGTTATAAAATCTATACTTAATTATTAATTACAGTTTA
Source organism: Metallyticus violacea (assembly GCA_030762175.1). Classification (NCBI taxonomy): domain Eukaryota; kingdom Metazoa; phylum Arthropoda; class Insecta; order Mantodea; family Metallyticidae; genus Metallyticus; species Metallyticus violacea. Next base: position 139,545,691 of record CM060846.1, on the reverse strand, counting down.
TAAAAGAGAAAGAACAATTCAGAAGTTCATATGCTTGTCATCTTTGGTGAATTTTGGGCGCTTACTTTTAAAGTTAAGCACTAAGACGGTCTTCGTCATTTGTTGCTCAATTTAGGCAATTCCTATTCAAGGCTGGGTGTCAGCTTCTATGCTCCTCTTTTCTTTGATCATAAACTTTCTGTATTTCAAAGCAAAGCTTTTATATCTGTGATACTTGAATCAGCAGTCCAATTATTTTTCTATCCGCCGTAACAGGTTCTTAATGCCTGGAATAATTTCCATGACATATTATTTTACACCTTCTCGTTTTTGCTAGCCAGAAAGCTGCTGTTAATGTTGATTGCGTATTATTAGCATGTATGTGTGGTTAAAGGTCAGTATTCAAACTCTTCCTAAATGTTTTGTGTTTCAAATTAGTAACGTTAAAGTCAAGTACTTCAAGTACTTGATTCCTTATTGTGATGCTCATGCCACATTTATTTCTGGCATTAATTCCGAGTTGTCATACTACAAATAAGTGTAAAAATAAAGAATAAGCAGTTTTAGCTCAAATTCTGTTACACGGTTCGTATCGTGCCTGATGTGTGCAACTAGTCAGCCTTTGCATTTACCATCCTAAGATAGGCGAAAATATTAACGCGTAGTATGAGCTTGCGCAAAAAATATTCCTGCTTTATCTGCAGATAAATTAATTAGTCAATCATACTTTCTACTCTCATTTCGCAAGCCTTCCGCCAAATAATTGGGAGATCTGAGAAGCCAATTATAGCTTTAGTATTTGCAATTAATTTGTGTTAAATAGAGTTGTAAAAATTATAGAACCCAAGCGAGCTTCCCCACCCCTTTGAAGGCCACTGTGAAAGTTGAAAGTTTCAGATTTTTATGCCAAGTGACTTTCGAGTAAGGAGAGTCGTAACAAACAGCTGTGCACAATAAAACAGATACAGATTAGGATTTCGTGCCAACATTCATAACCATTAACGTATATTATGTCGTTGGTAAACCTTCACATGTTCCTTGGCTTTATCCTCAGCCTTTTGTAAACACTTATCCTGCAAGAAACAAGTTCAATCAATAGCCTTCTGTTTCACATAGCACCTTCAATCTGTCCTTTGTATCTGAAGTGAACGGTCTAAAGGTAATAGTTTTGTACAGTTTTTATTTATATAGAGGTTTTTTTTTCTCATATACAAATGTATTACTTTTTATGGCGTAATGACGCTACCTCCAGCCTTGCATTGTGCAGTAAAATACTCTCAGAACAGCTGAAATGTGAAAAGTAAATACAGAAAAACGTATGGTGGTGGCGGAAACGCCTCATAATTATTTGGATGGTGAACCACATTCTAGTGGCAGCGATGACAGTGCTTCGAGGGCGTAGTAGTAAGGCTGAGAAGTGGAAGTGGTCAAATCAGCAGCGGATACAATTACAAGCAGCACTGGAAAGTTCTATCTTCAAAAAGCGCGTATTCTTCACACAATCTATCTTTCGTTTTACTAATATTTAACTAGGGTTTGTGAACTAGCACAGCATGCTACTACGTCCGTCATCCTGGTGCTGAACTGACAACCAAGGCTTGTGCAGTCTCAACCTGAACAATTGCAGTCTTGCTATATTTAGTTCTGTTGATGCCATTCAATGTTTCTTCAGAACAGCGTTTCTAAGATTCGTATTTAATTTTTATTTCTTTCCTTTATTATATTCAGCACTCACTATCATTTCACTATATTCTTCGATATAATGCTACAGGATCCTCATTCCGCTACGCAATCGGAAAATGATTTCGGCGACGGAAAGTTACATCCCAACGGTCTCGTCGCTTGCCGAGGGAAATCATGTTGCGCAGTCGCAAATCGCGACGCGCAATGACTGTTTCTTTATTTAACGGTAGTAAATGGTAATTAACATTGCACTCACCATCATAGTAGATGCTCGAAGTGCCTGCATTCCACTGCGAGACATGTCTGAAGCCATTTGAAAATATTTTGAGATGCTCGCTACCGAATGAATATATTATAAATTGCCTCATTGGTATTTTGTGTTTCAGCTCCTTCACGGGTTTTATTTAAGGAAAAGCAATAATTTTATGAAGATGAAAATACAGCAGCTGAATGGTTTTATACAATGCACTGTCGACAGCTACACTAACTTTCTGGACTAATCGTGTTAAAGACTTTCAAAGTGAAGTTTCTAATTGATAGTGTATTTCATCAAACTACCAGATTATTTGTCTCGAGTTCTTGTGAATAAAAACGCCTTGGTTTCGAAAATTATTCGCCATTTGAAAATTGCACTTCTCTATTGAGATGCTACTCCTGGGAATTTAGCATGAAAGTTTCTATTACAGTACTAGCGCAATTCCTTTTGTGCATATAAATAAATATTCTTTGCTCTTGTGTATAACTCACTCTTTGCATACTGCACAATACACAAAAACACAGTAGAAAAACTAATACCACTTCCACAGAAACACAACTGAAACATTTGGCGTGATAAACACAACTATTACGTCATTCTAATATACGTAGGCTTAGTTAAATTGTACGTTCCATATAGGACTACCAAGAGCAACAACCTTACATCGGTTATTTTTCACTCCAAATGTTAGTGCGCTACTTGAAAGTTCTACCTGTACTTTCTATGTCTGAAACTGCTCTTGTTTACCTTGGACTACTGTGCAACGTTAGAGTAACCTATACTATGAAGAAGCTTCGGCAACCCTGCTTCCATGGAAGGAGAGATTTCGTGTTTAGAATAACATATATATAGCAAAGTGTAATATTAGGGTTTAAGCTTGAGTTTACACCCAGCAAAGTTCGCTAAAACTCTATGTGACAAATGTTGAAATGCGGTTATCTTAATGGAATGTTAACCAGTTTTTGCCAGTCTGGGTCAAGTTTTGGCCGAACTTGTTGCCAATGTCACTGTCACTGTTCAGTGAACTATAATTTTAATGTAGCAATGAACTTGTTAACTGTTAAAGGAAACGCAGCACTAGTTCGTACTTTCTTTTCCACTTTCCTACCAACATTTCTTGGCTATGAATGTATCAGCGTAAGCGACAAGTGTGATACTTTGTATTTGACATTGGAACCTTTTGATGAATCGATGTGGGTGTTTCTCTACTTGTGAAACAGATATCGTTTACAGAGCACGAAAATGGCCACGATTAAGGAAATAGCTTCCAAAGAGTTCACTTCTCCTCCTGATGACTTCTGCTACCAATTTTATTTAGGTATTTTTTTCAAACTTTCGTTCACTTTTTCATATCATTGGAAGATTACGGCTGTTTCATCGAAATTTTTGTTTAATCCCCGCATTTTTACTATTTCAGTTGGCATCTCCTGTTTTCTGTTCTTTCTGCATTTAAGTAGTTTATACAATTGAAATACATTGTCACAATAATGGACTGCCAAGCTTAAATTATGAATATATGTGCATATAGTCCTTGGTTGGTTTAAACAAAAATAAGGTAGACCCATCCTTCAAAATGCTATAATTAATTACTTTATAAAATTTTCCACATAACATTTTGCGCATTTCTTCTAACCGATCAAACGGAATGTACTGATTAAATTTGGATTAAAAGTTCTCTTTATTGGAACGGGCACAGAGATTTCACATTATTTATTTATTTAAAGCGTGTTTTTCCTTTCCATGCTTGTCTAAAGCCAGTTTGTTTATTTATTTAAAGCGTGTTTTTCCCCTTCATGCTTGTCTAAAGCCATAACAGTAGATTTCATTAATCAGGTTTCTCCCACCATTTCATATTTACTATGCCAAATAATGTTTAAAAAATCCTCCACATAATTGCTGCTGTTCAAATGTTTTGCGGTTTTAAAACCTTCTCAGCAATAATTAAATGATCGATATATGAAACTTAATAACCGTTAACTGAATTCTATTCAAATTGATATAAAGATACAACAAATGCGTATTTTAAATTAAGTATATGTTTAGTGTATTTAAAATACATTATTGCTGCGTGAAAAATGCACCATCAACTTCGATTTCGTTGCTATGCACTTCTACTTTAAACTGATATCAAAGTAAATCCCAACAGTCAATAATACCATGACATCTGTAACATGTAGAAAATACAACAGTGCCAGGTTGAATCAGGTACAATCTTGTTTTCTTTCGTTTTAGAAGTGATTTCGCTTTCCTGTTTTCTAAACAGGTATGCTTGAAAAATAACATTTATTTTACACTAAAAACAAAATTTCCTTACCTTAACGCTTAAATGCTCTCATTTTAGCTATAGTTTTAAAAATATTACAATCGTAATTTCATCGAAAGCAACACAACAAAGACTACTGTTTCCATGTTTTTAAATGAATTTTTTACTTTGTTATTTTCTAATTTATAGGATTTCTGATATAGCCTGAACTATTAATATTTACGTTTTAAATTTTAGAAATAGTACCACGATATCGCCTTGAATTTAATTAATGTACACCATTATATGCGTTTTAAATTTCAAACACTGTTCCTTTTACCTTACAACTAAAACAAATAAATTTGATTGTTAATTCATTTAAAATGTCAGTTTTGATTTTGTTTCCAAATACGCGATATTTGCGCTCACCTTACAGAAGTTTTGTAAATTTCTCATCTCTCCGAAATCACCATAAGTAGGAAAAAAAACAAAAAACAAAAACAAAAAAAAAAAAAAAAAAAAACAAGTGCTTTTAAACTCACAAATATTTCAACATTCCGGTTAGTGGCTTTATTTAAATCAGGTGTAAACGCTCTGAACAGCTGCTTTCATTATTCAAAGCAACGCTGTTAAATCTTGAACTTAATTCAAATGGATAATAATTTTCTCATTTGTTCTTTAATCAGTCAATCTTTACGCATCGTCTTTCCTCCATCAAATTGTCTTAAACATTTGGTAAACTTTCAAAGTTCAGTTACGCCTCAGATGTTACAGAGTTTAAACAATTTTGAACGAAGTTCTATTCGAGCAGTTTCTGTTTGGTTGGTGTAATCTAGAACATTTACCTTCAGCGTACCAAAAAGTTAAGCATGGATGAAAAATATGATATCTAAAACAAAGCTGTGACAATTTGGTTAACTTATATAAGAAAAAAGTTTCAATACAGGGTGATGAACATAAGTTTCGATTCATTTTCATTAAATATCGGTTTGTGGTAAATTAAATGTATGTGGCATATAAATATGGTATGTACATACTTTAATCTTATTTCCACATGGCCGCTCTCAATTTCAAGGTTCTGTGTCATAAAGTCATAAATTGCTGAAAATATTCGTTTTTTTCTGCATTATTTCAGACTATCACTACTGAATGCTGATTATAGAGGAACAAATGGCTATTGTCAGTGCTCAATTGTTCGGCTTGATATGCAGAGGTTCAACAAGAGTTTATTTGAAAATTTCGGATGGCACTATACACTGTTTTCTTTCAAAAAGATGCAGCACCCCCTCATTTTTTCTTAGGATGTGACAGCATACCTCAGCCGACCTTTTTCCAACAGATACGTAGGCAGATGTTCACCTCACGGCCATCTGGTTCATCGTATTTGAAGCCCTTATGCTTTCTTGCTTGGGGGTTTATTACGTCATGGGAGTACAACCGCCTATGGTGCCTCAGTAGTAAAAACGAGCGTTAAACACTACCCCTCCAAAAAAAAAAACAAAGGAGTACAAAACCAAAACAAGAGATTTCCAGGACCTGAGGAATCGTACTGGAGAAGCGATTTCAGGCGACAAGCTTACAAACGTCTGCCGGGCTGCATTCGAATGCTGGACACATGCTTGCAAGTGGATAGGGGCCTTCGGCGAAGTTCTAACCTGAAACTTCTGCTTATATTACCGACTTCAAATTTACTTTCTCCATGGAATGAATAAGCGAACGCAATGTTGCTATTGCGTTAATTCACTTATTAACGTTCTGTCTTAAGGATGACGCGATTATAAACTTTAAAAGAAATTCCTTAATAAATACTCTAAAATGCGTACTAGCAGCGTATAAAATATCCAATGAGCTTTTCAGTATAGAATACTTGCAAGTTCTACGTTTCATCCATTAAATTATTACTTATTTAATGTAGGTTAATGATTTATAAACTTATATAAAAGTTTCATTGTTATTTGTGCATGTCACATTATGTGAATTGCCCAGCGTGAACACACTTCATACTCTCAGTGCTCTTATATTGCATGAAATGCGGTCTAAAGCAAATGCATTTTTCATTACATTAAGTTAAAACGCAAAGTATGATAATTATATAATTTTAAAAATATTTTCAATTCTAATTCTATTCTAAAAAAGTATTTTCAGATGTTGTTGACAAAATAGTGCCAGTTAATTTTTGTTTCAGCATTTGACTCTGCTTATGTTGCGGATTTTTAATGCTGGGTTTTTGTAAGTAAACGCAGCAAAGTCAATATTAATTTAGTTTTCCTACAGCAAGCATTAAGAAATTTAACTCACAGAGACTCATTAAGAAATTGTAAGAAATGTTTTAAAATTTAAAGTATAAAGATTTTTGAGATTAATGTGTTAAGGTATTTTGCTATATACCTCGGAGCAACTGTTAACTGCGTGTTTATACTGTCTATATATTCACGCAATATACTCACAGTAATAAAAATACGGGCTGTTTCAATAAAAGATTTCAAAAATTAATTAGAAAATAAGAGATGCTCGACTGAACAGTTTATGGTATGGAGCTAGGGTTTGAAAAGTTAGCTTAAGGAGATATGAGCTTTACATGTCCATATTACTGTTTTGCGGATTAATAACAGCTAAATTTTAAATGTATTTGTTTACATTTAGGGTTTACATTATTTTAAGCTATTTCATTTACAGTTATTTTACATCTATTTATTTACATTTAATTTTTACATTATTTAGAGTTATTACTGCACTGTACCATAACATTGCCGAGCCCGATTTAAGGTATCGTTTTGTAAATCTCAACAGTTGCTGAAAATGACGAGCACTAACCTCAATGTAAACATAACATTGCCGTACAAGATTCTTCCGCACCAAATCCGTCATGACGGATGATGCATATGGTGCAATGAAACAGCCCTTGAGCGGCGAACGCATTGCTACGTGTTTACGTAAACATTCCTTTTACTTGCGTTCTTCTCATCGCAAGACAACATTTTCCCATAAATAAGGTGAATATCTGTCAGCTCTGTGAAACTGTACCGTGCAATGCCATTGTAATGTTCGGTTCTTCCAATGTTATGATTAGGTCTGTCGATCATTCTTAACACAAGACAGAGAACCAGCTTGTGAACAATAGGTAAACAAAACAATGCACATAGATTGCCTTGCCTTTAGGCTCAAACCTACATGTTTAAGCCCATGCCTTTTTAAGCTGGCTCCGCAGACCAACGTTCCCTATCTCAAAATGTTTGGTAGAGCATACCTTATTTCCTGTTTAATTTTTGCACGTTTTTATTAAAACCTCTGTACTGGGTAAATAAAAAAAATCATGTCTGTTAACTGTATTTCAGTTTATTTTAAAATTCGGATAATTGTCATAAATTACTTGGCTGCATACCCTTAAGAAAGCTGTTCCAGACATTACGCAACCAAAATCCTTCAATCCTAGCAGGTAAGTGAAAAAATTTTCGCATTGCTACATGCTAGAATATGACAAACTGAATATAGGTGGTTAAATTGTAATTCACATAAACTGACGATCAATAACACAACAGCATGACGTACTTATTATTACTAAGGCTTGGATATTCCTACCCCAAATGCCTAAGTACATGTGGCTGCATGCAGTACGTCAGTATACACAAAGCAACCCAACAGGTACTGAGGGACAGCCAATTTTGGGTTGAAATCTCCTTTATCACTACTATGCCATTAATGAAGTCAATAATTTTTATGTTTATTGAGGGTAAGAATTATCCACCACTTGAGCATCAAATATTACAGTGAGAAATGAAGAGGTAAAAACATAGGGAGGGACGTGTTATGGTGACGAAAGCTTGGTGTGTGAGTGCGTATTGGCAACATGCTGGGGCACAAACCACTTCAATAAAAGGCTGAAACCTGTAGCTATGTTATTATAATTGCGTTATCACAATCATTAATTATGTAAAAATTAACACTGATGATAAATTTTAAATCTAAAAAGCAAATTTCCCTTTTATTACCTACCAGTCAAAATAATTTAATGAAGAATACTACGTCACAAAATGTTATCGGTGCACGTTTAAAATGTTTTTGTTTCTCTAATTTAGTTATATTTTCTTTTGCTTTGTAACCCTATAACAATATTATTTCACAAAGCCTGTAATAGCCAGGATTAAATTTTTCAGTGTTTCGGACAATATATTTGTAAATATCAAGCACAACTGCACAGGCCTTACACCCTACAGAACGCACCTTCTTCCTGGACTGTAAATACTCTTTGCTACAAATAAATCTGTAATTTGGAAAATATTTCTGACATTTTCAAAAAAAAAAAAAAAAAAAAAAAAAAAAATCCGGTTCTATGGTGCTGCCTCTTCATAAACAAAATATTAGCATAACTAGAAAAGGAGAAGCAGTAAATAAGCATGTGACTCATTACCAGACAATTGAGGTATAACCTGAATACCTTGTTTCTGGCCGAAGTCATCGATGACGTTTCATATACATACACTCTGAACCGTTAATCTAATATGAGCATTTTGTTAGAAAAATTCCTACTCGTCCTTATAAAGAATTGTTGATTTTAAGATAACTCCAAAACAAAATCGAGGTACCTTAATGAAACCAGAACTCGAATATACACTAACCGGTTTTATAGCTGGCTCATAATGATTAAGACAACTTCGCCAAATAGGCAAGTCTTGCGATGATATATTAGCTAGCTAAGCTCATTTCTAACTAATTTCATGTTTTGTATTGTATGATATCCACTAGCAGCGGGATGGGGTTGAAGGATGGAGGGAGACTACTACAACGATGAACTGTAATCTGTCTGCCCAATCGTAATCATGTTACAGTGGTATGCTCAGAAAGTTATTCCACCGCTGGCGCTGCCGCGTGTTGCTTGATGTAGCAGGTTGTGTGTGTCTGTGCAGTTTTGTGCTGCGACTCTGCGAATGATCACGTCCAGTTTGTTTACACTTTACCACCTGAGCTCAGTTTCATTCGTCCACCCTTCAATTTTTATGCAGCTCAGCAAAATTCTTTAATGCCTAATGGAAACGTAACGCTAGAGATGCATTTGACGTGAGGAGAAGCATGTCTTTCTGGCCGTGCGGCTCCAAGCTCGCCCAATTCAATGACATAAAATTGTAGTGTAATGAAATGAAAGACGGCAATTTATCGGTTCCTTGACAAAGAAATATTTTAGAATCCGATTCCAAAGAATGTCAGTGTAATTTGGAGATCCTGTACGTAAACACAAAATAAGTGTATTTTCCAAACACGAGGTGTTTAACAAAAACTTCATTGCAAACTTTTATAGGAAGGAAAACGTTAAAATTATAAAAAAAGAAAAAACTGTCATGAAAAATAACTTAGCTCTCATTAAATATAGACGGGGCATTTGAATTTCTCATAGAAACCTTAAAAATTAACTTTTTGAAATATAAGAATGATTGAATTATTTTTTGATGTTTAAAGCTTGGTTTTTAATATTCCTAGAAATTTTTAATCACGAGTACACTTAAAGGAGTCCTCAGCGTGAAAAATAGGCTTACATGCGTCCTGTGCAAAACACAGTAGAGCGATGCAGCACGTACCCAGGAACATTCATCCACTTATTAAGATATATTTATATACTTAACTTATACTTGTAAATATATGCCACTTTTCTTCCGCCTTTGAAGAACACAAACAGTTTAAACTATTCCGATATTTGTGTTACTATTAAGTGTTTAACTATTTCTGCTTCTCTAGTGCTTGTTATTTTATCTATGGGTGTTTGCATGCGTCTGCGTGCAAGTGTGGCTAAAACTTGAAATAATGTATTGCAATTTCACAATGTTGTATGTTTACCAGGATTAAAAATAAAGCACAATTTTATATCTAAAATGCTTGTCTTGTTTGCGCTCCACTTCTTCATGCAATTTTAATTCAATCCCTGGATACTATTTTCTGGCTGCTCCTGTGCATTATACATCCATGTGTTTCTAGGCCTTCCCCTTTCGCTTCTTTCAGATGGAATTAAGTTTCAAGACCTTCATCAATAGCCTCTCCTTGTCCATTCCTTCTGCATGCAATGCCGTTCATTATTTGCCCTATATACAATTTAACAAAGAATCCTGAACGTTTTATTTTGTCAAACTGTCTCGTTTCTTACGCTACATTAAATATTGAATGTTTCGATGAATCCACTTCTCTGGCTAACAATTTTAACTGCATGTAAAATAGTGCTGGGTAAATAAGTCCGGAGGTCCGCTTTGTGGCAAGAGGACGCGTTATTAATCAAACCATACCGGTGAACCGGAAGGAAAATATATTTTGTACACTAGTTACAGTGAGGTCATTTGACTTACGGGTCAGCAGAGCGCGGCTGCGTACATGGAGAAGCCAGTCGACAAGCCTTATATACTTCAGTTGCTACATATTTATTGCCGTTCAGATCTTTTGGGGGATTTACCCATTACATTTCTGTAAACAACTCCATAGATAACATAACTTTTTACTCATATATTTTGATACGAATCCGTTGGCGTCCAAATTTTCCTAGCATTTGCATTTTCAGAATGAAGGAAAAATAATAATTTCTTGACCCTAAGAAGATTTGAACGTTTGCAACTGATTAAACCTACAACCAAGCTAACCGAGCAACGTAGAGCTTTTCAACAGAAATGTGCCAAATACTACAAGAAAAAGTAATCATTTATATTATTTATAAAATCAGCTTAATACACTTTCATTTCAAATAACTGGCGAAGTTGTTTATTCTAAACTCGCCAAATATGTCCTGTAGAATTTCTGCAGAAATTCTCCAGCCTGACAAGAGCGCAGTCTACTTCTGTACAGGCGGCTATAACATGACAAATTATTGGCAATATGCTTAGGGATACTTTAAACCTTGAACCACAAACATACCAGACCTTGGTCGCTATGGGCGATCTCATTAGTCAACAGAAAACAGCAAACTGAACGCACAATCCTGCGGGCATAAAATAAGAGTTCGGACCTCTAGACAACAGGACTAGTCAGCTGTTGAAGCCTACATAACACCATTTTAATTCCAAGTCTCCAAACCTAACTCAGACCTTACAAACCTTCCTTCATATCCTTTTTAATATAAAATAAAGCGCTAAGCCTCCCCCATGTGTTTTATTAGCCTGTTATATGCAAGAGCAGTAAATATATAACACATTTATTGGTTTCTAAATAAATAGTGTGCCACTAATCATTATTTATGAAACTACTTTTCGAAACAGTGATACTTGTATACAATACAAATTCCAATAACACGCATTGCGTTTTCTTATAATTTTACAAAAAAAGCCTATGTTTCACTTTGTAATATATGAGGAAAGGAAAGAAAGTCATTATATTTTAATAACTTTCAGCTTTAACAAAACGTTATATTAATTCTAATTAATATTGTGCAGCATTTTGTTTTTTCGCTGCGGCGGCGCCCCACAGCTGCATCAACGCCCTATACACAATTTTATCGCTGTTATTACTGCCACTAATTACAGTCTGCAAGCGTGTAGAAACTTAATAACTATAATAAACACTCATAGGCAGGCGGCTGAACATACGCAACAGAAAGAGAAATAATTCAATAAAAAGTCTAATAGCGCACCTTTAAAAACAATCTTTAAATCTGAAGTTCATCTCTAAGGTAAGCATTGTATACCCCTATATTTTGAAATTAGTTTCACTGAAATTAATACTTAGAGCTTGTCTACGCAGTTTTTAATTTCTACTTTCTCTTGTGTTAATCTTCTTTACAATCAGTTTACACAAAAGGAAATAAACATCTACTTCACGAATTCACCCAAAACTTCACTAGCTTTTTTTTTTTTATTAGTGTTTAACGCCAGTTTTTACTACTGAGGCACCATAGGAGGTGGACACTGATGATACATGAGATGAAATGATATATTGGGAAAGGATTTTTTTAAGGAAGGAAACGTTCCAGGCCCAAGTTTAGGATTCTGTCCGGCATTTACCATTTATGAGGACTGTGAGGAAAACCTCAGTCAGGGAGTATGGTCCTGGTGGGGTTCGAATCCAGACCTCCCGCTAAAGAGTTCGCGCCTTAACGACCTCGGCAACCAGTGGTGGTAATGTGTAGTATGATGTTCTGTGAACAGATGTGACTCACATTCTAGCGTTGCTGTAACAAAATGGAGCCAAGATTATCGTTTAATAGCGGAAAGCAATTTTGAAGTAGTATTGGAAAATGGAGAATGTTGTTGAAGTTCAAAGACAATGGAGACGTGTGTAGGGAACATATTGTCTGTTAGAATCCTCCGTTAGATCCCCCACTTCCTGTGGGGAACTCTTAAGGGAGTAGGAAACCAGCTACACTGGCAGCACTTCGGGAAGAAATTGAAACAGCATGTGTTGTAATCGCTGAGGACACTTTTGCAAACGTTGCTCCATCAGTAGTTCATCGTACACAGAAATGTATCGACGCCGATGGTGGGTATTTTGAGCAACTGTTGTAACTGTAAATGTCTAAGATGATTAGTACACATCATTTTCTGATTGTGTGAATTCAGTTTTTTCTTTGCTTGAAGTGTGTATACATTTTTTGGCTCCCTCTGTATACTATTTCACTATCATTATCTAATAGCCTTTTAACATATTTCATTCAACTTTGTGTGCGACAGGCACCTGCCGCTTCCTATCACCACTCGCCAAAACACTGGTTTGCAGAAGACACGAGGCGCAACTACAGACATTGCTGTTTTTTTTTTTTTTTTTTTTTCCTTTTACGCATAAAATGCATTAACCAATAGTTATAAATCAAGCCAACAACTTCTTAGAGGGGCCGCCCCTCTACCATTGGCATAAAGATTATAATCCATATAATATTCCCTTTTAATTCAATTAAAAGTGTAGATAGGCTCTCGAGAATGAAACTAAACACACAAATACTTACGAAACGTTGTGACCAACACGCCTGGTGGTGGTGATGGCTAACTGTGACACATAGTAGTAAATAAGCATCGTCGGCCCCATCAGAATTTTTAACTTTAACTCATTTAAGATATTAAAAAAGACGTGCGAATAGATGTTTCGTTCTTTCTTTGAAACAAAATTCAGCTTTAGGGACAGCTTAAGTAATAAGCCTGTATCATAATGTTGCTCTTGCAAAAAGCTTTCTTTCTGTAACTCGACATTCATTGCGACAGTATTGAAGTGTCTCCGAGGCCACCCCCCTCCCCCGAAATATTTCACAAATCTGAAGGATTTGAGCAAGTTTTTGATCTGTATATAACTTGATTAATTGTTTATTTAATACATTTTAATAGTTAGTTTATTTTAATATATGTTTAGTTGTTATTGTTATGCAACACATCAAATTTGCTCGAAACTGTGTGTCAGCATCCATTCTTTTTTCATTGATTTTTATGCTAAAACTAGCACAAGTGCCTAAATTTATATCGCCTAACTTGCCGAACTTTTACTATGTTTTGGGCTCACCAGCTTTGTAAGGTATAATTTCATAAAACTGTCACACGGACATGCACGTAAGACTGGTAAAATTACAACGACAAAAATAATATTGTAATGTATTATCAGCAAGAACACCTAACGTTTACTCAAAAATTTTTAATTCATAAGATTATTGTTAATTTCAAAACGTTAACAGTATAACATGCCTTGTTACAAATATGAATAAAAGCAATTATATACAGTTTAAATTTCTTTGAGCAAAGGCTTAAATAATTTGACATGGCCATAATGAACTATTTTTATAATTTGCTAACGTTGCTTTTGGTATATAAATATTTTTATTTTTTATAGTGTCAAAGTTAAAGGTTTATTAATGTTGTATAAAAACATCTTTATTTCTTTCATGAAAGATCAATGTGCAAAGATAACTGTTAAGATGTTTGGATTTCAAAGGAACTGTTTAAAGTGGATTGTTACTAAGAGCACGAAGCTATTCTTATTATTCTTCTCGCAAGATGAAAATGTTTTTACAACCTACAGCATTTTCACAGGAAATAATGACATAATTCCTCATTAGATAAATGAATTTGCTTCCCACGTGTAACAACTGCAAAATAAAGACAAATTGGCTGTGATATTATAGCTCAGCAGTATTTTCTTGTACTGCCTAGACCCTTCTGGAACACGGGAGTAAGCCTTTATCTTTTCATTGTTTTCGAATTTATAGCTTCCAATGCGGGGGTCCTTGTCTTGGATAGTGCTATAGAAGTATTATTTATTTGCATTGGACATTTTGCTGCATTCCATTCACGGATAAAATTAAATGTCCAGGATTATCATGCACGCATTCAAAAGACTTTACTTCCAAACAATGGAATGAAGGTCACCGCGGATTCTCCTTGCTTTATACCCTGAGCATAACATCTTGGAAGTTTTGCCTACAAAACATACGTTCAAATTAACTTTGGCGCCGTTTGCAATTATCCTGGTGTTTAATGCCCGGTACTTTTCCCGTTAATGCGCAGAAAGGAATTTGTGCCTGCTTCAACTATGGCTCCCATTTGTCCCCTTTTTTCCGGGACAGTTCAATTTTTATGGTAAAATGTCCCTGTATCCTAACTTTTTATGAACCCTTCCTAAAAAGTAAATTACGGAATTTGTTTTAAACTGTGTAGCGCTCCTGGTGATTATATCCTTGAAACTTTTGTTCTTACTATGATGTTGGCAATACTTAAGGTGGTGTAAAATGTTTGCTCATTTTAAAAAGTAATATATAAGTACTAAGAACCTGATAAGTAAGTTTATGTTTGGCACTGTCAGGAAGCAATGCAGCATTCAGGCATGTTTTTTCAGTAACAAATCCTCTGTGGATAAGAAAAAAAGATCTAAAATTGAGACAGTGATGGCTTAACAATTGTAAAAACAATGCATCTTACGGATTTGCCTTATGCTCAATTCCATGCCTAAATATCAAAAGATTTGTTTTCTAAGTTCATAGATGTGATGATATTCTGATGAATAATTTGGCATTTACTTTTGAGTATTTTAAAGTGTCATTAGTATGCTTGTGACATATGAAATGTGCCGCATTTATTTCTGTTTTTCTTATTTTTATCCTGTCCTCCTGTTTTTCTGTCTCTCTCTCTCTCTCTCTCTCTCTCTCTCTCTCTCTCTCTTTTCTTTCAAATATCCCCAAGTTTTCAAATGAAAAAATTGAAAATGATCTGTCTTTTTTTTTTCTATAGAAAAGCATTATCTTCAACAAGCAAATAAACGGATACATTCTTGAATAAAGGAAAGCTGCAAAAATTCCATTGATTACTATCATAAGAAATCAGGGGCTGAAAAGTTTTTGAAGTACAAAATTACATAAAATATTACAATATAACACCTAACTATATACAGCTAAATAAGTTGAAAGGTGCAAGCGATGTATTATAGGTTTGTCACTTATTATACTTAAAACTAACACTACGCTCACTTCCTAAACCTAATGGACCACTTATTAATAAATTAAAACAAATCGTATTTTTACTTAAATCTGACCTATGAGTTAACTTTTACAAAAAGGTCGTAATGTACAGAATTACGTAAAAAATGACATCCCGACAACAGTCTCTGTAGGGCTCAATATAAACCGCACATGGCGCATTCCAGAAATATAATCGCTGTTTAGATTTTATTTAGTTAGTTTATTTAAGGAAACTGTGACATCTCAGGTCATCAATTTCCCATTTTCAGGGTGTGAAACGGCCGATAAACTTCACTCAGAGACCTCTTCTTTCAGCTTAAGGTTCTTTTACTTGATATAAATTTACGACATGGAAACCATGGCTTTACTACCTTTCCGAAAGAATACATACTTAGGATTTTTACGTCCTCGATACTTAAAAGGAAAAACCACATTTCATCAGTCTATGATTTTATGGATGCACAGAGCGTGATACAGGATTTCTCATAGCGTTATATATGACACACAGCGTTATCTAAATTTACTTCTAGGTCCACCATTCATTCATTTCCTTCACATACGAATATCACTGGCACGTTAATTCTGGAGTAAGTTCCCACCCACCTGCCATGAGCGAGAATGAAATCACTTCTAACCTCAAAATCACAATTTCTTATACTTATCACCTGCAATAGCAATTTCTTTGAAACTACGCTTTCATACTGTGCTTCATGGGCAACAAATAACCGTAAAATATGATTTCCTTACAGACTTAACGTCACAATAGCTCTTCGGAATATGTTTATGGTCTTGTTTGCTTTTTATAAAGATGTGTATCCTATCCATGATCCATTTCATAATTCAGACTTTGTAACACGTTTAGTGCGATATGGAATTTTAAGAGCTCTTCATCTGGCACTATTAGATATAAACAAGTTTTAAAGACATTTGATCGTCTAAACTGTGTAATTCTTTCTCCAAATCCTGTGCCTTGATATTGTGAGACAAATATCCTAAACTTTGTCTCTGATCCAGAACAATGAAAGAAGAACATCAGCCGTCGAAGAGCATCATCAAATGGAAGAATCAGTGTGTTAAACATTATACTTACATATTAAAATGTATTTGATTAATGTATCTCAAAATAAGGAACTGCATTCAACATTGAAATAAGTCAAGGTACAGCGAGTTATGGTATAAAACACACAACTCCGCCTCTAGCGGCACTGGCGCAGTTAGAAAGGGAAGAAAGGCGTAAGCTATGGTGGTCAAATCACCCGCTGAGCTACTGTCAAGTAGAACCACAAACAAGAAAATGTATAACAGGTTAAGAAGTATTGGTGAAATAGATTAAGCTATTTAAGTATAGCAAGATTGTCTTAAGTTGCCAAAAAATACAGTTTTACCCATATATATGGCTGCCCTGTTTTTCCCTGCCTCTTCTACCCTAAAATGTTTTCACGAACACTGCGTTTCCTTCATAAAGGTTCAACAGTTTGTAGATTCAAATTTGACGTGCAGTTGGTGCGGATATTCACGATTCAATGACGGAAAACTACTGAACATTCACCATATATAAGGATTGCAACATTTATCGAGACATATGCTCAATAGGGGAGTCAGACAAGGCGACCCAATCTCCCTTAAACTCTTCACTGCGTTCTGGAAGAAGTCTTCAGACTACTACAATGGAACAGCAAATATAATACCAGATTAACCAACCTAAGATTCGCGGATGATGTGTTATTTTCGAGAACACCCGAAGACATACAACAGATGCTTCTAGAACCAAACAGTAAAGCAATCCCATCGGCCTCATGGTGAATTACACTAAAAATAAAATAATGACCAACGCACAAAATAAAAAAAAAAAGTTATAGCAATGGATGGCGAAGAGATTCAGTATGTGGATGAAGATATATATATATATCTAGGCCAAACGGTCTCATTTGACCATAAAATGGATAAAGAGATTAAGAGGAGAGTAGCATAAGCTTGGAAAGTCTTCAGGTCTCTTAAATTTCATATTGTAAGACATTCGTAAACAAGAAACTGAGACTAGAGGTCCTCAACTCCTATGACTTTCCAGTGCTGATATATGGATGTCAAACCTGACAGACAGCGGCACAGGATAGCAATATGTCAAAGGAAAATGGAGAGGGACCTAGGTATAACAGATCTCCAAGATCTAGACAAGATCTCCAACACTAAAATGCAGGAAATCACAGAACCAAAAGGCATCATGAACAGAGCTTCAGCGATAAAATGGAAATGGGACGGGCAGGTGGCGAGGCAACAGCAGGACAGATAGACGCAGATAATCGCCATTTGGGACCAGGACGCAGGACAGAGGACTCCCGGACGACCGAGAAGAAAATGGTCAGACACATTCGAGGAGCATCTCGTAGTTCATCGGTCATGCATCGCCCGCAATAGATGGGAGTGGAGTGAGAAGTGACAAAGACTCAAAAAGAACAAGAAACTATAAAACAGTATAGACATTTTCAGTAGAATTACTCTCACGTGAATCACAAAACGAGCTTCCCTCTAGGAGGAGACCCAGCCCTTTATGGAACATAATTTCATTTCCTTTCATTTGCTCAATACCGTACACAGTTTAGTTAACAAACCTCTGGAATTCCTGTTGAACAAGTGTACGCTGTATCCTACTTTATTTTTAATATTGTCCCTACTGTAAGTAAAATCTACTTCTAGATGTGCACAACGCGAGTTTATATAATGGTATTATATTGTAAAAACCTAATAACATATCTCGTACACTGCATTAAAGATCAGATTAAAATTTATAAAAAGTTTGTAAAGGTAAGAAATATATTGAGGTAATCAAGCGTTGCGTGGTTGCTCTATTTACAGAAACTTTTGGTTAATGTTTTTTGAGCACCCTACCGCGATTTTCTTGATAAATACGCCCGAACCTTGTAATTTACAGACAGAAGAACTGGTTTAAAATATTTATACAAATGGACGCTAAGATTCCATTTCTTCTAATAGCGATTCCCTTTGTTCTTATGTTACTTGGGTTAGATCATAATAACTACATGATTATAGTTCATTTATGTCTAAGCATATTTGATACACCAACCCGGATACGGAAAAGCAACCGTCAAGGCCACGGCGAACCATATACTGGTGGTTACTGCAGAAAGGAGAGAGGAAAATGAAGTCGTGCTATCGCAGCCCAGAAGTGGTGGCTATTTCAACACAAGAAAGTATTTACAGCCGTGCATTCTCTGGGGGGGAGGGGGAGGAGGAACAGTAATATTGGAGTACATGCGTACCGGTACCATTTGAAAAACATGGGGAAATTTTATAGCCAAATGTCCTGGAGTTGGTGTTCTTGCAAACCGCGCCGTGGAAGGGTTAGCAAGCCTGCTTGCTTACTTGTTGACTTTGCTGTCTGTCGTAGTCGCAGCGCAGCTGTTTCAGGGTGTGTGTTGTGTTGTTCGTTTCTTAATTCCACAGCATACATAAAGTGTATTATGCGTCATGTGTTTACAACGGCACAGCGTGCCTTTATGTACGACTCATATGTGTTAACTCAGTGTGAAAGAATCGTTGGACTATTTTTTTAATATACAGTCAATTTTGATATTTATGTGAATAACATACCAATCCCTATATTCAGAAAGTTAACTGACAGGGAGCGTGATCATCCATTTTTTCAACAGGACTCTGCCACTGCTCACAAAGCGAATAATTTCATGAGAGTAATTCAAAATGTGTTTCCACAAGAGAGGTGATATTGGTAGGGATTTGTGCCTCCCTCGGTCCCCCGATTTAACTGCCTACGATCATTATCTCTGAGGTAAATTAAAAAATTCCGTGTACAAGTCTAGCCCGCACAACATACAAGAACTAAAAGATAATATTCGTCAGGAAAATTGTCCGCATTTCTCAAAATAACTTATAGCGAGTGATGAATAATTTCTAAAGAGATTCCAAAAATGCGCGAAGAATGAAGACGTGCAGTTTCAACACCTCATTTGATAATTTAGTAAGTAAAGAGTTTATGAAATTGGTTTGTGTGTTGTTGTATGGTTGGTTTGTTTTATTGTTTTACCCTCCCGCTAATAACTGAGACCCTGACTGGTCAGTTAACTGACTAATAAGCGGCGCGCTCGCTCATAGGCAAAACACACCGAGGGAAAATAAAAATGATCGCACGGTACTAAGTCAACGCATAAATTCACGCAACAGATACAATGATCACTTTTTTTTTTTTTTTTTTTTTTTTTTTTTTTTTTTTTTTTTTTTTGCGAGGAAGGAACCAGTTTTTCCTGGGCGCCATACACTTATTTTAATGTAGGGGTTATCATTACCCATTAATAGCAGCACTGCTTCAGCTTCTGTGATAAATGTTTCTGACTTTTAAATATGTTTAGTACATTTCATATGAAATAGTTTCATAAAATTAATACTAGTACAAATTGTTTTTCTCGTTCTTTTGTAGTATCTTAAAACGATGCAATTAGGTACAGGTTTCGTGTCTATTTCAATTTAACTGAAATGCAAACCCACACGCTGATAAAGATAGCATAGAATTACACATTCACAGAGAGGAAACTTGCGAGTGATTTCATTCCAAATACGAGAGCACAAGATAAGATAAATAACATAGCCATTATGCTGATCATGCTTTAGAAATTCATATATCAGTACAACCAAGGATAATCATAACTATACATGACATTCATCTAAATTCGAAATTAATTTCCCATTTTGTTCATAGCACAAGTTATTTGAAAAAAATTAAGTCAATAAAATTTGGAACCCGTTTTCCTTTAATTAGATTTCGCTAGTTAAAATTGTTACATCAGCAAGACTATAAAACATTATTTAAAAAATTCAGAAACATGTTATAGTAATGCTCGTTACGGGCATCACCAAATATAGCAAACCAGTAAATCTACAGCTCAATGATATTGAAATATTGAAATTTTTGCGATGACATGTTTTATGCAATCGAATGCGAAAAATCGCATGACTGAAAATTTTAAATATTAACGATGAAATGTGTCAAATACTTCTCCCAAACTTATCTAAACTGACACTGGCATGGCTAATAATGCAGTATGGAATGTAAGATCGGAACACGAATGGGACAAACCAAATGAAATTGTCACCTAAAATCAGTATTGTTTTGAAAAAAAAATCTCTGCCTAAAATAACAAGAATTAGAGAAGTAGAAATAAAACACTTAAACAGTCACACGAATTTCGCTATGTTTCGAAATGCTGGTGTTATTCAACGGCAAAAGACAAGCACCCCCCCCCCCTCTAAGTCAGGAGCTGACGCTACGTCGGCGTTGAAAAGTTGACAGAAATATAAACCAGCAAACTATGAGTCGGTCCTGGTGATGTAGTAGTAACCATACTTGCCTTCTACACCCAAGATCGCGGGTTCAAACCCGGCTAGAATCGATGGATTTTTTCGGGAATAAAAATCTTAAGTATAGCTTCCCTCGGAAGGGAAGTAAAGCCGTGGGTCCGTGTCGTACATTTACGGCACGAAAAAGAAACCTCAAGACTGAAAGAAGAGGCCTCTGAGCAAAATTAGTCGGCCGTTTCACGCTCGGAATTGGATGGGACGCTGATGACCTGAGATGTTAAAGAGCGTCCGTAAATAATCCACAAAAAAAGAGCAAAATATGAGGTTTGAAATGAACTATTGTTTATATTTCTATTTTAATAATTTCGAAACTACGTCTTTATTGTATCTATAAATGTCTTATTTCAGAGAAATATTCGCATTTATATGCTGTAGCAGTACAAAAATATACTAACATTTAAAAAATGCGAGGTTCTGTTTCCATTCACACATGGAATCGTTCGTATCTACTGTATCTCCAAATAGAATCCACAAGGGATCGAGGTCGTTAAGGGCGGGAGGCCTTGGTTTGCATTCCCGCCAGGACCGTACTCACTGACGTTTTTATTTTATTTATTTATTTATTTATTTTTACACTTTTTCCTCCGTCCTCATAAATACCAAATACCGTGAAGGTGTCCTAAACGTAGGCCTGCAACACTTCCTTCCTTCCTTTAGAGAGAGAGAGAGAGAGAGAGAGAGAGAGATGTTTCCCAGTCTATCATTGCATCTCACCGCCTGTGATGCCACAGTAGTGAAAACGGCCGTTAAACACTATTAAAAAATATGCAAAGAGAGTTGCGGTTATAATTTGAGTTCTGCGTTTGGACACCGAGAAACTCCTAGCAATCCCCGACAGTGTAGCTTTGCGTGGTTTAACTGCTTGGCGTTACCCCAACTCACACAATAATGCTGAAACAAAATAATTCTAGATGCGTAAAGATTCGTTCCAAAAGAAGAACGCGGTAGGAAACACTTCATTAGGAAAGGGAAAAAATCTTTTGTGAGGCATGTAAAACTGAAATAAAAACAAATAAATGACGGTTTCGTACAGAAACATTGCAGTACAAAAAATATTTTACACATTAAGAGCTTTTTTCCCATTAAGGGCACAAACAATCTTCCAGGTTCCTGCTAATTGGACAGAATATTAATGTATTTTTGTAAAATGTGAGCATTAGCTAATATTCCTTTTATAAATATTGAAAAAAAAAATTAAGGAATTAATGGGAAAAATGTACAGAGAGAAAGCTACCTCGTGCAGTCAAGCTACATAAATACTGTCCTACTATGGAAATAACTTATCTGTACACGGAAGATCATCCTGGTACAAGTCACGCCTCCTTTCAGGAACAGCAGCGGAGAAAACCGACCGCCTCCTTAGTATTGGTTAGGAGATGTGAATATTATCGCTTTTTAGTGTTAGTTTGGAGTTGCGAATGTTATCGCGCCTCTTCTATTGGAATTCACAAATAAGTCATACACACCTACTCACTCACTCACTCACTCACTCTCTCACTAATCTTAATCTAAACTCGGGCAAATCCTACAAACCGGTAGACCCAGTGGTTTGCTGCGGCTCGCTACGGTCTGACGGCCTATGCTCGTCTCCTATTTGTAAATGCAAACTGATTGCAGATTGTGTGGTAATACGTTAGTGGGTAAAACATTGTAATAAAGGAAAATATTAACTCCAGCAGAAAAAAAGAAAATTTAAATTTATAGCATATTGTGTGTGTGTGTGTGCAGTACTATGTTAGCGGGTTAATAATTGTAGTGGTGGAAAATCTCCTTTAACTTCAATAGAAAAAAGTTACACCGTGAGAAGTGAACCCACTATCTTCGCTTAGCTCCAATCGTCTGAACTAACACACCGCTGTGATGGTTTCATATTTATCAGGTTATATTTGTTGAAGTCACACTACCTTTGACTAAGCGCTGATTACCCGCTTATATCTGTTGGTCTACCTTCGGCTAACGACGCTCTCCTCCGCTAACGTTCGGGAAAGGAGGCGTGACTTGTACCACAATGATCCTCCATGTAGGCGAAAGCTGAAAATGTGTAGGCTGGCCTACGAGAGGGTGTGGTAGACAAGAAAGTTTGGGTTTCTCTAGATAAAACGACTGATGTATTAACAAATGTAAATACTGATTTATAACATGCGTTTACAGTAATGTATCGATGTGCAGCGGGGTGGTTTTGGGGTCAGATTTTGGGGGAATAATTCATTAAGCCCCACGTTGGGCGCCAATTTGCGGCAGCTAAAGTTTGGCAGTCCGAATGTGGGGGGATGATTAATTAAGCCCCACAATGAATTGTCAATTTGCGCCAGTAATAAAAAAAATTGTTTATTAATTGGGTTGGAATATAAATTTTGATTTTAGAATGGAGTAAATCTTATGCAGACTAATGTTGCAAAATGTGGACTGCCATGGCTTCGATGTCTTCGCAAAACACTTTCTCCTGCCGCTATCGAAGAATGTTCTTCTTAGTGTATCTGTAATGAGTTCAAGGCTTTTCTGGAGAGTTTCCAGGAGAGGGAGAAGATGCGAACTAAGGCTTCACAAAATAACAATAGTGTGCACATTTCACTGCAAATTTTATTTTTCACTTTCCTTTCGCAACACTTCTGTACCAATTGCAAGGGGCTGTGAAATTTTGAAATTTTGAGATAGTTCCTAACGATGTAACCCACATACATACAATCCATCTATATTTGCAGTGATTGTGGTCGGCTGCTTTTCACCAAAAATTAGTATTAACGAGACGTCTTTTAACTACAGATTCTCACGAGTGCCTTATCTAAACAAAATTCAGCTTATTCCATCTTTCACAAACGAGATATACTTTTCATATCTCCTAAGCTGAATTGAGTTTCACTGTTGCACTTCACACGTTATATTTCTCGTTTCCCCAAGAGAACTGTCCCCTAAAGCGAATTGTTTCCTCTCTTTTCCCGAAGCTAACTGAAGTCTTTAAAAAGGCGCTTTTATCAGTTTTCCTACTCGTCCTCTCACGAGAATCGAGAATTACAATTTTAGAACATTATAGACGATACGTAAGCTTTTCCCTCCTGATTGGTTTAATATCTTTCGGCTGGAAGTTTCAGGAAGAAATATTTTAAATTTCGAGAACTGATTGCTTAGACTTATTTCATTGTTAGTTAGCTACAGACGTTGTACAAGAGCGAACATTTCTCTTTTTAAAGGACAGTTGCACAAGGTGAAAGCTATCCACCATAGTTTTTCTTTCAAGAACTTTTTCACGAAGATGAAAAGATAGGTTCCCTTCCTATTTAATGTTTGGCCTTGTAGATGGGACCAGGAAGTCGCTTCTTTATGTTACATAAAGTTTTATCGTTACAGCAGAGATTTCTGTTTCTTGAACAATCTACATGATCAAATATGAATCATTATGTATATTAATTTATGGGAATATGATAACTGTTTATTAATTATACGTATACGGGATTAAATCGGGTTGTCCCGTTACAGATAACAGATGCATTTTATTCTCTTACATTAAATACAGTTATTTCATTTAACACATTTCTTGGTTAATTTCTCATTATTTGTGCGGGTACAAACTGCATTTTCTGTTGGATATTTTTACTAAAAGTAGTGTTTTCAGACAGGTAGTTAATCCTTTTACGTTACTGAGGATGAACAAGTACTGTATGAATGATCATAGAAAGACAGTGTCTAAATTCATCGCTTTACAAGCCTAAAGGTACAGTAGCAGGGACACGGCTTTACTATAGCTTGAATTGTTTTGACTCACCACGCTCTCCGTTTAAAATGAAGGTTCTACAATTGATTAACACTTAACGTGTATCGAAAGGGACCAAGGAACAGGACTTGAGCCATTTGTCAGACGGGAGATGACATTTCGACGACAGTGTCAAGCTTCATCAAAGCCTAAGTAAACATTAAAGTTGTGTACTTTGCAATAAAGAACCTATAGAAAACATTATACTTCCACGATTCACGATAACCTGAGCATTAGAAACGTGATCCGATTTTCTGAGCAATTCCTTTCTTTCAAATATATTTTTCCTCTTTCCTGCCTTATCATGTTCACCAGGCCACGTAAGGATGGTTCGCCAGCTAATATTTGATTCCAATTGGTTCCTGCGTCTATTGAAAGTTCTACCAAGCTGTGACGTAACTATCCTTGGCATATATTCTCTCTTTTTACTCCTCATTGAGAATCATTTCGGAACAATCAGTTTTATGCTTGCTTTCGGTCTTCTATTCAAATTTGTTAGGTCTGGAGCCCTCTCCCTGTGACCCAGATACCTTATGTTTTATTTATTGTAATTTATTAAATTGTATTTGGTCATATTGGCGTAGAATTATCTTCTGTAATTCCCCTTGTATTACAAAGTCCATGAGTTAAAACTCTCATTTTGAGCTACATTAAAACTCTTTTACTTATTGCCCATGAGTGATTATATTAAATGCTTGCGCCCACGTCATTTTACGTTTATCTAACATTCCATTCATTGTATTTTTATTGGGGAAATATTTCCAGACGTTATACTTGTTAAAAGATAAACTGTTGATTTACAAGTTACATAATTTTGAAACTTTCAAGCAAACCTATTCATTATGGTATATTAGGTTACATTCTACAAAGTTTAATAAATGAATTGAAATTATAAATAATATTCAACCATATTGTAAAGTTATCTTTCTCCGGCCACTTCATAGGGTTTTTTCCTTCCAGTACCCTTCGAAACCTAAAACTTGTTCAGACATTAACGGGAGGGTGTCGATCTAAGATTATGCTGTTACAGAACTGTGATATGCAGCAAACGAAATATAAGATTTATTTCTCCTAAAAATACTGACTGAATGCCTGACTAACTATATATATATATATATATATATATATATATATATATATATATATATATATATATAAATTAACAGTAATAATAAAAGTAGATAAGAATAAAACACTTAAAGTCACACTTGAAATTGCTATATTTCGAACAACTGGAGTTCTTCTATGGCAAGAAGCTAGACAAGTGAAGGTGATAAAAGTAAATATTGAGTATCGAAGGTAACGTTATGCATGGAAAGAGATGAAACTAGAAATGACAGTGTGGGGGGGGATTAATACGTAAGATTTAAACCAGGTGGTATACGCGCTTTACGTAAAAATATAGCTGTCATTTCTCTATCTCTGAGTAAACTTTCAGAGCATTGTGTAGGTAACGCGTCAATAAGTGTTAGATTAAAAGCATCATCAAAATCCTTACAGTGAGATAAGGCATGTTGGGCAACCGACAAGGGAGAATTGGTTTTAACAGAACGTCTATGATTGTTCATGCGTAGCGAAACAACAGTAGAAGTTAAACCAAAATAAAATGCTTTGCAAAGCTTATAAGATAACATAAGATAACGTATATATATATACGACGTTCTTGGAAGAACAGGTAGCAAATGAAAAAATGTTAAATTCTCTGGATAAATTAGGGCTTTGGAATGAATGGCAAGCCATAATTAGTGCACAGGTTTTACATTTAGAACGTTGGCAAGGATATGAGCAATTTCAAGTGTGACTTTATCTAAGTGCTTTATCCTTATCTACTTTTATTATTACAGTTAATTTGTTGCATTGTTAACAGTGTTTATTTATTTTTATTTTTCCTTTATATTATATATAACTTCTGTGCTGGGTTAACTATTTTTCTATTACCTTCGTTTAATTTGCTTATTACATTATTTTTTTTCTTTAATAATTATTGTTAAAATTATTTTTTTTTATATTTAATGTTTTCTACAATGCTGTAATTCGGTTAATGTATCAATAAATAATTATTTATGCTAATTATTTTGTGAATTTGAATTCTCAAAAGTTGTTTATTTTCTAAACCGAAAGGAATACTTTAAGATACTAATTTTTTTTTGTTTGCATTTTTTCTATTGTTAAATACAAGGTCGGTAACTACCTAATTTTTTCTCCCCAAAATATAGGCGCTTTTAAACTTGCACTAGGCTATTCTTTCTCATAGTAACCCGCGCATTGTATAATAGGAACTATAATAAATTTACCTAAATGCTAAAATTTTTGGCAGCTCTTTTCTATTTAAAAATAATGCATTAAGTGCAGGATACCATTTATTATTTATTTTAACAACATATTCAAAACGAGGATCTTTCATTTCTGCTTCTACGTGCAATTGGTAGCTTCTTAACACTCACCCAACTTAAAAGTTTTAGACGCACTTTAGAACTCGGTTGAAACGAGGGAGAGTAGCATTAGCCGGAAACCCCAAGTGCCTCGTGAAGTCACTTCCATCAATAGCACAATATGAACCTTTCTTTCCAACACACGATAACTCTTTGAAACTCACTGCACTTAATACTTCCAAAATATTTTATAGCTTTAGATTTTGAATGGGAATATGTGATTCCGAAAACGCCACGAAGGAGTTACCTTTCTGCTCTGATGATTACAAGAATACTGTTGTCATAATGACCTTGTCCCGTTCCTCCCGTGGGAACTGCGACGCCCACCTCCGACCTGCTCAAATTCTGCGTGCGCGCTTTTACCCAAATCTTTCATCGCAACGGTAATGAACTAATGACAGCGCGTTTTAGCTGCTATGGATATAAGGGAAGCAATGGCACTTTAAATAAGTACAGTTTGTATGTATGTATGTATTATTATTATTATTATTATTATTATCATTATTAGTATTATTATTATTATTATTATCATTATTATTATTATTAACATTAATAAGACATAATTTTGCATAACATACTCGCATCAGTATGTCTTGGAAACCTCATAACTTCAACTTCGCCAAATTTTAAATGTTATACTATAGCACAACGTTTTCTTCTGCACAGTTATATAAATTTATCCAATACAATGTAACATTTCAAAAACAGCTTGATTAAAATTCGTAGTTTTTGGATTCATTTTTACCAAAGAGGTATATTGATTTTAACATACATGGTTGTATTTTATTAAGAAACAAGCAAAATTTTCCTTTTCTCCATTGACACATTATGTATTTTTCAGATGAAATGCAATACGTACTTAAGTATTTCATTAACACTGGATGGTTGCAATATAGCAATTTTTAATATTCTAACCCTATATTCCCCATGAGCATATTTGTGTGATGTAAAACCTGAGAACCCTGATCTAAATTTAAAAAATGTAAACAAATGTGTTAAACTGATATTAAGGGTATTCACGGGTAATTTAAATATTCAAGAAGTTAATTCTTTACTTAATGCTTAAAGAACAAGAAAAAACTTCCTATTTTCATAATACCATTCCTCAATCCGCTAATCATAATCACAATGTCCTAAGTTCGATTTCCAGTCATGTCAAGCTGTTTGGGTACGGTTTTTTCGAAGTTTTTTACTTAGCCTGAGAATGTGAATGCGAGATAAATTTAAGAAACCTATTTGCGTTATCAGTAATTCATTTCTTTCAGATTACATACTTACACCTACAGGATTTACGCTCACAATCTACAGACTTTGCGATTACACTAATGCAGTCAAAGCAACAGGTTGGGAGCTGGAGATATGGTTAGTCAGAGAAATGTGCTGATAACGCAATAGGTTCGAGTGCATTGTTCACGAGTAACGCACATATCGTAAATAGAGCCTGTCCTTGGGACATGTTGCGTTTATAAAATATGAATCACTTACAGGCTGAAGTTAACATGCTTAACATTTCCCAACTTAATGACGAATTAATAAAATATAATTGAACAAATTCAACATATCATAGTCTTGTTACTTTATATAACTTGTTTGCTGATTAATTCATGCCAATATTAGAGATTTAATTTCCATTTACAGCGGGGTGAACATTTACAAACTTTGTGTTGTGGTTAATATCGCTAACGTGTGTGTTTACAAATATCACAAGGGAAGTTGTCCCCTTTCCCAATATATAACAGATGTCGGTGCCTATGTTCAGGAGTGAAGGAAGAAAAAATATAAGTGTATGTTTCAGTAACGCTTAAAAATTAATTTCTCTAATAACTTTTTTTCTCTCTTAGCAAGAGTTTTACTTTTGACCACGCAGGTTCAATGTGGTTCAGTTCACACATGTAATGTAGACAAACTAAGCGCTTCGTGATCATGTAATTTTAATATTTCGTCAAAGGGAAACACCTTTTCTTGCCATTTATGGATCTCTATCAAAACGCAGGGTTAAGATTTTCTCATATCTCTTGACGAACGAGGAATGCTATTTTGCAGTCATAATTTCACCTCTTCTTTCACGGTAGATTTCGTAAGGGGATTGTTTTCCTGAATATTGCGGAGCATTATCCATTACCACAACACCTTCCTCTGGGAGGCTGGAAAGAAGCTGATTGTTAATCCAAATCTCAAAGTTTCTGAAATTCATTTGACCATGATAATTTTCCGAGCTTTTGTCCGCTTGAAAAATTAATAATGAATTCTTCACAAATATTATCTGGATCCTGCATGGACGACAATGAGACGGTTACCGAAATTCAGCTTAGTAACTACGCCTGGTTGACTTTCATTTTGCATTTCCTAATTGTTAAATTACTGTCCATATATATATCACTGCCTTGGGTTCGGATTACAATGGAAGCGTCTTCACGTAAAGTAGTTGAAAATAAACAAGAAACAATCAGGTTAGTAGCAAAGTATGGTTGGATTCTTCCAAGTTAGCAAGGCTGGGTGTAAGTGGAGTGACCGCTTGTACCAAGCTGATTGATAGAGTAATGAATGTTGGTGACTTTGATCCAATTAACGTGTCAGGATTTTTAATTTCAATGATCGCAGGAGAAAGGTAGCGTGTAAATTAAACCGCGTTTTCGCCATTTTGACTAGGGTAAATAAAAGGGAGTTTGGCCCTTCTCGGGGCTTATTGAGTGAGCATTTGTCTTAGTTATAAGTCGTCTTAAAGTGGTCGGGGCGTTATTTTGACGCTGTGATAGCCAATTGGTCATTACCAGTGAATAGGGCTTCCAAGTTATTCTCAGCTCTTTGTGAAGTGACCAGCACTGCTCGAGTTAGTACCTCCAGTCTTATGAGTGTAAGCAAAGTAAACGTTCCCTGAGATAATCATACCGATGTAAGTTATAATTATATCGAAGCACACCACCTAGCTCGCAAGTCACGGGCATCACTATCATCGCCGTTAGTTAAGGCGTCTTGTTCCAACTTAGTACCGATCTTGGAGCTCACCTCACCACGAAACATCATGTTCGCAAACGTAGACTTTCAACACCATGCTACTTCTTTGCGAGCGTTGCTGCACTTCGGAGCATTAAGAATCCAGGCAGTCACATGAGTCACGTGGACTTGTTTTGGTCCAGATCATTGTAACGGTGAAATAAGTTTAGACGTACTCGGGCGACGATGAGCCAGAAAAGATTGAACCAGTTCGCGCATTACCATGGAGAGGGCACGAGTTTTACTTGAGTTTTATTGTAATCAAGGAAACCAAAGCTAAGAGTATGTTCCTTTAATTCATAATATGTGTTTTATAGCCCCTCCTGTCTGTTCTAGTGGTGTAGTGGTATCCATACTTGTCTCGCAAATCCAAGATCGCGGGTGCAATCCCGGCCAGGGTCGATGGATTATTTCGGGCATAAAAATCCTAAGTATGGGCTTCTTTTGGAAGAGAAGTAAAGCCGTGGTTCCCGTGTCGTAGATTTACGGTACGTAAAAGAATCTCAAGTCTGAAAGAAGGGACTTCTGAGCAAAATTTATCTGCCGTTTCACGTACTGAATTGAATGGGACACTGATGACATGAGATGTTAAAGAGCGTTCGTAAATAAAACAAATAAATAAAATACAGTGCTTCCATGTAAAAAATTTAGCAATGTTCGTTCGAAAAGAATTAAAATAGGCATACTTCGTGCTGCACACTAGAGCACACATCGTTGGTAGAAAGAGTGAGGAATTTTTCTCAATTTAAATACATAAAAGCATACTAGAAAAATATAATGCTAAAAACCAGCAATACATTTTAATCGTTTTAAAAAGCAAATGTGTGTTTCTAGTTCCATTTATGGTACTGGATATATTTCCTGTGTCATTTCTCTTAAGATAACTAATTTGCACAGAATTTGAAGAGAGAACCTCCTAGAATACATTCAAAGAGATGTATTCATAACCACGCTTTTGTAAAAATCAATATAGCGGATGAATAGCGCGACATACAAGATGTAAGCGAGGAAATTCCATTTTTCAATAACTCGTTTTTAAGATTTAGTGAAATCTGTAAAATTTCGAACTAATCATACGGCAATAAAGACATTGAACAACGGTTTACTGATCTACTATCATGCTATGTAGTTTAGATGCAACTATCCACCTGAATGTGGTCTAATTATTAAATGAATTATTTATTTTTATTTTACGATGAAGTATGCTAATACCTATGATGGCAATCAAGGGAATATATATTAATAGCGTTTAACACCTATTTTCACTATTGACACATCACAGGCGTTGGACGAGACCGGAGAAACATGAAATGAAATGAAATGAAATGAAATGATAAATTAGGATAGTATTTTTTTTTAATGAAAGGAAGCGTCCCAGGCCTAAGTTTAGAGTACACCCCCACTCCCAGCATTTTCCATTTATGAGGACTGAGGAGAACCTGGAAAAAACCTAAATCAGGAGTACGATCCTGGTGGGAATCGAATCTCGGACATCCTACTCACGAATCCCTAGGTGAACGACTTCGGGCGGTTTCGATAACGATGATCCGCCTTTGCTTTACTCCAGTAACCTATACCACAGCCACGAATGGCCGAGGACATTAAGGTACAGATTTGTGAGCGGGAGGTCTATGGTTCGTTTTCCGCCAGCACCGTCCTCCCTGAGGTTTCTCCCAGATTTTTCCTCAGTCCTCATAAAATGAAAATGCAGGGGAGGTACCTTAAACTTACTCTGGAATCCTTCCTTAGTTTAAATTTAATTTTATCTCATGAATCACCATTGTCCACCCCTGTGATGCCTCAGTAATGCAAACGGGATCATCATAAAAAGAAGAAGAAATCGCATACCAACTATCACAAAGAGAATGCTGTACATCTTTCGTCCATTAAATATAAACGTTTGTGAAATAAAAACAAATGTATGATCATCCTATCTTGATGCCCAACAGGTATAAACGAACTGAATAAGTAATGCACTTATTTTTCTAATGTGACATGGCTACCTGAAAAATATGCTGCTAGCTCTGGTAAATTAATTTAGAGCGAAACACACAATCTTAACTTTAATTGCACTCTGTTCTCCTGTATTTAAGAAAAGTGAAATTGAAAATAAAATTTGAAAAAGTGCTACAGTATAATTAAAATAGAAGTCGTCCGACTTTTCTTTATTACGGCAAAATAAGATAGGCTTTCTAAACGGTGTGTTAAAAGGCAGAGATTTTCCTCTTTTGGGTGATGAGAGTTAACCCAGCCTAAACTTGTGCGCCTGCGCACTGTGGATATCAGTCGATAGCATGGTACAATCCAAGGAAAATGACAAATACGCTCCATGCAATTCGGCAAACGGGTGTCATTCTCCTCGATGACAATGTACACCATGAGCTAATGGCTGACCCAAGTCAAACTTGCATATTATACGATAATCAAAAACTAATGAATTGAATTTAAATTATACATAGACTTTATGCAAAGACATTCGACTAGTAGGACGTATAAAGGCTGCTTGGTGTACCAGTTACATATGTGCTAAAGTTAAACTTGACCTACAAGGAGAACAATTTTGAATTTAAAGAGAAGTTCGTCAAGGAGACCCACTCTCACCAAAGGTTTTTATAGTGTCTTGGAACTGGTTTTTCATCCATTAAACTGGAATCGTAAACATGAATTATGTGTGGTCAGAGACTATCAAATCCATTGATGACGATGTAACCTTGCAAGATCAAAGATGCTGTAAGAGAAGTTAAACGATGTTTATATGCATAGTACAGCTATACTTATCACTGAATCAAATGAAAACAAGTATTATGACCAATTATGAAGAAGCTGAAATAAGAGTAAAAGGCGAACTCATCGATTTTTTACCTTTGACAGGATATACGCTTCCATAAGAACAGAGAGAGAGAGAAATAGAAGAATTTCCTCCTTCTGGAACCTCTTTTATTTTACCTTATAGAAGGCAGAAACTAAACAAGAGTCCTGCTTTCAATATTTGTATTTTATTTGTACTACAAGGAACACGATCCTGTTCTCCTGAAAAACAGCACACAAAACTAGGAAAATAATGCACATTACAAGGAAGAACCAAAAAAAAAAAATGACGAAACTAAAATACAGTGATAACAAGAGCTCGAAGACTTGAATGGCTTGTAAAACGAATGGACCAATCCACAACATGGTGCGACGCAAGAATAGAATGAAAGAGCATCGAAAGCAGAACTAGGTGGGCTGAAGAATTCAAAAATGGAGCAGAGTAGGACGTCAAGTACAAGGTGAAATGAAGAACATAATAAAAAGTCTATGAGTAGTGCAATAGTGATTTGAAAACAGGCACTTTAGTTTTGATTACTAGAAATAGAATATTAATTAATATATTGGAAAGAGAGATAAGAAATGTAGTAGGAGAAAGGTGAATTAAGCTTTAGAAGAGCAACAAAAGAATATATTAGAATTAGATAAGTCAGCATGTTATTGAAGCCTTCAGGATAGTCATCTGAAGGTATGGATTACAGCATGCTGTGCCCCAAAGGGGACATATTACTTAAATACTGTCTTGTACAACACAACTGGTTCAATTTGCGGTTGTGTTATCAAATTACACCAAAGAAAAAGAAACATCCGATTTCTATGATCCAAAGTATTAGACCGGCATATTCTTGCCGTATAACGGAAGCTCATGAGTGAAGACTTTGGGTTATTTAGTATGCTCTTTATCATATCAGGTCATCCGCGGCCCATTCAATTCAGGGCGTGAAACAACCGGTAAATTTTCTTTCAGACTTGAGGTTCTTTGAAGTGCCGTAAATCTACGACACGGGACCAAAGGCTTTACTTAGGATTATGCCCGAAAAAAATCCATCGACCCTGGCCGGGAATAAAGCCACGATCTTGGGTCTACGAGGCAAATATGCTTACCGCTAAGGCTGAAAGGAAATGTAAATCTAAGAGAAAAGCTTTTTTAAATGCATATAAGAAAGAAGTTATCATGAGAGGATACAAAAGATATCCATTAAACAAAACATTGGTTATCTTGCAATCGACCTTAAAATGTTGCACTTTTTGATGAAAAGTTACGAAAAAATCTATAAACAATGGATGTCATTTTGTAAAATGAACCTGTTTGTCCTCGAACTGCTAACAGAACACCTTAGACTACCAGAGTTTTAAAGTTGAGCTCTTAAAACATCTATATTTTGCCCAATTTTATTTGCAGGATTTTGAAACAGTATTTCAGGAGAAGTTATTTTGAAGCAGAAACAACCCGTGGTTTTTACATACAACCAAAACAGTTCTTCTCAATAGTGAAAAAGATGTTGAATGAGATACCGTATTAAATGAACTTAGAAAGGTAGTCAAATATTATTTTTTTAAGCTGAACGAGAAATGATAGGGCAAGATAAGATAAACACTATTATATTTCAGCACCATTATTACTTTTCAACAAAAATCACCATTTGTCAGAGAGTATATGGGGTACACAACTCTTATTTGTAATATGACTATTTTAACCCGTTTAGAATAAACTACAACACAGGGTTGGTAATTTTCATTAATAAAGGCGGCCTACATTCTTTTATAATTCCCTGTACTCAGCATTATATTTGGATACATTCACAGTGTTTTGTCATGAAAATTATAAAAACACTTTAAATACTCTCGAGATAAAATATGTGAGAACATTTAGAGAGCAAACACAAATACTTCTACATCTGATTTTGCATCGCTTTACATGCACTAGAAATATTACGCTTGAAAGAAGGCTGTTCTTACACAAGAGTAACTATTCTGTATGATGTTTTAAATGGTTACGGAATCGAACTGCTTTCTCCCTCTCTCTCTTCCAGACAGAAAATATGGAAATTATGTTACAATAATAAAGAAAAGAATGCTTTTGGCACACTTAAAGTTATTTTGGCAAATCTTATACAACATTTTAGAAAGAAACAACAGAAAAATCGTTATCAATAAAAACCATGTACAATACGTCTATTAACCCGGGAGCGCTATGATGCGTCCCATGATAGGTCGCGTATGTAGATTTTATCTAACATTGAATTTTTACAAAAGCATTTGTCAAAACTGCACTCTGTTTTCGTTCTTTAAATGTTTTAATGAGGTTTCCTCCTTACATTTATGTGATTCATATCAGTACAAAATTAAAATCAAAATAAGCAAAAATATATTGCTGAAACAATTAAATTTTCAAGTTATTTTAGTTTACTGTAGAACAATTACTTGATAACATATTTTTATAAACACTACACAAGTTCTATGCTGATAAGCGTTTACTGTATCCTCTAAAAGTTTCCCATATCTCATCAATGGTCTCGTACTCATGTATTGTTAGCTATTAATGCATCATTTTACGAATGTTTAAAAGACATGAGGCTGAGGAGAAAGTCTCTGCATATGTATATATCTCATCAAACCTCGTCACTCGCACAAGTTTGTGGAATATTCTTTCGAACATGGCAGCAGTAAAATTTCTAGAGCAGTCCGTCTGTAGTGTTTAAGTGCTGAGATATTTTCACTCCTAATATATACAGCACTAACCAAAAATACTCATTTCATCAAAATTAATTAGTGGATACTCTGTAGCCTCACAATTATATGAAGTAGATGTTTGTTGTTAAGTTTTAACCGGTACACAACAAATTTTTCATAAAAAAGTCTTTCCAGTAATAGATAATAGTTGTAGAGTTCTTTTACGCCAGGTTAAGTTTCGAGAAATTCTGCTGAAGGGTTGTAGCAGGAACTGGCTTATGGGCTTCCCACTTGGGGATTTTATCTCGTCTTACAAGTTTTGGCACTGATCTACGCACGTATAAAGCACGAAAATGCACGCCATTCGCATTTCCAAGCTCGTTGAATTATTATTTTCCACAATTATATTCGTTACTCAGAAGCAGCATGCCTTTCATTATATATTTGAAAGGTAAATTCATCTTCAACTACATCATAAATATTTCTTTTGTCTTTATAATCATGGTGTGCTTCACTTAATGTTACTACAAAAATTATTCACGCCGTTGGCCGCGTCATACTAGTAGAAAAAATCTAACACAGCATTAACGCGAAAAATCCCTCAGCTAAAAACAAACCAAAGATTTGCCACTCCTTCTTCTAAGTATCTCACTATTTGCGCGTAAACCCCAACTCCTGCAAATAGCACAATGCATTTTGAAAAAAAAAAGGAAAGACTGGGTCTTGCTTCCATCGGTGTCCAAGGTGTTCTAAAGGAGCATCAA
Source organism: Metallyticus violacea (assembly GCA_030762175.1). Lineage (NCBI taxonomy): Eukaryota > Metazoa > Arthropoda > Insecta > Mantodea > Metallyticidae > Metallyticus > Metallyticus violacea. The sequence goes on along the minus strand of CM060846.1, from coordinate 139,509,329 downwards.
TTCGACTTCAACCCACAGCATTCTACCACTCAGAAGCTACTGAGAAAAGTGGAAAGTGTTGTACTGAGATTTCGATAGCGCATACATTCCGCCGCTATACTGCTTGATATAGGAAAGGCATTCCCGAGCAACTGGCACGAGGGAGTAATTTATAACCTCATGTGTGCCAGACTGCCTAGGAAGGTAATACAGCTAGATCATCCATAGTTTTCTCCTAAACCGCACCTTCTCCGTTCAAGTGGAAGGTCAGGTGTCTGACACGTACATCCTCATTCGGACTTGCGTTGTCCCATTCTTACTTAAAATTTACATGTCGGACTTTCCTAAAAGGAAGAGAACCGAAACCTTTCAATGGCGAGAAGCAGAAACCTACACTACGCACCAGGCCAGCTCCGCTCACACCTCAGGCAGGTGAAGGAACGGAGCGAGGCCTGGCACATGCAAGTTAGTGGGGAGAAGAGCGAAGCTATTCTCCTCATGAAGCGCCGCAGATCAGCTAATCTTGAGTCTGCATGGTCAGGTAATTCCCTGGAGGAACCGGGTCAAGTACCTCGGGGTAACCCTGGGCAGGAGCTGATATTCCAACCCCATGTGCATAACAGAGGAATTAAGGCCTGTGCAACCATCACAAAATTGTCCCCAGTTCAGGTTCGCCTAAAGCTGCGAATCTACAAGTCATTATTCTGCCGATCATGCAATATGCAAGCGAGGTTTGGGGTTAAACAGCTCCATCTCACATTTGGCACTTACAACAGGCACAAAACACTGCTTTAAGGAACATTTTTTGGGCACTGATACTATGCTCCCAGTAGTATTTGTGCATCAATCTTCCGGCCTCGAGCACATAACCGACACCATCAAGAGATTGGTAAGCAAGGCTTACAACCTCTATGCCAGTCATCCAAACAGGTCCATCAGCTCTCTTGGAGACTACAACCCAAGTTGAGGTCGTGGTAGCCTCGCCCACACCCTGCCTAGGGAGTTCGGACCAAATTGACTATAACAAGCAAAAGTAAACCCCCTTCTAGGCGAACTTGGTTCAAAATTCGGATACAAAATTCACTGAACCTACTGGATACCCCCAGCCGAAGTCTCGCCAATCGGTTGAGGTACTCCCGCACCTCCGCGTCGGAGCTGCAGGGTAAGTTAAGCCGCATTGATTGTTGTAAAACCTTGAATGGGTGGCCAAATGCCCTCCCATCAACCGCAAGCGAAGGAGCAACACTACGTGTGCTGGCAAAGTACTACGTGCAGGGGCCGCACTTACATCCTCTTCCCGACCCATCAACCCTCCGACATATGACCATTTCAGGAATGTCAGCATATGAATAGAGAAAGGAAGATAAAGGCATTGAGTGGCTAGGAGCTTCCAACAACTTGCTCCCTCCCCCTTTGGAGGACCGGCCAGAAAACTGGACTGGGCAGTCTAAAGATTTAGGGAAGGCGTTTTAGAAATATCTTGACGCGATATCCAATTGCAAACAAATGGCGAATAAGACAGTGCCATTGATAGAGGTTTTCCAACAGTGGGGCTCGTTACGGGTTAAAATAATGTGCTGTTTTCACCAAACTTTGGATCTTAAACAGGATAGAAAGGCGTAGCTGATGTACTGAATTTATGAAGACTAGTATCCGGATGTTTATGACATGTCATGACTCCTCCCCCTTTTGTTATTTCTATTGCAAACTTAAAATAAGCGATTTGACATAACCTATTTAATATTATGTGCTTTTCATGGTCATATGTCATATTTTGCATTTCTTATTTTTTATTTATTTGCTTATTTATTTTTCCCCGTGTTTCACAATTTGGTCACCTTTTACGCGCATTTCATCTATTTGCTTACAGTAATCTCAGAGACGGATTTTGCATACCCCTGAATTGTTCAGAATTTTCTTCTCTAAAAATATAAAATATCGAACATTCAATCAAAGGTGAGTGTGATTTGAACTGTAATTTATTTCAAATAGGGTCCCAATAACATCCTGCAATGTTAAACTCCTTTTTCCCGATACAAGTCAATGCTGGGTGACCATCGTTTTATTTGAAAGATTTAAAATGTGTGAGATTTGATATGATTCTCTGCGACGGACCATTTTTGGAATATATGTACATTATATTGAGCGTTATCTTAAGTGACTAAATATATTCAAAATATAATAAAGATCAGTAAATTTAATATATAACATTTTAAAGTACCCAGTAAGATTTTAATTTAAATAAAGGCAAGATTTCTAAAACGTATCAAAATTTTTGTAGGTCATATTATTGTCATGTTTTCACGGTTTTAGTTCATTAATGCTTGCACACCTTTTTATATTATAAACACACAGGCACGAATAATTACTTTAAAAACTTCAAACATTTTTACATCTGGCTTTATTCCATTGTAACATTTTATGCCAGATATATCGTAAAGGGTGTCCAGTCAAAGTAAGATGCCCTCTCTACACTGTCCAATACACCCATATTCCCTAAATTTTGGAGTCATCTGCAATTCTGACATTTGCTATGTTTTCACAAATCCTTTTTTGTGCTATCGGCAGTCAGTGAGTACATATGGACGATTCCGTGTGAAATCGGATGGAAATATATAACAATTTTTCTCATATTTTTAAAATGTTTATATATTTTGTACTACTACACCAAATAAAACAAAGATTTCTGTAAAATTATATCTATTAGTGAATGGTTTTCATGCAAACATTTCCCAAGTTATCGCATTTTATTACAATCATCATACCTCTCGGACCCCTTAAAACTGAAATCTGAACAATAGCTCATTTTAAAGCTGGTATCTTACTGGACACAACAATAATGATTTATTTATAAACCTAACATTTGCACATTTGAGGAAAAATAAAAATATGTAAGATTGCAAATTATTAAAACAAATCAATACAGAGTTCCGATTTGTACTTTAAGGTAAATGAGTATAGAAAAAAAAAATAATTTCGTACCTACAAGCTTGTTTTGCATGCCGATAGAGTTAATTACACAACCAGCGCTCTTCAAGCCAAAGTAGTAAAGCTGACTTCTCGCTCATAGATGAAGTAACTTACAAGACCAGCGTGCTCTAAATATAATTTAACGAAATTATACTCGGTTCTCATTCCACTATGTAATCGAAAATATATTTTGCCGACGGGGAGTTACCGTATAACGGCCTCGCCACCTGCCGAGGACGCGGTCGGAACTTATAGCGCGCATTTTGTTTCATCTGCTATATATCAGTATTACATAGTAATTAATATTGCACTAAATCATAGTGTATGCCTATTCCCTGTGAGGATGGCCTGAATATTTTTTAAAATATTTTGAGATACTCGATGCAATTCATGTTATAAACTGCCTCTGGGATATTACATTTCATCGGCTTTATTTCAAATACAGCAGTAATTAATATGGATGAAGATGCAGCAGCTGAGTGGTTGTATACGCACTGCCGACAGATATACTAACTTTCTAGGCTAATCGTATTAAAAACTTTCGAGGAGGAATTTCTAATGGAAAGTCTATTTCATATATTTTCTGCTCTGATAAAAACCGGTCTTTTGGTCTCGATTTATGAATGAAAACTCTTTGCTATCGAGCTTTGTTCACCAATTTAAAAAGCTCAATATTCCGATGGAAATGTTCGCACGAAATTCTCCCTACAGTACTTGTTCGATTTCTTTTGCTCATAACATTCATAATAAATATTATTTGTTCTAGTGTATATTCCACTTTCGATATACACAGTAGAAAGTTTAATGCGCAATTCCTAAAGAAATACAACTGAAAGAATTGGCGTATTAAGCATGACTGAACAAGCACAACTGCCTACGTAAGCGAAACTTTAACTGCAGTCTTAACCGGGAATTGCGCATCCACTGAAGGTCAAACGGTTTCCACTAGCGTGTACCAACTCCGATTGTAGCGGAATGAGAGCAAGGCATTTTACGAGTGTTCTTCGTAATGGAATATCAAAGTAATATAGGAATCTGTGTATGTTTTTTTTCCCCCTCTCTCTTTTCTGTGAGAAAGTTAGTGAAATATGAATTAACTTATTTACGTCTCTGTTGGTATTTTATGTTTAATATAGCACAAGCAAATTCATAGAATGCGTAATATCAGCTATAACATCCAACATGTTTCGAAATGTTTAGTATTATTCTTTTCGAGTTCATGTCTTTCTAAGTTGATGTTCACAAATATACAATAATTTTATCACATTAAAGCATGAAAAATAAAGAACTTAAAGAAAAACAGGCCTTCATATAATCTAATATCTCTTAATCATCTTTATATACATGTTTTTTCAAGGAAATAGTAATATGTAAGTGTTGTTAGAGTGCGATTGGCTCATAAGCATCCTAAATACTAATAGTTTGCTAACAAACCGAGAAAGCTATCCATGTAATTGCACAATAAGCCTGAATTGCTGAATATCATTATGTTATCCTTTTATTGTTCTTGGTTTTGACATATGATTTGTTCTTCTTTTTCATTTACATGAATAGAAGAACGTTTAACAATTGTTAAATTAAACATAAAGGATCGCACCCCATTAGACAGTCTAGTTCTTTTTTTTTTCTGTTTGTTTGTTACAGTCTGTGTTTAATAACAACAAAATATCTAAAGAGAAGATTGCATGAATGGTTTAATGAAACGTGTATAAAGTTACCTGGCATTTACTATTTTGGTGTAAGTAAATCTCCGGAGAAAACATTACCCAGGCAAATGACCTTCCGGGATTCAAACCTGTGACCTGCGGATTTGCAAGCGGACACGCTGACCTCGAGAGTACGGAGGCGGTTGCAGTGGCTAGTACTCCTAACCCCATTTTGGTGGGAGTAAGTAGGAGTTTGCTCAGAATAGAGAAAATGTTATTGAGTGAATGGAACTGATGTTTTAAAGGCGTTTTGGTTGTCCACAAGGGTTTTCCGTGCTTGCACCCGCATCCTGAACAGTGACCACTAATCCATAATTATCATTAATAGTTTAAGTAGATCACATATATATTAAATTGTTTAATACCCGTATTTACTACTGAGGCACCACTGGTTCTCTTCACCTAATTCAGGAAAAATATAATAATAAAATGTCAATATGACTACCTCTTCTAACAAGCCTCGCCATTGGTTTATAGTGATGGGCCACAGGTCCATCGTAAGGTTTTCAAGACTTGAGGTAGAGTAAAGATGTCATTGAGATTCACAAACATCAAAATAATATTTAAAAAAAAAAAAAAAAAAAAAAAGACTTTGTCCAAAGACAAAGCCACCGCTTCTCATTTCTTTTGGACCCGGTATCTGACATTTCAAACCGGGTCCTATTCATCTTTATATTCCTATTCTTCTTCTTCTTCTACTTCTCTCTCTTTTTACTACGCTACAAGACATAGTACAGAGATATAGTGTATCCAATCAGACGCCGGCAAAACGCATCACTTCGCCCAAAGTTCAGTCCACATCTAACCCGAACCAATCACCGCAGACTATCCCGCCAGCTGCCTGTATAAAGATTGCAGCCCAGAGTGAAACGTTACTTTGAAGCGGCTACAACAGGGTTCGAACTCGCTATTAGCTTTGCCATAACCAATCAATTGCAGCATTAGACGAAGAGAAGGCCGAAGCACTGGCTGACGCCCTCCAATCCACCCCTCACTCCGAATACTTTCCTTTCCTCTCCACGATGTATATTGAGACCGAGAGACTGGCCTGTAGCCTTCATGCAAAGCCACTCATTAAAAAATTCCAAAAACCTCTTCTCACGAATAACAATGGTTCGTAAAGTACTTGCCGAAGCAAAAATCACCGGGATCAGATTAAATTCCAAACGTTGTTCACCAACTTCTAACTCCTCAAGCACTCCTATTCTGTGCAACCTTTACAGCTCAGTGCTTTCGAGTGGCACCTTTCCCTCCTGCTGGAAAACAGCGGCAGTTATTCACTTTCCCCAAAAGAATGAAGACAGGGTCAACTCTCACAACTACAGACCGATCAGCCTTTTTAACACCTTGGGCAAGCTACTTGAGAAAATTATTCTCAAGAGACTGAATGCGTACCTTAAAAAGAATAATCTCATTCCGGAGCAATATCGGCTTCAGAACTGGCCCCTCAAGCACACTACTACTTCTCCGCAACCATCGAACACATTACCCACGGCTTCAATGTTAGAAAATCAACAGGTGCAGTACTGGCATGCTGGCATACTGTGCAAACTTGTACAATACCGCTTCGCTGACACGATTATTAAACTAATTGCAAATTATCTAGCTGAACAGCATTTCTACTCGTTTGTAAACTCATTCAAATCCACCACAAGACCAATATCCGCTGGTGTTCCTCAGGGTAGCGTCTTGGAGCCCACATTCTTTAATATTTATATAAACGACATACCAAACACACGGAAACCTCTCTAGCGTTTTATGCTGATGACCCGCTATTGTGGCACAATCAGGTAATGTCCCTTTTACAAACGACTCCGGCGCTTAACCATGGCTCACGAACTGGCTCATTGCCATTAATACTGTCAAATGCCAAGCAAAAGTTTTCACAAAAAAGAAACTTGCCTCGCGCGGCTTTGCCCGCACTGCCACCACTGCAGCTTCTAGGAAGGCCTATTAAGTGGACAAAGAAAGTCACATACCTCGGACTGAAATTCTCACCTGGCTTCCACATATCAGCACCATACTCCACAAAGCTCAGGGACAATTAAACAAATTTTATCCCTTAATAAATTCAGCTGAGCACGGGACTAACGCTCTGCTAGATCCTCATAAGACCATTATTGACTTACGCCTGCCCAGTATCCTAGTGGGAATATGCAGCCTCTACGCACATGCGTACCTACAGTCCTTTCAGAATAAATGCCTTCACATAATGGCCCAAGTATCAAGACTCGTACCCTCAGCTGTACTATATGAAGAGCTACAATTGAGAAATTTTTTAAAAAAACTGGCATATGACCTATATTCCCATTTACCCAAGCACCACAACCCACTCATTCAACAGCTAGGAATCTTACCTTACCGAGCACAACGTGCACAGGCGACCGCTTGCCATGTTCGACCGTACACTTCAAAATGACAATACCGCCGCCGAAATTGCGCAGTATCTGGCTAGATTAGCCCCCCCCCCTTAGAGAATACCTATCTCAGGGCTTAACAGATCTAGTTAATATCACACGTCACTGAATTACAATTTCTGTTACGAATTCTCCACAACCACATATCAAGGTACACTACGATATATTAGACACCTCTGCAAAATGAAGAAAAGCCCCTGATAATATAAAGATCCTCCCCAATCACATAAGAAAGTATATTAAGATTTAACAGTCATCGCTTCTGAATGAAGAGAATCTAATAATATATGCACAAGTTAGCTCCACCATCATATTTCACACACTTTGTGAATGTTAACACCACCATTAATTAATTAGACTTAGAAAATTACCATCACAAACTAACAAACGCCACATCTAACTCATTTACATTAGTGACTTTTAATACCCCCCCCCTCCGGGAGTACTCAGAGCCTACTTCCAGAGATGTACCATTGTCTCGCTCGCATGCACTGTGTACCAGCATGGCAAACCAGTCTCTACTAACCGGGGTGCTGATGCGGAACACAACCCGAACTCACATTACTCTTACCCCCCTCAAATTGCATGCACGCCCTCCTGCATGTTACGTACTAACAACATGGGGAGGCGACGTAGCCTCTACTGTTGTTTGCCACCGAGGGCGGCGGGTGTGAAGCCGCCGTTTAATAAAACAAAAAGGGAAGAAAGGGCCTATAGACCACGGCCCACAACTCGGAATATACTGTAACTAATAATGACACGGCCGTGAAAGTCTAAAGCTTTGAAAAATGCCCTTGTCACCTGGACAAGAAAACTACGTCTTGATATTAAAGTCTGATTTGTATTCTGTATTATTAATTTATATCATTTTAACAATGTGTATATATACGGAATCTTAAATACTAAACTATTTTTAATGTGCACATGGACAGATTGGTGCCGTCCGTTATTTACATTCTCTTAGCCGGCTCATTGCAAGCTAAACATTTTATTATTGTGCATGCATAGTCGCCATCTAAACAGCAGCGTGTTTCTTGTGCTGTGTGAACTCAGTTTTTCCTTTGGGTCTATTTTTCAGTATCGTGTGGCTGATGGGCCTTAAGCTCCGAAGATTTGAATTCTTTTGTCGTACTAAAACAATTTTAAATTAAAAACAAAAATACTCCAAATACTCAAACACAAAACATAAATATACTTAATTCCAAATAGTACGTTAAAATAAGTAAAACCCGGGTTTAACCCGCACCATGTGGCGTAATTTACGTAGACAATCCTCACACCTGAAATTTGGCAGCAGATACTACGGTGTGTATGCAGCAGGAATGTAAATAAATGTTTGCGGAGTTTCAGTCAAAAAAGAAAGTAGCCCGGCGGACAGCCCTTCCCGCTATGGAGTCCTTTCAGCAGGTTGGTATCTGTGCTCAAGAGATATAGAATGAGCTATATAAGCCTAAAGTCACCAGTATTATACTTCATGTCTCTTTACCCACAGTGGATGTCGGTGAATTCTTTGGACGACATAGGTTTCCAAATTTTTCAGTTCATGGGGCTCTTTGTGTCCCAGTAATTTCATTATTACTCTGTGTCTCAAGGCCAAGGATAATATTAATATCTAATAGTTAGGTTCAAATAGGAAACATGAATTTGTTTCGCCACAAATTAGAATACATCCGGAGTTCCTCTTTAGTTGCAGCAAACTTTGGAAGCCATTGACCTCGGGGAGTTAAAGAGATGTTCAAAATAAATTAATATTTTCTATTACATATTTAACTTAGACACAATATATTCATTGGTTAATGTGTTCAATTTCTTCTAAAGCATAAACGCTAGCTGGATAATAAGTGGAGACTTTTAGTGAGACATAGATACTAATCTTACCTCTAAGTTGGAAACTATGGCTTTTATAGCTAGATCGAGTTCATAATTACATTTGCCTCGAGTGTCTTTGTTGTTGGTATATAATTAGTTTATCTTTTCAAACATTTCTGTTGAATGCATACTTTATATCGCCATACTTATAAACAACGTTGCAAGTAAGGTATTTTAAGTGTGACACCTGTTGCAATATAAAACAAAACAAAAATATTTTACAACACTAACCAGTTTCTTCTTCAAGCGGTCATCGAATTTACAGCCTACGTATATCGTGACCTCTTTAGGCTTGATGTGCATTTGAGTTGAACAACCGGTCCAGCTACGAGTGGTGCTATAATCTTTTTCTACTAATGCTATTGCCAGTTAACACGGCGGTCACTGCATCTTATAACGGAATTGTGATTGAGAAAGATATTTCAAGTAGAACACAACACAACACGCATTTGACCTACTTTACAAGTGGACAAGAAACTTTAGCCACCAACTATGGTATGTAGACTGTATTCCATTTTTGGCCAATCAGATCTGGAGATATGGCACTTGAGTCCTGAGCCCCAATGCAAGTTTACGAATTCATCACTGAAGCCTCGCGGCTACCTAACTATAGCAAAAAGTATGGTATTTTGCAGTATGGAGAGCTCTTTCAAAAAGTTTATATTACTCGCCAAACAAACACATATGACACTATGAATCAGGTAGAAAGATGTATTGTGAGCAAATTTATTTCCACACAAAACAGATTCTTTCCAGCGTTTTCCTAATTCTAAAAACGAATTCTAGATTCAGTCATCGTCAACTCAGTGCATTCATTGTTTCGAAACTTGAAACTTAAATAGCTGTAATTGCACAATTGAATATTTATTACAATATCTTAACAAGAATGGAACCTAACCTAATCTACACTATTCATTCTCTCATACATTGTTACAGATATTGTTCTGAAAATATGTACAAATTTCCTCAACTTTGTATGTACCAATTCCCGTAGACATCATTTCATAAAATATTTTTTTTTCAAATAAAATGTGCATATGTAATAATGTATTTTGGTAATATTTTTTTTTAGTCAGATGATTCAAATTTACATTAGGAAGAAACAATTCAGTTGGGAAAAGTTCAATAGAGGTGTTGCTTTATGTGAAACAGCTATTGATAAAATGCCAAGATGTCAAAAAATGAAAACGTGCAAAACGAGTTTCAAATATGTAAATGCACGCCACTTGCTCTAGTTACAGGCAAGCGTTATTTAAAATTTAAAACTTTTGGGCAAATAGTTAAAGCATTAGAAAATGTGGAAGTTTCAAACAGAGCATCTTAATTTTAAAATGCATATTTTTAACGTATTTCTGGCCTCAGGAGCTATAAAAGTATATAAAATGTATGAAGTCTCTCACAATTCTATAATGATTAACATAAATAAGAGACCAGATAAAAGAATCCGAACAAAAAATACAGCTTTGACTTATATTCCACTTTATCTTTGTGTTAAAAAGAAAAGCTTGGCATTTTCTGCTTCTCCGGACAGAAATAAGAGGAATTATGCCCTTCATGTGCCAAGAAGACCCCAAAAAGATGAATTTCGCTCGAGTCTTTTTGATATTTTGTTGTTCTGCCCTTGTTCTTTCAGTAACACACATTTGTGACTTCTGTTTCGTTTCCCTTGGGATAAGGTAGAGAAAGTGTAATGAAGTCTTGTGGGCGGCATGCGGAAAGAGTGTTTGTTGTTTCTCTTTTAATTTCCGCTAGTATGTTTCAAGAATGAGATTTGTCGGTCCTGGTGGTGTAGTGATAACCAGACTTGCCTCCTAAACCCAAGATAGAGGGTTCGATCCCGGTCAGGACCGTTGGATTTTTTCGGGCGTAAAATTCCTAAGTATGGCATCCTTCGGAAGGGAAGCAAAGTCGCGCGTCCCGTGTCGTACATTTACGGCACGATAAAGAACCACAAGTGTGAAAAAAGGAGTGCAAAATTGTCGGCTGTTTCACGCCCTGAATTGAATGGGACGCTGATGACCTGAGATGTTAAAGGGCGTTCGTAAATAAACAAACAAACAAACAAAAAAAGAATGAGCTTAGTAATTGACTCTTGTCTTACAGCATTGAAAGAGACCCGGTGTAATTCTAAGGATACGTAAAAAAATAACCCTGGTGGATGTGAAGAAACAAACATGAAGGCGTAATTACAACAACGTAACAGCAAACATGTTAAAAGACATGCAAAAATATAAACAAATAATGGTAGGTTCCAACCATGCTTCTTAAATCCAATAAAGAGAAGGTAACTGCGAATTTTGTAATTTTTAATATTTCGTACCAACTATGAATGTAACAACTTTAACACGTAAGCATGGAGCTAAAGAAAGATTACTACGTCACTCTTTTCGATTGTCTTGACTTGGCAGGAAAAAGTTTGAATAATTGCTTCAAAATAGGCGAGTGGTGCACTTGTTGTGATTTATTTTCGTCCTTTATTTCTTTTCATTTACATTGCCAATAGTCTAACTTTATAAAATATACATTTGTATTCTGTGTAGATTTTGTGGTACTGAAGAATAAATACGAAAGAAATACTTGATCAAAATAACGAAATCACATAGTGACTAACAATGTTTATGCATGTAATTTTATGGACAAGAACAAACTAGTCCCAGCCTCCAGAGTTTAAGACGATTTACATTTTCATACTAACACATGATTAAAAAGAGCACTTTATTTAGGAACATAAAAATGTGTATGATAGACGCCAGGTGCTTATATGTAACAAGCAATTAAATAAGAAAAAGTAAGAGAAACAGATTAATTTTATTTACTCGTTAATTCTGTATTATTTTTTCTACAATAATGAAAAACTGTTTTTAAAAAAATGGATAATTTATACGCTTTTATAAATTACAGCGTTCTTCCTGTCAGCTTTACAAATAATTAAAAAAAAAAACGCAAATGGAAACGATTCAACTTAGGGAAAAAGTAAATAAAGAAAAAAATACGAATATTGTAGCCTACAAAGTATTATCATCAAAGACTGCATCCATTCATTTTGCCACAGAATTAAAAATTAGTAAGGTTATTATATTGTGAAATATAGGATTTTAGATATCAACCTTGTCCGCTCAACCGATGTCGTGCATCTTGGTTACTAGTCATAAAGCAGCCAGCGGCGCCTTTATAGCATGTGATAACACTTAATTGCCTCTTTTCCAGGAACTGACAGTGTTCCAATTTATATATGTTACGTTGATAAGCGTGAGGAATGAGGTGCTCAGAAAAACATGGTTCTTACGTCTCTGCAATCCCTTTCAGTACTGTTTAGTGCTGACAGAGATGGGGCATGGGAGTGGGAATAATTAATTTATATTTAATTATCATTTAAAGCATCATCAGACATTCACAGTAAATTATAAATAGAAAATATTTACAGTATATGTTCAATTTTAATATTCAAAAGCAACAGCGGGAACTCTGCTGATCTCTTTGTCATGTCTTTGAACATCTGAGCAGTCCCTGCTGGTTTCGCGATAGTGCAAATTCATTCGCAAAGAGGTTAAATTGTTGATATTAGAGTAACATGTTTGGTGTATAAACGTAATTTTAAGTACGAAGCATCTTGTCGTGTGCGCGCGCAATTATACTGATCCATTCCTTCCTTCCAAGCCTACACTTCACAATATTGTGTAGAATTAGTCTTAAGGGAGGAAATGAACGTTTGCGGACAAAATAACTCTCGAAACGGGTTCCGGAATGTGAAAAAGGCATTAGCAATGAAATCGGAATCATTGCGATGACGGAATTCAATATTGTAAATCAGAATGTGTTTCCCCGATGCAATGTCTTTCAGCATCTTCTGTAAGTTAAGACTGTATACACGTTTCAGGAAGCGGAGTTAAAGTCATGCAAAACACAGTGGACGGACAAGGCTCGTAACTAAATTCCGGTATAATATTCATGAATTCCATTTTATAACGCGCGATTTTCAATCGCGGGACCGCTCCTCGAATAGCGGTCGATCCGTTCAAGCTGGTACAGCAGTAAACAGGAGCCAGAAAATCCACAGCTTTAATTTTATTGCAAATTATCACTAACTCTTAAACACTTAGAAGTACATTTAATCACCATTATCATGGAAGAAGTTGCGGTAACTGCCTCCCTTCATTTTCCATACGTTTCTGTAATCGGATTATGAAAGTAAGCGTTATCCTTCTGCAGTTCCCTCTGAGAAATGGAAGAAATTTTTTCATAAATGTTATTTTTCAGTTCATCAAATGTTTGTCGATTTGTCTTGTACATTTTCCCCTTTGAATCCCCCTAGAAATAAAAATCACTAAATCAATGGACCGAGGGGTCCATAAGCTATCAGTAATGACAGTATCGTCGAATATTTCATGAATTGCATGCAAGAAGACATGGGCTGTATGTGCCGTTACTGAGTACTGTTGAGAAATCGCGAACCCACGTTCGCCCACAGTTTTTTCACGGAAAAAGAGTTGCAAAATATTTTTCACATACCTATTCAATATTAAATGTTTCTTCAAAATAATAAGGCTTATTAGCCCACCACAGTCCTATCTTTTGACCATTAAGCAGTTCGTCGTGAAGCAATTTAAGTTTTTTCTGAACTTCTATGGGCTGTTTTGTGAAAACACACCCACTTAGGTGGAACCAAGCTTCTTCGGTAAAGAAAATTAGATCAGGCCAAATTTCTGCGTGATGCACTCTATTCAAAACCTATTCCTTGATTTAGGGTCACCCGGTTTAAGTTATTGCATTACAGAAATTTTATAGGGTTTTATCTTCAGTAGCCGTTGTAGCCGTTCGAAAATACGACGAGGAAATTTTCGTTTGCCGGAAAGGACGTCGATGTGATTTTTAAGGGAACGTTTCACAGCTTCTCCAATGTTACCTAATGTTTCTTCTGTGAGCACTGTGCGTGACCATGTACAGAATACTTCCCGTTTCACGAAATTTCTATACCAATCTCTGAATCAATCTTTGACTTGGAAGTTGAATATCAGGGAATCTCTCTTGATACATCTCCGTACATCACGAGCCGATTCTGTACGCGTAGGTACGAATTGTAAATAAATACTCTCAAGGATATAGAATACCTGAATTGAATCAATACTAATGTAATTAATACACTGTATTATGACGCCTAATTAATACTTAATACACTATCACACAACACACAAGAACACGTCCGTAAGTTCCTAGAGTTAAACTCGTACTGACCTCCCCTGCAACTCCCCGGGCGGCTTTCAAGCGTGGGGAACGAGACGAGAAATGCAGAACTTGCCCAACTGCAGGTGGAATGGTCCCGCGAAGTAAAAATCACCCAGTATTTGCGTTCACATGCAGCAATTCGTAAGATGTTTGGAATAGTTCTGCCTTAGTATGCAAAATAACAATAATTCTTGTGGGTGATATAAGGGATTTTAATCAAGAAACGTAACACAGGCCTCATGTTGACTTAAAACCTTAATACTAGTCATAAAATTAAAATACTAACCTACGTTTATTAAAAGATTAAGGTAGATTTTTTTTCCCTAACAGGAACAAATGTGTGGCTTTATCACAACCTAAAGAGCACATTTTCTTGATTCAAACTAGTACATGTTTTAAAAATGGCATTTTTAGCTTAAATCCTTTGTAACCTCCACCACAGAGTTATGATAGATAGTATAAACGCTACTTAATTAAATATATTAAGCCAAATTTGTAATTATTAAAAAAAAATTCATCCTTGAAAAGGATATTTATATACATACATTTTTATTTGCATCTGAAAACACACTAGGCTTGAAAAACATTGTATAGTGTACAAAAAGTGGGACAACAGATCTAGCATACTTTCCATATTAATATCCTCACTTCGAAAATGGTAAATCTCCTCAAATTCAAGAACGGAATGAGGCGGAACGTGAGGGTTGTTGGGTGTGAGAAAGGGTTAGTCTTCGTGACACAGCATGTATTTTCCAAACTCGATTTCGTTGAATATTAAGGTCTTTCCCGAGCTAGTCCTCAATACATAAATCTTGAAGTCTTTTGTGAAGTCCATACCGGGAGACTACGAAGCTCTAAATGAGAAGATGTGGTAGTGGAGTCTGTGGGTTTTCAGTCCCGTAAAAATATTTAACACCCCGAACGAGAGCCATGTCAAATTTGTACATTAGACCAGAAAGAATGCTTAATTTAACTGGCATAATTAAGGCCATTAAGGTGTTCTCATCCACTAAACCTGTTCTAATTAATACTACGAATGATACAGGGCACACAGACAAATGTTTAAACCAATATTTACTATATGGAGTTTAAAACAAACATTTTCAATTAACACTTAACAACTAATATGTATAATATAAATTACTTATCTAACCCACAGGGGATTAAGTATCAAAATATGAAAATCAATATTCAGTTACAAGAGAGAATTAGTGATTAAATCTGTATTACTCAAATCTAGATTCTATAATTTAAATGTATGTAAAGCTTACATTACGCCAGACTAAAGTAAACAAGTTATGGCTGTAAAATTAATTAAATAATACATAAATAAAACTATGTAATAAATACGTATTAAATTATATACCCATATAACAGGGATCAAGAAGAGATAAAACAATTAATATGGTAAAACAACAAGACGTTAATTTTATTAAATATATGTCACAATGACATTGTCCGACACCACTCACTTCTCTCTGAAACATATTCCAACTCTTAGTAACGAGTAGGAGACTGTGTTTGATAAAGAATACGAAGATGTGTCTCGAATATTGCATACACAGGACCCAATGAACTGTGAACCAACTAGCGCTCTTTTGCCTATCGGCGAGAGCAGCCCTTATTGCCGTATATGGGTATCGTAAAGTTTCGCTGATACAATCATATAACAATTTCCTTAACTATTTTAAAAGGCTTTACTTACGAACTTCATGAAAGGAAATGCTGAAACTAGTCGTCGTTTTGTCCATACATTTTTGGTACCTCTTTAAAAAGCGATCCATTGCCCGCGAAAGCTCAACATAAAATAATGCTGGCTATTTCCTAGCGAATAGTTTGTTTCAATTCTTTAAGAGTATGTGGATTTGTCTTGTATACGGTATTTTTAATTCAACCCAGAGAAAAAAGACGCTGGATGTTAAGTCGCTTCTTATTAGTTAATTTTCTTAAAAAGGAAAAGAAAAAAAGGAAAGAAAAAAGAGAGAAAGAAATAATATTGTATTCATGTATTGTCATAGTTTCTTCGCATGATTTTTAACTTGAACAAATTAGTAGCCGTTTGCACAGAGCTATAAGAAATGCCTGTTTGGTATTTTTACGGGTATTCTTCAAACGATGACTAAAGTCATTGAATGTTTCTTCGGTGAGAATCCTACGTCGTCTGTTAGGTTTCTTAGACTGAAAGTTATCCGTGGCCTAAATTTCATTATAAAGATTATAGATTGTCGCACGGCTCAATGAATCTTTCTTCAAATCGCCTTTGAACGTAACGAGCTGGCTGACAAAACATACGAATCAAAATAAATAAACGTTATGATATACTGAGACTTTATTCAACTTAGTGATTAAATACAGAACGAAACACACCATTCGCAACAACTAAATTGAACTCAACCTCTATCAAATCCACACTGACAGCTAAACGGTAGCGTGAACTTGTTCCAGAAAAATACAAGTTGGTTTGTGGTTCATTGGATTGCTCCGTATAACGAACATGCGCTCTGTACACGTTGTAGCTGTAACATACCCTCACAACAGTCGAAGTGTGGCATTTTAATTTATTAAGAAGAAAATATTTCAATCGTTTCAATAAGTGACTAAGAGAAAACGTTAAATATTTCTTTCTGGGCTACATGAACCACCAGACAATGCCTGAGAATGCAGTGTAAAATTTTTGAAACACTAATTTAAGCAGTGTTTCAGAAAGCAGACACAGATATCAACGAAAAGTGGAACTAAGCACGCTCAGATGAGTATACGGTTCGTTGAATAAAATAAGTTTTAATCTGTATCATTGTGGAGAGACCGTGTGCTAATTAATGATGTGCAGATAATTTTGAAAATGCGACGCAGAGTAAATATCTGTACTTTTTCTTTCCAAACAAAAGTTCAACACCACAAGGCAAATCAAAAACGTAAGTTTATCTAATTGAGAACACTGTTTTACATCAACACCCCTTCTTTATTTTCCCATACAATCACCAAATTATTTAAGCACTTTTCATAGCGTAAAATCAGATTTTCCATACACATAACTGTTCATTAAGACATTTCAAAACTTTGATAAGATCGAAATCGTCTACCGCGCAGATATTCTGACCCTTCCCCCCAGCTTCACAAACAGATGAAAGTAAAGAGGGGAGGGGAACTAGTTGTCAACGCCAGTTGTCTAACAGCAGGTTTGTAATTGTTTTACCTTCTGCAAATTTACGGCACCATTTTCGCACTTATTGTGGATACGGTATGTCATTCGTTAAAAAATAAAATAAATGTAACTACCGTTCTAAACAATTAGCTAAATATACAGGGCATGTTGGCTTTCTTTCTTATTGTGCTATTACTGGTGTTTATCCTAACGGAATATTCATTCCATTGCCATTGTCCGCTATAGCTCCTAGCACTCATAGCCAATTTCACTTACTTAGGCACCATATCTCACAGCAATTTCTGCGGATGATCCTTAATAATTGTCAATTTTTGCAGCAATTTCATTTGTCTAAATTTATTAGTTTTATTAATATTATTTTGGTATGTTCTCCTAAATATATTACCACTGCTATTAGTATCTTGATGAATGCAAATAAAGTATTATATTCTCTCAATCAGAAACATCTTAAACTATTGCGGTTATATTTACAATATTTAAGAGCAGGTATTCCTATTCAGTTTACCGCGTCTTTCTTCCAAAACTTTTCCCCGCCGCTCGTAGCGTCAGCTCCTGACTTAGCTTCTATTTTCAAATTACCTGGTCCATCTAAATTTTACTCCGGTATTTCATACCAGCAGCCCAATAGCAAATGTACCCCTTGTACTTCTCCTACTAGTAATTTTGTGGTTGTCAATTTATCTTCTATTTCACTTTCTGATGCTGATAAATTGCTCTTGCAAAAAAGGTTATCTTTTGCCCCAACTCCCAAATTTAGCAAAAAAGGTTATCTTTTGCCCCAACTCCCAAATTTAATCGCCTTAAATTTGTTTCCGATGGCGGTAAATTTTGCCGTAATTTAAGATGGCGTTACTGTTGGCATACTAAATCTTCTCAGCCTAATTCAAATGTTACCCCTTGCCTTCTCAAGTTTCGTACTCCATCCAAACTTGAACCTGCTTCTTTACCTTCTAGCCATCATTTAGAAATGTTGATTAACCGATTTTTAACTTTGATTAGTGATTCCAAATTTCTAGATAAGATCACCCCGAAAGATAACCTAACCTTGCGTGAGAAATCAGTACTCAAAAGGTTATCTAATAATCCTGATATTATTATTCTTCCAGCTTATAGGGTCCTCAGTAGTGCTGCAGGGCATTTCTTCTTACAATGCTGAAGCTAACCGACAGCTTGAAGATGTCACTTATTATGCACTATTGTCTTCCGACCCTACAGTCAAGTTTAATGATGAATTAGCTTCTTTTATTGCATCTTCTGGTACTGCTGAAGAACTCAGTTCCCAAGATATCACTCTACTTACTCCTCATGTCCCTCGTACTCCCACACGCTAATGACCTGAGCTGTTAAAGAGCGTCCATAAATAAACCAAATCGTACTCCCACCATATATTTTCTCCCTAAAATTCACAAAAAGAACTGTCCAGGCCGCACGATAGTAGCCAGCTTCGATTCCCCCCACTGAACGTATTTCCGCTCTAGTAGATTGTTGGTTACAGCCATTTGTTACGTCTAAGCCATCCTATATCAAAGATTCCTTCCATTTTTTTGAGTTTATTAAAGAAAGTTGACCCTTCTGCACATTTTGATATACTTCTGGCCACTATCGATGTGACGTCATTCTATACTAACATTCCCCATCATGAAGGATTAGCTGCTGTTAGACATTTCTTGGACTCTCGATCACCTCCTCATACGCCATCCACAGATTTCATTCATCTTGCTTATCTGGTCCTCAATCGCAATGCGTTTAGTTTTGATAATAAGCATTATCTACAAATTAGAGGTACTGCAATGGGCACCAGAATGGCACCTTCTTATGCCAATCTTTTTACGGCTCACTTAGAAGAGGAATTTCTTAAGTCAGAACCTTTGGCATTATTATTACGGCTGAGATATATTGATGATATATTCGTGCTTTGAGCTCATGGCAGAGAATCTCTCGAGCAGTTCCTTACTAATCTTAACTCCAAATTTTCAGTTAAGTTCACTTCTTCTGTCTCTCCCAATGCTGCTACGTTCCTAGATATTGATATTTCTTTATGCAATGGCTCTTTTCTTACGTCTGTGCACATTAAGGCTACCAATTTACAACAGTATTTTCATTTTGATAGCTGCCATCCCTTGCATATCAAAACATATATTCCTTTTTCTCTTTCAATCCGTGGTCATCGTCTTTGTAACAACTTTACATCTCTTGACAAGTATGTTAAAAACTAACTCAAAAGTTCCAAGACCAAAATTATCCTTCCGCTCTTTTAAAATCCCCTATAATTCCAGAGCACAAAACTTTCCAATGCAAACCTAAAATTGCTAATAAGGACTTCATTAACATTGTTACTACTTACATACCTGGAATTGAAAACATCAGACCTATTTTGAAAGAATGTCACGAATGTTAATGCATCCATCTTTAAATGTTTTTTCTAAATTTGTACCCCGCCTTACTTTCAGAACATCCCCTAACCTTAAAAGTATATTTCGCCGTAACATATCCCCTTCGAATTTACCACGTCCCTTTGCTGACTCATATCCCTGCCAACGTTCTAAATGTACAACCTGTGCGCTAATTATGCCTTGCCATTCATTCCACAGCCCTAATTTATCCAGAGAATTTAACATTTCTTCATTTGGTACTTGTTCTTCCTAGAACGTTGTATATATGTTATCTTGTAAGCTTTGCAAAGTATTTTATATTGGTTTAACTTTTACTGTTGTTTCGCTACGTATGAACAATCATGGACGTTCTGTTAAAACCAAGTCCCCCTTGCCGGTTGCCCAACATACCTTATCTCACTGTAAGGATTTTGATGACGCTTTTAATCTAACACTTATTGATACGTTACCTGCACAATGCTCTGAAAGCTTACTCAGAGATAGTGAAATGGCAGCTATATTTTTACATATAACGCGTATACCACATGGTTTAAATCTTACGTATTAATCCACCCCCTCCCCACACACACACACTCATTTCTAGTTTTATCCGTTTCCATGCATAACGTTACCTTCGATACTCAATATTCAATTTTATCACCTTCACCTGTCTTCTTGCCATAGAAGTAGTCCACGAGTCCGAAATATAGCGATCTCAAGTGTGACTTTTTCTTAGTGTTTTATCTTTTTCTACTATGATAATTACTGTTAATTTGTAACATTGTTAATAGTGTTACTTTATTTTTATTTTCCCTTTATGTATATATATGTATATATAAATAAATAAAACTTAAGATGCACAAATGCGTGCCACGTTGAAAGTAAGGAACACATTATGACACTATAAACCACTGTTCGAGGCACTGTAAGACAATGTGGAACACTATTGAGGTCACTGTAGAACACTGCAGAAGTTACTATATTTCCAGCCAGGATGGATTCTTGTTCGCGTAGTTGGAGAACAAGGACTAAGTCTGGCATATTACACGGCTTGTGTGCCTTCCTCACAGCCTGCTGAGTTGGCAGCCTGAGAAACCAACTTAAAAAAAATGAACTTTCTAGATGCAGGTGGGATTTTTTTTATTAAAGAGAGATGTTTAAGCCCGGAGGGGTGCGTGCCTTGTGAAGAACAATCGCTGCCATCTCTCTGTCTCTGAGAGTACTGGTAGGAGAAGTAGGAAGTACGGCATCTATGAGTATTAAAGCAAAAAAAAAAAAAAAAAAATATCGAAAACAGAATGGTGAAGGTTGGCATGTTGGGCCACGGGCAAAGAAGAACAGATTTTGACAGAGCGTCTCTGATTGTTCATTCTAAGTGAAACTGCGGTGGAGGTTAAACCAATGTAGAAAGCAGGACATACATTATGCTCCAATCATGATATACATGCTCCAATGTAAAGTTTGTCATCACCGTCACTTGTGTTTTATCTTTATCTACTTTTATTATTAGTGTTAATTTGTTACATTGTTAATAGTGTTTCTTTATTTTTATGTTTCATTAATATATATACACACACACTCTTTCTACATCTACGCGATCAAGAGCCTCTGCTGGCTCGAAATATAGTAACATAGTAACAACTACATTGTTCTACAGTGACCTTAACAGTGTTCCACGTTGTCTTACAGTGCATCGAACAGTGTTTTTTTAGTTTTTATGTGTTCCTTACTTTAAATGTGGCACGCCTTTGTGCATTTTGAGTTATATATATATATATATTATGGGCGTTGTGACAAACACCTAGGCAAACTAGAGGTTTGCAACCCGCATTATTTTATTCCGGAGTGGCAGACAGTCAGCAATAAAAGGAGGGGGAGTCAAATGAAACCTTAAATATTTTTTAAATTTAGTTTATTAAACAAAAGTGTAACGCAAAAGTCCATAGTCTCCATAACGGTTCAACACATGTCCTCCAGCGCGGAAGAATTGCACGGATTCCTCTGCAAAAGAAATATTCTGGTCGTGTGCGCAGTCACCTGTGCACCGCCTGATGCACCTCGTCATCAGAACGAAATTTCTTTGCTCCCACCACCTCTTCGAGTGGTCCAAACATATGGCAATCACTTGGTGCAAGTTCCGGTGAGTATGGCGGATGTGAAAGAGTATCAAAGTGAAGGTCAGTGATTGCAATTATTGCATGGGCAGCATGAGGCCGAACATTGTCCTGTTGCAAAATGACACCTATAGTCCGACGTCTACGTCGCTTTGATCTGATTGCAGGCCGAATATGGTTTTTGCAACATACAAAGATGATGTTTCCCCTTGGCGTGTAGTGTTCCAAGATAACGCGTCGTTCATCCCAAAAGAGAGTCAGCATAACCTTCCCTTTAGACGACTGCGTACGGAACTTCATCGTGTCATTCCTTGCTTGCTCTCTTTGTTTCGGGTTGGTGGTAGTCTACCGAGGTTTCGTCCCCCGTAACGATTCTCTCAAGGAAGCGATCACCTGCTTCAAAACGTCGTCTTTCAGTTCTGGAATGAGCTGCCGTGGCACTCACCTTGCAGACACTTTGCGAAACTTCAGCACGTCACGAGTAATGTGATGTGCTGAGCCATAAGATTTGCGGCTATTTCGCCCACCATCATAAGGCGATTTTTCATCACAATAGCTTCAACTGCTGCAATAGACTTAGGTGTCACAACGCGGGAAGCGTCTGCTACAGAAATCACGTCGTTTCTTACTTTCTATTCAACTCGTAAACTTGCTGCAGTGATAAACATCCATCACCATACCGGGCCTTCATTCGCCGATGGATTTTAACAGATTTATTACTTTCACTGCTCAGAAAACTTATGACAGAACATTGTTCCATGCTGGTGCATGTCACAAGCGGGGCAGTCATTTTAAACTGTATTGTGGCAAGGTTTCGCTTGTCTGCAGTATGCTGCGACCTGTTGGGCATTCTTTCAAGCATTGGTGCAGCACTGCCAACTTAGAGAACAATGGCGCGAAGATTCTATTTTTAATTACATTTTTAAGCGTTTCATTCGAGTCCCCTCGTATATAGCACTATGGATTGATAACGCACTGCGATCCTTGCGGGTATACAACAACTCGAATTTGACTCGGTGGGGCCACCGCTGTACAAAAGTATTCCCTTTGAATACCTACTGGTTTCAAATATTTGTTTGCAAAAGTTCTTGAAAGTGGGAATTGTCAATTATTTCCAATCCTCTTCATAAAAGGAGTAACATTGTTAAACTTAGGAGACAAACCTTGTCCAGATAACATTTCGGCCGTTTACTTGCACATTTGCGAAAGTTAGAGAATGTTTTCAAATATAACATACTTTTAAAAAAAAATCATTAGTGTTAGTGCAGACTTGACTGCCGTAAGCTCTAGAATCTGTTTAAAGATAATGGCACATCATCCAATTATCTGATGAATGACACGAAGATGGGGAGACTGCACCGGTCGATTAAGCCATCGCTCAAGGACGGCTGAGCTACATTGGGGCGGATAGGTGAAGGGAGTATACAAAACTGCTATATTGGCCTTCAATCCTACGCCCCTTAGTGTAGTTTTAACACTGAAAGAAGACCGCCACAGGTGGCCGACGTCGTTTAGAAGCGGACTTGTGAGCGGGAGGTCTGGGATTCTAATCCTGCCGGGATCGTCCTTCCTGACTGAGTTTTTTCAGGTTTTCCTCAGTCCTCATAACTGGCAAGTGCCGGGGAGGTATCCTAAACTTAGGCCTGGAACTTTTCTTCCTTAAAATAAATCCTTCCACAATATATCATTTCACGTATCATCAGTGTCCACCGCCTGTGGTGCCTCAGTATATTTAAAAAAAAAAAAAAAAAAAAAAAAAAACTGAATGAAACAATACGTGTCTAATCTTACAGTTAAGTCTTTTAAGAACACTGAATGGCATATACTACGCATAAATATTATATTCTATTCCCAATAAATGTTTATGGTTCGTATGTCGCACCCAGTCCGCTGGTGTTGTCGGAAAAAGAAATTGCCAGGTAATCCACTTCCATGTCACGGTTCATTAATTAGTAGTATCCATAGATTTTAGACAAACTAAAAAATGTCTGTCAAGAGAGATCAGATTAATTTCTCAACGAGAATCAAAATGCGTAATGAATGTCATTAATCACATTACAGAAATTTGCTAAAATAAAGGCAGATATTTTCCTATCTTTTTGCATGACATTAAAATGTATGTAATATATATATATATATATATATATATTACTCTAGCGTTTTTTAACACAGAATTTTTTGTTGTCCCGTCCGACCCGAATCTACTGTAGCCCGACTTGCCGTGAGCGAAGGCTTATCGGCCGATGCAGTTCTCGCCATCGTGTCAATCACCAGATAAATGGACGAACGGTTAGATGGACACGTAAAAAAGGCACCCATTCAATGAAATTGAGCCTATAAAACTCGCACCTCTGCTTCACTTACTGCAAACACTTGCTTTTAAAACTTACTGCAAACACCTGCTTTTAAAACTTAACTCGAATGAACTCCAAATCAAGACTAACTCATTAACTAATAGAAAATATTTGTCCTTATTGTGAGGGCTATATTGCAAAATAAAAACATAAAAGCTAGTACAACATTAAGTAGCATTTGCTCCCTTTTGGGAAGAGGCAATGAGCTATTTTCCTGTGTTTTGCAGCTTTTTATTTGAGGATTTAATTATGTGAACAATCGGGGAACTTCCTGTACATAAATACCATATACTGCTGTTTTATATATATATATTTATTATGCCCCCACAAAAAAAAAACCCACATATCTGAGGCAAAATTAGCTCAAGTTCTGGTAGCAATATTGTAATTTTTTATTTGTTCCAATTTGAAATGTTTGCCTAAATTTCTCATTCTTATTCATTCGTTCATAAAAATTAAAAATATTTTAAATTTTATGTCATAAATAGAAAAGTGTCAAATTTCTGGGAAAGTTGCCACTCCAACGGTATATCGGTTACAAAATCAAGTGGTATGCCATCATACTTAAACAGTACAGAGCTAAATAACTAGGTTAAGGTATGGTTTTAACAACTGTTATAGAAAGTAGTAGGTGGTTGCAGTAACTGTAGGTTCATCAAACAGACGTTGCCATTTAAATAACACAGGGTTGTTCTTCGATCCATATTCGGTAATTGTGCCTATTCGTAATATAACAGAAACGGAAGGTTGCATCATCACAGAAGAGAATGTGCTGCATAGATTCTCATTACAAAACCTTAAGAACATCATGACAATAGCCAGATGAACTGAAATGTCTTCGTCTTCTAAATTACACAGCAATTGAAAACGATACACTAATCATAAGATTGAAACATTGAAATATCCATGCAATCGCTGGTTTTCTTAATTTTGATCATAATTATGCATAAGTTGAATGGAAACACTGCTTTTTATTCAATATTACTTATGCTCTGTGATTAGTCACCAAAAAGAAAGGTGTAAAGTTTCTAAGAAAATGAATAAACATTTTTAGACTAACCTACATTTAGTTTTGTTCAACTAGCTATCAGAGAGGAAGAAATCTATTGAAAGTGTTTGATGAGAACAGCGGGTTATGCTCTCTTTACAGAATGGGCACTTTTAAAAGTATAATGTAAACATGTCATATATATAAAAAGTATTATTTAAACAGAAATTTACCACATATTATGGCACGTGTCCATTCTCGTCGGCTTTGTTTATATGCAAGGTTTATATACTGTATTCGAGAAGAAATGAAAACAAACACTGGTTAGTCACTTGGATACATATATAGGAGACATACCAATGAATCAGTGCATTCCGGTATCTAGAGAATCTGCTGCACCTTCAGCGAATTACTCATTCAAATTCTACTAAGGAATACTGAAGAACCTTCCTATTGCTTTTCGGAAAACTCCACACCCTGATGAGTCAAGCAGCTATCAAGCACTAAGACCTTGATCAGTTAACACAATGGAACCAGAACCTGGACGCACATACTGACCCTGCAGTTGTCGTGTGGTCATGCAAAGCTAATGCACGTCACCTCCCTCCCACTCAGGGCGGGGTAACGCTATGCCAGCTTTGATAACACGAGTAGGTATATGGCTCAAAAACTGTGCGACGTAATCTTGGGAATTATCTCGGCTAGGCTGGCGAATTGAAAGGTACATAACTTCTGCAAACGATGTTCATGCAAGTGAAGCATTAATGTTCATTCCGACGTCTAGAACAATTTATCTTCACAATGATATTTACACAGTGCCAGTAGTGTTAGTTACTACGGAGTACGGAGTTCAGATTTCATGCATAAACAAACGTTTAATTATGCATGTAAATAGCAGGGGCAATGGCTGGAACAGACCTCGTTCTGTACCAGTCACCTAACATCTGGTACTAAGGCAAATAGTGCAATAGCCGGAGAAATATCACATAGCACACAATTGTGCTTTGTTACAGCCATAAGAAAATGTTTTAAGCATAATAAATGGAATTAAGCCGCCGTAGTGACTAAGACAGAATGCTTGACCCGATATATTCCCACTTTAGACTAATTTTCTTGGTGAGAGTTTAGGCTGTCCCATTTTCTTCAAGACCAGTATGTTGGGTAGCAACAGAATTCCCATTAAAAAGCAGTCAATATGCGAAGATAACAACGGATGGGAAGAACTGTGTATTGCTGTTATTTACACGCATCAATAGATTTCAACACATCTAGAACAGGGAATAAAGTAATACTGCCTCGTGTAATTGACATAGCATTTTCTTCCTTGAGCTGATAAAGCTCAAGGACGTAATATACATATAATTTTCATAAATAGCTACCTTAAATATGACCGCAAATTTAAAAAAATTTTAACAAATAATGAACTAAAATGAAACAATGAACCTACGTGAACCCGGAAGCCTTTATGTTGATTTTGACATACGTTGATCCTGTTACTAAGAAAATGTCTCACTTTATAACTTTTGAAGCCATTCAGGACCAATCTAGAACTTAACTTTAAAATTCTCAGAGAGCTACTTCACAAGTCCAAAACGTTTTTCTCCCTAGCTTTGCCCCAAATGACTTAAAATATTGTAGGTTTGAATACTTTCAATACTTGAAATGCTGAAATGAAGCAAAGCATAACACGTTTCACTCCTGTTTAAATGCTACAAGTTGCAAAACTATGGGCTTGAATGAACGGGTTTCAGACTTACCTTTTCGGTAGTTCCCCTTCTTTTGATTTCGGCGATGATCCACGGAAGCATAGGACGAGAAAATCTCTTGTCCATAGCCGTGAATCCGAGGTACTCCACAGGGTACAGCATAGTAGTGTTGTCGGTCATTTTGAGAAGCACCAATATTCTTTTACTGCACTTGTGAAAGGCGGTTTATTGCTCCCACATGACACACAATGAAATTACCATTAGAGTTGCTCATTTCACTGGAAATATTTCACAGTTTGATTGTTGAATTTGCAGTGACAGAAGTCTCGTTTCCGAAAACACATGGCAGCAGAACACTACGCTGATACAAGTAAATCACTATCAGGTGAAATCAGAGCTGGTTCTTATTGATTATGTCTCCTGAAAAAAGAGAAATTAAAATAAGAAAAGTTGCTTAAAATAGCTTGTACAGAACATATGATACTTAATAGAAGCTTGGTAACCCGTTTGTAATAAAACCACATCCAGTTATATCTGGCCAAATTTATTTGGATTTTACCGCGACTCTTTGTAAACGGATGACGTAGTTGCTAGTTAGAGTATCTTTCATCGTCTTTCATCGGCTGAGGTCGTTAAGGCGCGGATCCGTGAGTGGGAGTTCTGGGTTCGATTCCCACCAAGACCGTCATCCCTGAGTTTATTTTTCCGAGTTTTCCTCAGTCCTATAAATGATAAATGCCGGGGAGGCACCATAAACTTAGCCCTGGAACTCTTCCTTCCTTAAAAAAAAATCCTTTCCCAGTTTATCATTTAATCTCAAAAAAGGACATTTTTCCTTGAAGGGTGGTGAAAGGGTATCGGCTTCGAGAGTATGATACTGAGCAACCAAATGCGTGGTTAAACTTTGCAACTCAGCAAGTCATGCACATTGCATCAGCGGCAAGAAATGTAATCCCACGAATGTCACTTCCAAAAAGAGTAATTAATGGGAGATTTCCAGGAGTTCTTTGAAATCATCGTGAGTTTGCTGATGTTTCAGTTGGATCGTAGCAAGTGATTATTCATTCGCTTTTCAATTTCTACAATAGAACTGATAGTGAAAGTATTATATAGTACAGTTCAGAATTTTATCTTATTCACTGTGGCACGCAATGAACCTGAAATTCCTTAGAGATTAGTATTCTTGGCTCGCTGATGGACCTGTGATGACAGAAAGAGCTGTTTTCAGTGTCAGTTAAATTCTTTAGTTCCTTCAGGGAGTGTAGAGAATGTATATACAATTTCCGTTCAACTCGATTACATGTTTAATTTTTTCACGGGTGTTTCACGTAGTAGTGTCAAAGCATGTTCCTATTACTTTCTCTGATAAATTGCATAGTTTCAATGTTTCAAAAACAGCCTCACCAATCCAGTTCTGGCTGCAAGAACACTTGAGTTATCTACTTCATCGCTTGCCACTAAAATAAGTCGATTAGCTCTACATCCTTTGCAGAAAGTGTACTGGAAACCACTTATGGGGTACTGTAAATCATCAATGTCATATGCACCAAATATGTGGGGAGACACAAACTGCGAAACATATTCAATAAATAGTGAGGACATGTTTTCTGAAAGGAATTTTGGGACTGGGGAGGGGCACAGCGAATTGCGGAATTAAGATAGAATTCGGGGCGAACAGCGAGACCATTGAATGTAAAAGTCGAGTAGTGAAGTACTGGCTGCGAATTATTAATAGAAAACAAAATTTTCATTAGAGTACTGTGCTATCATTAACAGCTGGGGATGGGAAGGAACAAGACATGGGCATCCAAATTAAGAAAGGGACTATAAACAACAGAGACGGGCGATGGGCTCCAATTGGATGGTGGGTCAGGGGAATAGAAAGAGCGCATGGATTAGGATTAGGAACCGCTTGAGGGATATGGATAGGCAGCGGACAACTGCGCAATGTAGAGAGACGATTTCGCTGGAAGTGCAATCCGAATGGGGGATGAAGTAGATCAAAATAGGGTCTAATCTCACTAGACAGAGGCTCCAGTGCCTCAGACTAGGAGCATGGCGGATCATTTAAAATCACTGACGAATATGAGAAAATAATTTGTGCCATCTGTGTGGAGGCAAAGTCATGGAAACATATTCTGGTTGTAGCACGGAAGAATGGAAGGAAAAGTATTTACCGCACTCCTTTACAGGATGGAACTGAGGGAGATGATCATGCTGGGCTTTGCTGGCAGGCAAGGAAGAAAGGGAGAAATTGGATAAATTTCTAATGAAAGTGGACAGCTTAGGTCTGAAAAGGCTGATAACCGGAGAACAAGTTGGGGAAACAAATTGACTGAGTTCATTTGTGTATCAGGGATTTCTTTATATGTATTATTAATATTTTTAAAAATTATACTTCGGGTATTTATTTTATTATATGTTTATTTTTATTGCTGAACATGTTTTATACTTTATTGTAAATATTTAATTCATACCTTGTGCTAAATCAAACATACCAAGTGTATCATAAAAGCACGTTGGATGCGTGCGCCTTTTGAAGTTGTTTTCTGTTTTAATGATGTCACTGCAATAAATGCGCTCCTACTACTACTAAAGATTTGATATACCAATGCAAAACTAGCAGACATTTTGGATATAGATGAGAAATAACTTATTTAGCTGTTGCTCCCTTAGCTGAACATAACTTACAACATTTTGGGAAGGATTTATTGCGAATTTGGATGTGTTTTGCCCAGACTTTCTCCAATAGCATTAAGCAAAGGAGTGATTTTTTTATCATTCACGTTCATCCGGTGTAGTCCAATGCCAAGTCTTGTGTAATAAATATGTTTCTTCCTTCTTTCATCTTTGAGAAAGTTCTCTAGGAGATGCTTCTTGCAATGCATCAGGTCTAAAGACTGTTTTCACCTCCTTACAATCACAGTTGGAAAATAAGGAGCACAAGGTTATAGTTTGGTTTCCTATTCTTACTCTTTTCAAAGCAGTCTCAACATTTCTTGTTTCACTCCCTTCTTCCAGCATTTAGAACCTTATCAACTTCAGCCATCAACGCTCTTAATAACCAGTACAAGTTTTTTCTTTTTTCTTTTTATTATGGATAGTGCTTTCTGGCTCCTGGAGTCGAAGGGGAAGGATCTTCTGAGCAGCATTGGTTGAAAACACCGATGCACTGTAGTCAAAGCTCCAGTAGAAGCCGACGCTGCCCATCATCGACTCGCCCAAAGCAGCTGACGAATCAATGCGTCGCACACCTCCATGCCGACTCTGCTAACAATCAAGAGGCTTACATGCAGCCCACGGATGCACATCTACCAAGCGCAGATCTTACATCTTACATCTCCCCACCACCTTGCTGACCTACATCTCCTATGGACAAAGCAGATCAAATGACGTTGTCACGGGCCGGTGACCACTAGTAGGACTTGGTGAATTACGCGAGTGCGAGGAGTTCCCCCAACACGACCTGGACTTTGCCGGCAAGCATTTTGACGCAGAGGCCAGCCGCTGCGGCTGCACTGTTCCTTGCACGCAGTGCTGCTAGAACAGCCTTTAAGCCGCGTCATGTACTCACGCTCCTAGATGTCACTAGGCCTAATGTGACTTTGCGGGGTTTAATTCCGAGTGCACACAGCATGACTTGGCCCGCCGAATCAAATACTGTGCCACATGCAAGAGCGTGGGCCACTACGCGGGCCAAGCCATATGCTCTTGTTTCTAGGTTGAGACTCAACGCCAGAGGCCAACCAACACAATCACAACCAACGCCGACCTCATCAATGGACCTACCCATTCAGATTTCCATTTTCCAAAAGATGCTCAAGACACAAGAGCAGCTAATCGTCCGTCTTAAGAGGCTCACAGCTATGATCGCCTCTCGGAGGCACAATATAACGGACCGCCCAAATCTCCAAGCACGCTAATCACCAGGAAGCCGTCAGTGCTCAGGGATCAGCTCTGCGCCGCTACAACCACATTGAATCACCTCGAGGAAGTTCACAGAGAACATATCTATAAAAATCACCAGAGACAACTTAGAAGACCTCAATTCGACAGCCAGCCGTCATGCCTACTTTCTCAAGTTGCAGCTCAATAAAACTGAGCACCCAACCCGGCACTCGACGGCAAAATTCCGATCTCCCCGGAGGCCAAATTTGCTTTGGCCCTGCGTCGTTACACCGCACACAGTACATCCGGATATAGGGGCCAACACAAGCCCACCCTCCCAAAATAGTAAGAAATTTATTCAAACTTGAAATAAATAAAATATATACCTCCTAACCCAAGCATTCCATGTCATACTCCGCCCAGTGTGCAATCAGGACCTTGTGCTATGACTTTCACGGGGCAACAATCCTTAACCGCTCTTGGTCAATGGCCAACAGCATCCCACATGGGCGTGCTTAAGCTAGGTCCCACCAAACCTATCATTCATTTTTCTTCCTCTCAAACTCCTTCACCTACAAGAGTCATGGTCATTCTGCCATATGGTAGTTAACGTGTGCGTGTGTCACTTACTTGGTGAAGGGATCGCTATGACTGTCGTGTATTACAGTTTCTTTTTGCATCATAATTACGCCGTACGCACCAAACTTTCGTTCACTCTACGCCACCTCCAATCCTGCCCACTGTCGCTCACCAACTGAACTTCGGGGCGTGCGGAGATAAGCAGTTCTGCTTACACACCATTTGTGGCTTCATTCGAAAGTACATTTCATTAACTTCTGTACATGATGTGGCACTCACTTTGCACACATTTTCCACACGCTCAGTTTCTTCCGTAAAATTCGGAAATAGTTTGCACTTTCAATTCCACTAATGCCCAGCGTCTATCAACGTTTAAGCACTGTTCCACTACCATGACCCATACATCCCGTCTGTGCTGCACCAGATGTGAAAATGTGCGTTAAACACTAATTAAAAAAACAAACATACATCCTTGTCCGCGGACGCAGGACGCCCACTTCGCGGTAGATTAGCAGTCCACTGTGCACCTCTCCACTGTTTGACAGAGCAGAGCACGAGCACCCAGGACAAGGGTGGCATTTTCGTGCATTCCTGCCGTGAAAAAAATGCTATTTTCATATTCACACGTTGTTCACTCTTCTTGAACTTCATTCCTGACCACTGTCGCTCACCAACTGAACTTCGAGGCGTGCTGAGACACGCATCTGTGCTCATGTTCACCATCTGGTATCTTCGATCGAAATTACATTCCATACACTTTCAATGGCATATCTTAAAATTTTCGTGTTGTCACTTGTTCGTGAAGGGGGGGGGGGGGCGAATAGATGCCCTGACTTACGACTCCTCGTATGTGATTTTAAAGCATATATCGTAATGTATCCATATAAATTACGGATTTCAATAAAAGGTATTCTTAAGTGAGAATTCTTTAGTTCTCATATGGATCTTTTAGTATAAATAGATTTGGAGTATTTTAATTTTAAACAATGCGCTGAAGAATAACCTTTGTGCACTATATCTTTGAATACAATGTCATGCCCAATACAAGTTTTTATACATGAGATTACATGCATCACAACTTCAAAGTATTTCGGTTATTTTTGCAGTTGTTTTAAAATACATTAGCTTTTCAAGAAGCAAAACATTTAAAGTTTCAAAGGTTAAAATTCACAATGAATAAATTTTATGCAAAGACTTGGGGGGATCATTTAATAGATTAAACTGAAGCCAGTACATTTTTTAGTAGTGTTTAACGCCCGTTTTTACTATTGAGGCACCACAGGCGCTGAACACTGATGATACCTGAGATGAAATTATATATTTGGAAAGGTTATTTTTTAAGGAAGGAAGCGTTCCAGGCTTAAGTTTAGGGTACCTTCCCGGCATTTTCCAGTTATGAGGACTGAGGAAAACCTTGAGAAACCCTGTCAGGGAGGACAGTCCTGGCGGGATTCGAACCTCAGACCTCCCGCTCACGAGTCCGCGCCTTAACGACTTCGGCAACCCATGGCGGTCCAGTACAGCTCTGAAGAAGTTAGTAAATAAGTTAACATCTCTTGCACGTTATATAACTAAAATATATTTCGAGTCTTACGAACTTTTCTAATGCCAGTTATAAGATTAATTTTTAAAAAAAATATCTATTTCTCGATGCAGTTAGATTTAGTAAAATACATTATCAAAACCGGAACTATAAAACAAAGGGACAAAAGATAAAGATAAAAGCATTGATAGTGTGTGGAATTTTATGTTAAAATATAATATATTGTCCAGAAATCACATTTTAATATTATACATCCTTATATCTGATGTCAAAATGATTATGCAAAAATGTCCAACTCAGAAATAGTGCATTCTCTTAGGTGTAAGAAATGTTTATTCCACAGTTCAAGATGATAAACTTTATGCTAATACAACATTAATACGTTTTTTTTTTTACCTAATTACTTTCTTGAAAGAACCCCATGAGCAGCATGACCTGCAGTTCAAAGTAGAAGGAAAAGCAATCCTTTGCTTCAAGCATTTGGTAATACTGTTACGCAGTAAAGGAACTGGAAATACCCGGCAGGCATAACCTTCAGACTTAAGAGCTTATTCAACATGCAGCTTGAGCAGAATTGCGATTCTCTCTTTCTCGCTCACTTTCTCTCTGTGCAGTTGATACTTGCAAGAGTATCACTAATTGAGGCAATGAGCTATCTAGACGATGATCACACTTTCATATGTAAGAGCAATCAAACTATTAATGTGTCCTGCAATACCTTCATCTCGCAATACGTTAAACAGGCAGAGAGCTTCCTCGCGCCTAAAACAATTATTTTATGCAAATATGTTAGAGGGAATCGAACAGAAAATGTACTATGCTCTGATTACAGCTACATTAAAATAAATGAGAAGTTTAAATTTATAAAGAACTGTGTAGCATAAAATTGCTACACTTTTTGTTGAGTGAATAACATTTCTTTAAAAAAACGTTTAATTACAGCGGCAGTATATGACGAAATATTACTTCATCCAAGTAACTGTATTATACTTTAAACTGTCTAGATTTAGACAATTCTAGTTCTCTTCAGTGCGAATGAGTTACTGTCTCTCAGTAAGCAGCATTTTCCACATGTACCTGGTGATATAACGCAAAATTCACATTGTTAGTGATATTAACCTGTCAAAATTACGAAAGTCAGGTAACCCTAAATTAATGCTGTTATATTCAAAGCAGAAATTTTCATACTTATTTACATTGCTTCTGCTTTAACAATGTTTGTCATTAATTCAGAAAGTAAAGACGTGTCCAACGAAAGTTAAATATACTTGTTGATCTATAAGAACTGGTTTAATAGATCTGAATACCGGAATTAACAAAATATTAAAAAACAATATTATGAAAAAGTAAAACTACACAAAAATATGTTATGTGCTACTATACCGAATGCAGAAACATACTCTAAAAATGAGGGAAATTATATTTCTATATCTCAATAACTTATGTCTTTCTTGTTGTGATATAATACCTCAATAAACATATATTACTGACAGTGAGATGGAGTCTGCAGAGCGCGGTTGCGCATTGGGAAAAGCTAGTCGTCAAGATCGTATAATGCATGTGCAGGTAGCTGCTTATAGCTAGTGAAGTGAGATTGTCAGCTAGTTTTTGTGTTACTTGGTGTTTTTATTGTGTATAAATTGTGTGCTAATTGCTCATTAGTTATGCCACTGCATAAATATAGTCTTGAAGAATAGGGTTTTATGTACGATACATGTGTGAAAATAGATTTTTGAAGAAGGCGATTCGGAAGAAAATATCCTGGCAATCGCGTTCCAGGTACAGAAACTGTTTGGTAATTTATTAAAAAGCAATGACAAGAAACTCTTTCCGAACTGCTGTGTGCTACAGAAGAAAAGTTGGACGAAATACAAGAAATTCTTACTATAGATCTGACAATGTACTGCCGCTGAGGGGCATAACATTCAGCATCTCTCATGATACAGGTTAGCGCTTATTATTATTATTATTATTATTATTATTATTATTATTATTAAATAATTGCCATTTTATGTTTTCGGCGAAAATGCAAATATTAAAACAAACCACATTTTCCTTTTTATAAATTAAAAAATTATTATAGCTCACTTATTAAATTTATTTAAAATGCCTCATGGTTCATTTTTTGTATGTGATTCAAAGCTTCAATTGCGAAAATACCAATCAATTTTCTCAATTCATGAGACGCGTGGGACATTTTGATTATGTATCTCTCTTTCCAGTAGCAGCGACTGCACTTCCCCAGTAAGCAGCCACGCTTGGGCGACCCTTAACTAAATAATCTCACTGTATGTACAGTTTCAGAAAAAAGCTAGGCCCCGGTTTGGCCATTATGCCAAAAAAAGTGAATCTAATATTTCATCCACATGGGGTCTGCTTTTCTCACAGCTCTGATTTTACTGGGCATCGAATCTACGAGCTGATGGAAAGGGTTTCATAACAACCCCGAGAATATGACATTCA
This sequence comes from Metallyticus violacea, assembly GCA_030762175.1. NCBI lineage: Eukaryota > Metazoa > Arthropoda > Insecta > Mantodea > Metallyticidae > Metallyticus > Metallyticus violacea. The sequence continues at coordinate 139,473,992 of CM060846.1, read as the reverse complement.
CCACAAGCGTTCAAACAGCTCAGTGGTAATGGGCTTTGTAGCAGACTCCAAGGGCGTGAGTTCGCAACTCGCAAAGAATTTTATTTTACATTTTATCCAGGTTACATTTCACTTACTATCATTAGATTTTACTGCATGATTGTATAAATATGCATACATCATTATATAGTTATTCAGCTTTCTTAGCATCTCTGCATACACATGTTTAGGAATGGCTATTACAATACTCGAAGCAAAACGAATTTCAATACCTCGGTTAGCGTTAGTTTGTGTATTTGCGCTTTGGGCATCCGAGCATGCGCAATGCCTTGTATCCGAGACCTGTTACCTAAGCGTAACGGTAGAATTCGAGAATGTTACATGTTCTAGAATACTGACAAAGAGAAGCGGGTTTTTTAATGCTCTTAATCTAGATCTGTGAATATGAATAACAGAAATTCTTTTTCAGCAATACAATTTGAACCCTATGATCTCAGCCATAACCGCCTGATAAGTTACAAGTATCTGACACTATTGGGCAGAGTGTAAGAAACTACCTACATAACAGAGGATTGCATAACTTCACAATCTGCAGGACTGATATATATATATATATATATATATATATAACTGTAGTATGGTTGTGAATAACTTAATGAGCGTACCAACAAATGAAATTATACTAACTTGCAAAAAATGTATTAGCAAATAAGAAGTAATACTTTCACATAATAAGTACATAATTACAAAACATTCCCCGATTTATGCCAAATGCTACAAATATGCTAAACAACTAAGATTCAAGTCATAATGTAACCTTATTGACTAAGCATTATTTTGGAAAAACGGGTTCTTAATTGAATGAACTATATTTAAATTCCATAAGATTATTAGTATCAGTGGACTGCCCTATATATTACACATTAATATTATTCCATACAATATTCAAAGGAATAAAAACGCGAAGGATTAGCACTTTCTGTAGATATATTATTTGTTGTTATTAGGCATCACACTTTTTTCCCCCTGTAAATTAAAGCCCTAAAAAACTCTTGCGATTCTTCTCTATCTTTGTTACATTCCAAGATTCTTTTAAAAAAAACTCGCTTCGAAAAATTTGTTCTGCATTTTTCAGCTACCAGTGTCGTAAATTCTCATGCGCTGGATAATAAATCAGACAATTTAAATAACAGGCTTGGACATGTAATTAGCTGTATTTTCATTTGCGTTTCAAGGAAATCTGGTATGTAATTCACCACCGCTGCCTTTACATTAATGGCATTTGAAGCAAAAAGCTGATAATATTTTGAAAGAAATTGGCACCAGTGGCGGCATCCCAAACAGTTCGATGTTTAACTTCCTATAATTATTGCTTAATGCCTTTTAGGCGTTAAAGAAACAACAATCAAAAGCAATGTCTGTAAGGGACTTCTATCTTGCAGTTGTTGTTTGTGTTTGCTGTTTTCTGTGGGGGTATCTTCGTTTGCAGACGCAATACAAACGAATGTCTTGGTGAGCTAGTGCAGCATTTCGCCCAGGGAGCTGAGAGGAAGGGGAAGAAGGTACCTCTCATTATGTGCATATATGTACCACATACAATGTAACCTCTCGTCACGTGTGTTCCCAGGGAAGCCTCCAGTTTTATGCGATTAGTCGTTCTTGTGTTTCAATATAGGATAACATATTTTAAAATACTGTTAAATAATCAATCATAGTGAAACAATATACTAATGGCAGCACAGTAATATATATACACATATATTATACCTATATGGGAACTGTTGGTTACTTAAATGTAAAGCAATATTACATTTAAGTAACAATACGCTCATGCAGACACATCGCCAGCAGCGATTTATAATCAATCGTCTCGTTAATATTAAGCTGTTGCTGAATGTCGGGCTCATCATGAAGTTTCGTGTGAATTTGCAATGTAATTGCTCAATTTCGTTTTGTATTAACTGAATGTAAAGAAAATTAATACTATATAAAGTTTTCATTTTCAGTATTTTTCTTTGCGACTATCAGAAGTGCAAATCGAAATTTAAAAAAAAAAAAAAAAAAAAAAAAAAAAAAAAAAAAAAGAGGATTAAAACCAAACTGCGAATTCAAAACATAAGAGTAAACAACGCTTTCTGTAGAAACTGATTTCATCTTGCAGATTTCAGACTTTAATCATAGGGCAATCGATTAGTTTGTTGCATGAAAAGCATGATAAATATATTTTACTACGATGTTATTAAATTCTCTCTCTTATGTATGTTCAGTCATGCGCAAATAAGTATTAATTGTAATATTTTAAGATGTTATAAGCCCGCAGTAGCATTAGTAAAATTGTGAACCCCGGGTTTATGCTGTCGCAAACCGCCATTGTTTGGCACAAATGTTAGTCTTAAGATATAAGTACGGCAAATACGTCCAAAGCTTGTCAGCGTAGGGACAAATAACATTTTAATTCATTTCATTCTTATATATAAGGCTTATCCCTGGATTGCGCATTCACTTTCAATAAGTTACTATTCGGTTTTCTAGTGCTTAATTATGGAGATTTACGGTACAGATCAACGTTAACATGTTTAATTTCCGCTGGCATTTGCAGGCGTTACCAACAACAATTTATTTCAAATATCTTGGTGACGACAAACGAAATGCATATGTTGCAAATTTACCAGGAATCCGTGGGCATTTGGATTGAATCGGCATTGGTTATGTGAGACTGAACAGAACTCTCTGGACAAGAAATTTAATGAAAAATTCCGAGCGGGATCATGAACTACCAGATTAGTGGGTAAAAAGTCTACTCTGCCACCTAAGTATGGTAGTAAAACACAAGAGTAATGCCCCATATCAATAATTCCTAACTGAAAAAATCCAGTATGAAAGCGTTCTAGAAACAGCTATAATAACGGCCTTCCATAGAAAAAATAACTAGCTTGTTACGGTTATGTAAGTGGATGTGCCCTGCGAGACACATGATTATACCTTAAAATACATGTATGTTGACGATTGTTAACAACACCATATTACGTCTTATGTAACTCGTTATAAGTACAGTGCTTACAGAAATAAGTACTGTGCTAAAAAAATTGAAAATAGGACTCGCTAGTACATGAACAAAAACGAACGCTTGCTAATGAACAGCAGGTTTGGAACTAAAGCAGGAATCACAGATAGAAATCTGCGTAGAGGTGAATAAAAAATACGTTACAGGCAAAAGCTGTTTTGAAAAGGGTAAAAAAATAACATTGTTTAACATGAACTGATAGTTGAAATTTTACTGGAAAGATACTCTCGGATAGCTGAAACATTGAAACAAAGTATTGGGATAACGTCCAATTATACTTTGTCCTCATTCCTTTACGCAATCGGAGTTTGTATACACTGGTGTAAACCGGTTGACCTTCAGCAAGCGAGCGATTCCCAGTAAGATTGGAGTTAAAAATTCGCTGAAATAAATAATCGAGCTTGTTCAGCAGTGTCTATCAAGCCAAATGTTTCGTTTACATTTCTGTGGGAAGAGCATGTAGACATTCTACCGCGTATTGTGAAGTATGCTGAGAATCAGATATACACTAGAACAAAGAATATTTATTTATGATTGATAAAAAACATCGTACAAGTATTAAAACAATTAAATTCTCCCGGGCTGTTTTGCCGTGGTCCATGGTTTAAATTACTACCATAGCTTTCACCAACTACTCCGGTTGGCATCTTCATTTTCGTCCACTGAAGATGCCAACCAGAGTAGTTGGTGAAAGCTATGGTAGTAATTTAAACCATGGACCACGGCAAAACAGCCCGGGAGAATTTAATTGTTTTAATGACAACACCGGCCGTGAAAGCCTAAGAAGTACTATATCGTACAAGTACTTACTGCAGGAGAAAAGTTTTTGTTCAATTTCCAGGATTAACATTTCTTTCGAGAAGTTCAATTTTTAGATTGATATACAAAGTTAGAACCCAAAGCGTTTTTGACAAGTAACCGAGATAAAATAGTCAATGGATTAGAAACTTCCCCCGAGGGATTAATACCTTTAGCCTAGGAAGTTGGTCTATCTATCGGGGCACATATAAAGTCATTCATCCTATAAAATTACTGCTGCACCTGAAGTAAATCCGTGAACTGCGAAAAAAGAGTGACTTTCTGCAGCTGGTTTATCGATCACGTGCATGGGTTCATTTGTTTGATTTATTTACGAATGCTCTCTAACATCTCAGGTCATCAGCTTCTCATTTAATTCAGAGCGTAAAACAGTCCATAAATTTTGCTCATAGGACTCTTCTTTCAAACTTGATGTTTTTTTATGTGCGACACGGTACTAAGGGCTTTACTTCCCTTCCGAGGGAAAATATACTTAGGATTTTACGCCTGAAAAAAATCATCGACCATGGCCGGGATTGAACCGCGATCTTGGGTGTACGAGATAAGTACGGTTACCACTACACCACCGGGATTGATACGTCCACGAAAAACTTCTTGGCCCCAATCAAAAGATTTTTCCAAATGAAGCTAATTTCAATGTCTCAAAAAAAAAAAAAAATTAGGTACTGAAGTAGTGTCAATCCTGGTGGATTGAATTTCCTCTATATGACCTAAAGATACGCGTGTAGTGTGCTATTATTGCAAGTCCCATCATTTAGCCCACACACAGAGCATTAACGAGATACTGATTGGCACATACATAAGATGAGAATGAGTATTTTATGCAAGACGGTCCGACTTCACACCCGACTAGAGAAATTTCCTAGCAATGCGTGTCATGTATAGTGAAGAAACGGCGGGAAGCTAAAATTATTAGTTCGGATTTGTGGCCCCCGAAATTTAAATTCTTTTTGCGGGAAAACTCGTAAATATTCTGTCCGCCAACAATCCACATGATATGTGGGAGAGCCAAAACGAAGTATTCGGGAGGATGAATTGTGGCGAGTGTCTAAATCTTTTCAAAAGAGTTCAGGCATGTTTCACACCGGAGCCTGGTATTTCAAGCATCTACCATGATGGCGAGTACAATATTAATTATTATTTACAATTAATAAATAACAGAAACAAAATATGCCCGCTATGAATTCCGGCCACGCGACATGATTTGCCTCTGCGTTGGCGAGGCTGTTAAACAATAACTTTTCACCAACAAAATCAATTTCCGACAGGGTAGCGGAATGAGGACACTGTATTAAGTAATGCGGAGAGACCTTTTGACATTTTAAATATCTGAAAGGCAGAGCGGATCCCTTTGACGTCGAATTAATTAAGAAAATATTGAATGATTATTACAGATTCTGCAAGGGAAAAGGATAGTATGTAGAAGATGAAAACAAAAACTCCCTCATAAAGCAATTGCAAGTAGTTAAAACGTATACAAAACGAAGACCATGTACAGATTTGCTCTGAATCGCAGCCAACTGACCAACATTAAGCCACTGAATGTTTCACCGCTTTAAAGAACGCCGTGATTTTGTTTTGGTACAAGCCATGCACTTTGCCTACATAGAAATATTTTCACTGCTGTTAGACGAAAATCAAAGCCCCTTTTCGAATCTTTGTGCGATCAAGTTCGTCGAAATACGGTTAGTGAAGAAATTAACCTTCACATGCCATTAGTGCATTAATACCCACATTCCTTACTTGGGATCCAATTTCTTCCTTACACTTGCTAGTAATATAGAACCATACTTCTTTTATATTTGCGTTGTTCTCTATAAATCCTAGGTGTATGGGTCTTTTCTTGCAGCTATGCCCACAATACCACATGCCTCTCTCTTTCTTTTGATGTTATACGCATTTTCCTTTTAAAACTAAAACACATAACATGTCAAAAATAATAAGTTCTGACATTAATATTGTTGTTGTAAGTCTCAAGGTTAGTTATATAAAACATCGATGAAATTTTGAGCTACATGACAATTGAAAGCGGCAGAAGACTTTTGAAAGTTTGTACTATTATTTTTTTAAAAATGAGATGAAGATATTTTCTTATGTATTATGTATTGTGTTTTACACTTACAGCCCTTCTAAGTTTTTAAAATACAAATTCTTGGTTTGGAGCACTACGAACTTCTGCAAGGTTATACAGACACGAACTGTTAATGTGAACATGCACTTCAGCCATGTAGAAAAAATAATGAGAACACACATAAATGAAGTTCATAATTCTAAAGACTGGATTAATTTGGAGAAGACAGCTCGATGTGTGAAACCTTCATTGTTCTTCCTATGAGTGGTGAAGATAATGTTAACTTGGCATCATTCTCTTCTACCAAGTTTGCTTGTGCAGTTTTGAAGATGAGACAGCTGACAATGTTATTTATTGTAGCCAGAACCCTTTTTATGGTTCAGTGCAAATACACTTACGGTGCACCTCCAACATGTGCAAAATTGGACGACCCTGTACCCTTTCAGCACATAGTTGTAAACACAAAGAATCGATAGCAATAAACTCAAAAAAACTGAAAAACCAAAGGGAATTGTTTCGAAAAGCAAAAACCGACATTCTGGAATGTACGTAAATCCTTATAAATAATACATTGCACGTCTGAAATATATTTGAATCAAAGTTTGGAATTACATAGTTATTAATTAATAATATACAAAATTATCGTTCAGTGTGCTGTAATGTAAAATAAGTTTTGATTACCTTCTGGAGTTTAGTACAATAAAGTGGCTTATAAAAATTCAAATACTTTACAAATGCAATCAACTATTATAATAACAGAAATTTTACTGCAAATAGTACAAATAGAAGCAATGATTAACTAAATGTGCCATTTTTACGTAAAGTTAACTTTTTAAATGTGTTCATTTGTAGTGAAAATTTGTCATGCAGTTTAATAGATATTTGAGTTGCACTGTTGTAATTTTTTGTTTATCAAAACAAACTAACAGCTAATGGCAACATAGATATTCAACATCGCCAATGAAGATTAACAGAAAAACATATAACCAATGGAAGCTTGGGGCGCATAAGCGATAAAATCAGATTTGTATCTTATATAAAACTACATAATGAATAATGCGAATAGAATTTGATTAAACTGTGACAAAATAAATAACTTCATCTGTTCTTTAGCTAGAACTTTTATATTCTCGACACTGCATGATATTATTATTATTATTATTATTATTATTATTATTATTATTATTATTATTATTATTATTATTAATAATAATAATAATAATAATAATATAAACAAGACTATTAAGTTAAAATCAATTATATTTTTCTATAAAATGTGTACAGGTTAGAAACAGCATTTAGGCAGTCTTTCTTTTTACTTCTCTGAAACGTGTTCAATGAATACCCTTGTAACAACCAAACCTTAATTTTTTAGCTTTACTCTTTTATTAATAAGACTACCCAGATAGTAATAAGTTTAAAAAGATGAACCTAGGATGGCAAGAACTGGTTTTACAAATATTAAATTTAATAATAAAAAAAAGGAAAGGAAAGGAAGGGAAGGGAAGGGAAGGGAAGGGAAGGGAAGGGAAGGGAAGGAAAGGAAAGGAAAGGAAAGGAAAGGAAAGGAAAGGAAAGGAAAGGAAAGGAAAGGAAAGGAAAGGAAAGGAAAGGAAAGGAAAGGAAAGGAAAGGAAAGGAAAAACAGAAGGCAATTTCCAAAAGATCTAACACTGAAATATCTTAGAGAAAACGGTTCGCTGTTAAGTCTTACATGAGACGATTTCACAGAATCGGAAAATCTTTTAATAAAACATTTTTCGGAGAGAAAGCGAAAGCCATAATGTAAATGTTCCATCTTGTTAGGAGAGCATTCTTTCTAACGCCGGAAGCAGAAACTGTGCATCGCTCGATATCTATTGTTAACATGATCTCAGACGAAAACATTTTCAGTCTTATCAAGAGGAGTCATTCAACATGAAACAGTCACTTTGGGAGAGAAACGAAACGTTGTGTGCAATTGCTTAGATACTCAGCTGCCAAGAGGTGCGTGCATGTTCTGCTTATTTAATAACCAGAGAGGATTAAATGGACTTACCTTATTACAAATAAGTGAAAAAGTCTTCTTTCCGCTTTACCTTTCTAGACATGACATGTTTAAATTGACGTCTTATATCGAGTTAAAAGTTTAAAGCTTTCATTAAGTTTTACAAAATGCTTTCCCAATTCATCATTTCATCTCGTGTATCATCAGTATCACCGCCTGTGGTGCATCAGTAGTAAAAACGGGCGTTAAACACTAATAAAAAAATAAATAAAGTTTTACTGGCTGCTGGAGGAATAAGATATTTTGCCTTATATCCTCTGAATATTCGCTTTTGCCTGTATAGATCTGTATCAACGTGAAAATAATGCAGTATGGTGGTGCTGCACTGCTCATTGGATTGTTTCAGCATTTTAACTACTTCTGTTATAAATACGTGTGACTTTTAAATACAGAAAACGCTCATAAGGAACAATAGGTTCCGCTTTTTAATAAAAAATTGCCATAGATTAAGCTTATATGAATAATCTCTATAGTTTTCTTATCGTTGTTTGTGTCGGTCTTGGTCGTCTAGTGGTAGCTATACTTGCCTCATAGACTCAAGATCGGGGGTTTAATCTTGGCCAGGACCGATAGATTTTTTTTCGGGACATAAAAATCCTAATTGGTTTCCCTCGGAAGGGAAGTAAAAGCCGTGTGCCCCGTGTCGCAGATTTACGACACGTAAAAGAAACTCGAGCCTGAGAGAAGAGACCTCTAAGCAAAATTTATCAATCGTTTCACGCTCTGAAATGAATGGGACGCTGACGACCTGAAATGTTAACCAACGGTCGTAAATAAACCAAATCAACATTGTTTGAGAGACTAAAATTACTAATGAGTAGGGCTTGGATCTTGTTTATTATACAGTGAAATTGTTTGAGTTGCTGACCAGCAGAATGCGGCTATGTACTGGGAGAGCCAGTTACTTGTGTAACGTATGTGCAGGTAGTAGCTTGTAGTTAGTTCGATGGAGGATGCGTCAGCAAGTGTTTGTATGCACCTGTGTTAATCGGTGCTTTCACTGGGTGTAAATTGTGTGCTAATTGCTCTTCGTTATGTCATTGCATAAATATATTCTTGAAGAACGAATTTTCATTTTCGATACATGCAGATTCTTTCATAGAAGTGGTATGGCGAATTACAAGAAAATATCCGGGAAAACCTGCTGAAGGTAGAGAAACTGTTCGCTAACTTCTTAAAAAGTTGCGAGAGACAGGATATTTCAATGTCAAAAAACCTGTTCCCAATCGTCGAGTTCTTACAAAAGAAAAGTTAGATACATGTGCCAACAATGTTTTGCTGTTAACAGGCGTCATTTTCAGCATCTCTTATACCACATTAGGGGTTATCATTACAATCACTTTTAAATACAGTATAAATATATGCTTTCAGTAAAAATATAAGTGCTAAAATAAAAATAGTAGCTTTAGATGCGATGACTCTACCTCCCTTCTTCCGGTTGCGCGGCTGCACTTCCCCAGTAAGCATTCAGATGGCCCATAACTCAAGTAACCTCACTGTATTTTAGGTACAGATATTCAAATAGGTTGTCTTCCTAAGGTTGCAAATCATTTAGTCCTTAGAAATACTTTCCGGGATACAACGTGAAAGATAGGTGCTTTTTAGTGCAAGTTTAGACATAAACCATTTTCCGAAAGATGTAAAAAAAATTTAACTCATTTGCATTATTTGCAAAACAAAACAGCGCAAAAAAGAAACAACAAACCCAGGCAGGTGCGGAACGACTACACCTCAAGCACGATTGCTCGAGGTTAGTGGTATCGGTTATCTCGCCGGGTAGCCTGCATGAGGCCACGAACAAAAGGTATTATATGTTCATTAAATAATAATAATAAACTTTTTATATTATATAAACGAATCATGTGTATAATTATGTACAGCCTCATTGGCTGCCAGTCTCGTAACTGTCAAGCCTGATAAACAACCATATCATACCATGTTCCATTTAAACATATGAACAAGTTACATAGCAGATTTCTTCATTTTTTGTTTCTTTTAACGTCCTATCACGATTAACATTTGCATTAGTTTGCGGTACATAATGGAATTAAATTATTGTTAAATTTCCATTTATTGTATTATTATTGTGTGACTAATTAAGTTTGTCCGTGAAAGCCAAAGTCAACTTTTGCTCTCCATACTTCCGGAATAGTCAGTAACATTAGAATATCTCTATATGCAGATGTTTTGCAGTTCAGTGCAAACTTCATGGAATGAGTTTCAAAATCTAAAAGCATGTAACATGCAGGTGTTCACCTAACCGTTTCCTACTTCCGCTGAAGATGTTAAAACATTCAGTCACAACAGGAGCGATAATATTTAGTCCAAGAGCAGCATGAAACGCCAAACAAACACTACCTTCCTTCTTTTCTCTTTAATGAAACCGGGATATTCTATTACTTATTAGTCTTCTCACGTTAACTATCTCCAATAGAAGCGTTTCAACTAAGAAATACTTAGAAATCATATATAATTCACTGTTAGAACCCCCTACTTTTCAAAGAAGTTCAGTACTTTTTTTTAAAAAAAAAGTAAGAGCTTCAAGTCGTGTCATACCAGAAAAATGCAATCTTTTTGTGTAAAAAACAACCTAGAGTTAATTAAAGAATTTGGCAAAACAAATTTCCGTCATATTTTGTAAAGTGCAAGCTGCGAAATTCGCTGATAAATAGTTTTTCATTGCAAAACATCAGAATCGTGCAAACTATTATAGTAAAGGCACAGGCATATCTTTGAGAAAATTTGGCTAGCGTGGTGAACTTTTGAGAAATTGTCGAAATAACTATGATAAATTAATGATGCCGGCATACCTTTACGAAAGAATTTAATGGAAAATTGATTTAAAAATGACTCCCTAGGAATCAATTTTGTGCATGAATTGTCTAATAGTGCCGATAAGAAAGGGAAATAAAGTTGTGAATAGTATGGGTCCTTTCTCCGGGTAGTTTTATTGCAGGTAGCTGCTTTACCGACCTATTAGGGGTAGACAATTCCGCAACAGCGGCTACATTATCTACTTGGGTAGCTGCAATATCGACATGTTGTAGTCTGCTTCCTTAGCGACCTTCCGTGGTATGCCTATTCCGCAACAAAGAAAAGCCGGAGAAGAAACATAATTATAAAAAAATGGCGGGAATGTCGACCTGCAAAGATTTGATGGTAAGGGAATGCTTTTATTGAATGGTAGATGTAAGGCAAAATTGTATGATTGTAAACAAATGTAAAGTATTTCTCACTTAAATAAGATGTTATGTTGTAATCAAAAAATATTTTTGCTCCGCGTTCGATTTTTAAGATATAACAGCAAATCAGAAAAATGTTTAACTTCATAAAAATAAGCAATGGTGCGCAAAAAATAGCCTGATATGGGATAATTACTACTTACTCTTACGTTGTAATTCTAAACTGCGTAAATATCTGTTAATTTGTCATAGTTTTAGGAAGTAAGTTGTGAAAATATAAAATAACTGAATTGGGCACCGGAGCTCATCTATAACGGGAGTAAAATTTACAGGATCAAGTGTGGTAGTGTGACATTACTAGATTCACTAAACCTCACTCCTAAGCCACTCTCACGTTTCTCAAAAACCCTTTAACTCCTCGAATGCAAACGTTATTTTCCTTAACTATTCAGCACTAAGGAAAACAAAGTTATGTTGGTCCTTTACCGGACCAGAAGTATTACATGAGTGTAGATGCGCGCAAGACTTTCGAATGGTGGCATAATGATGTGTCCTCAAATTACATCTTTGATATGAGAAAAGAAATGGTATCTTACTGCGAAAATATTTCCCTAGAGTCTAAGAGTTTCTAAATTTAGGAAACAATTCATAGACAAGAACTGTATAGATCAATTTAGAGAATGCGTCACCATTGTTCAGGTATGAATGAAATTGTACAGGAACCGATTCGTGTCCCATAATCAAATTCCGCTAATTCCAGGAGGTGGGTAGCGATTAGGTGACAAGCAATCCCGAATAGCATCCATCTGGCTGTCTTGGTTGGAGCAGCAACAATCTGTCACCATGCAGCATGCATTCCGATGCAGAGACATTAAAGTTTTAGGCCTTAAAGTTAACGGGTACAAAGAAGACAAATGTGTGTATTGCTTTCAAGGGCGTTTCTACCACGGCTTCATACGGTGTTACCTGATTAGGAATTCATTAATATAAAGCACAGACAATGACATCATTGCTCCAGATATGACACTGTAAAGGTCATTAAGATAAGAGATGCGAGCTACCACGTGACCGAGATGTGCGAGTTTGAGTTTAATGCCAAGATTAAGGCTGACAGGGCTCTGATAAGAGTTGTAAAATCTTTTCCTTACCCCGAATCTGTCAATCCCCGCGATGCCCTTTTTGGCCGACAAACAAATTGTACGAAAACCTAGCGAGGCTACTGCAGATACGAATATGTTTTACTAAAATACACGCTTTAGCAAAACACATGGTTGTACCTGTTTTTCAACACCACCAAAGCTTACCCTGTGGGCCATCCTCAAATACATTCGGAGATTTTTTACAAATTTGGAAGATGTAGAGGTTGGTATTGTGAAACGCCAAATTCTTCCTGCAGAAAGACTATACCATCCTTGTCCTGCCATCGCGCATCAACGGTAACCTCATGTTTCCACTGTGCAGCGCATGCGCAGAGATAGAAAATCAGACACGGTGCGCACATGCAGAAGATTAAAGATGTATGACAGGCACCTGGGTTCCGGAAAAGGTTGAAGTCGCAATATAGAAAGGTTATAGGCCGATCCATCTAAGAAATATGGGAATGTGACATGACAAGTTTAGACCCCACCGCTGGTGAAAAGAGCCTTTTTCAGGATTATGTTAACCAATTTCTGAAAATGAATACCAAAACTCCAGTTAACCCAAAGAGTACGATACTCTTGCCCATAAAAATGACTATGTCGGACGATTTTTACAAAAGAAATCCGTTGCACTGTATAAAGAAAGCAACCCTGCCAAGTGAGATTTGGCAAAAGTCACGTTACACACTTTCTGGGAAAAATGTGGTCAACGAAACATGTACACTTCTGAGCTTGTGAAATTTGAGGGTCATAGATCGTCTTAAAGACCCAGGTGCAGAGGTACAGTCTTACCTACCTGCTACAGATAAGTGATGTACGTTGTATGGAGGCATTGTGAACAAATTCGAAATTAAATTCATCGACAAACAATGGTTACAGCAGCATACACAACAGCCCATACAAGTATCCTGCTATATTCCCACCTTATGAGATTGGGTAAGAGCGTGAGTCATTTTGACACAGATTATATTATTGTCACGTACAGGCCTGGGGAATGGATGCCGCTCATGAAGTCATTTTTGGGTTGCATGACAGATGAGATAGAGAAATGCGATAAGGGTGCTTATATTTCCAGGTTTGCATCTACCAGCCCAAAAAGTTATTCTACAGAAGTTACGTGTGGAGAGATAACGCAATGTGCAAAATTAAAGCCATCACCTTCAATTGCGGAAAGTTGACAAATTTTAATTCTAGCGCCATCAGAAACAACGTTTTGAAAACAATACAATGTCGGTGATACTGAAAGACACTCATATTTAGAGAAAATCCTTACGTACAGTTTACCGAGCCTTCAGTGAAAACCTATAGGATGGTGATCAACAAGTGTACAGGTTCAAAACATTGATCCGTACCCGTACAAATACAAAAGAAGGCACGTTTACACTTCTCTTCAACGGCCGTTTTGGGAGTGGCTACGTTGCAATATCTACAAATCATTACTTCAAGAAATTTAATTTCCCGTGTACCATGTTAATTTCAGGTCATTCGCGTTGTGAAACATCTACATTTTTGAAAAGTTTAATTAGTAATGCAGGTCAAATATTTGACAAATCCTTGAGAAAAGTGTTGTGATATCATCTTCCGGAGTATTCTCCTAAACCAAGTCCGTGCCTCCTGACCAACCTGGAATACTAGATTTGGAGGGTGTTAATGAAGGGAATTTCTTTATTTTAGATGATTTAATGTACGAAGCAAACAAACGTTTATATTTTTTTTTCACTAGAGATGATTCGCATTACAAGCGTTTTGGAATTATTTACATACTAGAAGATGTGTTCAATAAAAGAAAATTCGAACTATATCTATAACGCAAATTACATTGTCGTAATAGAGATAACATGCAAATTGATAAGTTGTATCAACAGATCCAGCTAAGAATGCCGGGTTTCTGTTAGAAGTTTTTGAGAAGGCAATAGAAAACCCACAAGGCTCTCTAGGGTTGGATTGCATACCCTTAACCATTATAGGTATCGAATCGGCGTCCTCCCGGAATACTTTATTTCATACCCAATTAGAAAGTATATCAGTACGGGTATCGAACCAAGCAGCTTTTGTTGGTCGCATTCTTAAAGTTTTACCACCTTAAGGTTTATGACACTGGTTCACAATATGCAAATTTTTACCTCTGCCGAGAATTTCAATAAATGAGCAACGAACAATTTCCGTCAACTTTGTACAGAGACAATCAAAATGAGAATTGCTAATAATCAGTAGTCCACTGATAGCACGGAAGCATGCACACGTGACGGTGCTGGCTAAGGCCAATCACGCTTTGGGAGAAAAACTGTTGAAAATTACCAAATTTGAGCTAATAAAGGTCATTTCCGACTGTGATGTGGACAGATTTCATGTCAGTTTGCCTATAAAGCGTTTGAAGCAATTAAGGAAACATAAAAAATTGCTGGAGAAAGTTAAACAACAAAAGACTTTCCTTAAAAGAAAAAGAAAAAACTTCTTGCAAAGAAAGACGGCTTACTACTTGCATTTCCACTTCCTCTATTGGCTTCACTGGGTAGTTCACTCATGTCAACGTTGACTTACTTTTCCTGAAATGAAATAAGGTAAGCAAATTATTGTAGACAAATAAATTATTCAATTAATCAGAGAAATTAATAACGTGCAGCAGTGCCAATTGGCAGCTCCCAAAAAATGGCGGCAGATAAAATATAAATTCCGAAACAATCTCAATTTTATGTCACAAGTAAGAGAACCATACTTTGAATCGAAACATGATGACAATAATGATATGTACCACGACATTGAGGCAAAGAGCAAAGAAAGGGAGGGAAGGAACCGGTTCCAGTAAAAATAAAAGCCAGTTCTTCATATAATCTTTGCAGACGATTATAGGAACCGCTGTTTAAGTAAACTGTGAAGTAATGGCATGTGTGGAAATAGTAGATTTCAAACAGGAGCACCGTGCGGTCTTTGGTACAGCAGACAAACTTCGCAAGGCCACGGGCATACCAAAATCTAATATAGAGTCATTTCTTCGAACTCAAAATAGTTATGCATTTGACAAGCCGAAAAGAAACGATTTTTCATCAGAAATTATTACGTGACCAATATAGACGATTTTTTTTGGGGGGGGATACCGATAAAACTTATATCTTAATGGTAATTGACTTTTTTTTAATATGCAAATCCAAGTAAGCACGGAAATTATACAAGCGTTTAAAACTATATTTTCCCATCGCGTTCCCAGGTGTTGCAAACCGATATAGAAATCCAGTTCACCAACGAAATTTTTAAAATATTTTTAGCCAAACATGGTGTAAAGTATTGCACTACCCCCACCCCCCCAAAAAAGCCAAAGCCAAAGCCAGCGTTCTAGAACGTTTCAATAGGACATTAAAGACGAAAATGTGAAAATATTTCACGCATAAAAACACTTTTAAATACGTACAAGTTCTTCCGTACTTTTATAGTCTTACAATAGTTCCTTTTATAGATCCATAAAGATGGTTCCAAAGGATGTCAATGGCGGCAACATTTTGCAGGTGTACGAAAGTCTCATGGTTGGAATGCTCGCGCGTCCAAAGTATGTAAACTTAAATTTAATCTAGGGGATCACGTGCGCTATCTAATGGAGACATGAAGTTTGCTAAGAGTTACGAGCAAAACTGGAAAGATGCATTTTTCTAACTGACTAGGTGATACATGGTGCTTCGGTTGTGTATAAATTGAAGAACTTGAATGTGAAGCCATATAAGCAACTTTTTACTAGGAGTTACAAAAGGTTGCTCTTCCGAAATCTTTCAAAATAGATAAAATACTCGACACTAGAGGCCATGGTCGCAATAAGCATTTTTTGTTCAGTGGAGAGGACATTTAAACAATTCTAATTCATGGGTCCTGCGTTTAACTATTTATTTGATATATTAAAATAAAGCCGTTTTCCCTCATGTTAGTGAGTAATGCATCCACGGATCATTTCACCCACAACAAAACTACCAGATTTTCAAACATTTTGCACGAGAGAATAGTGTTGCAAGGACAGTATGATATAGCACTGAAAAAAGTTATATATCCTGTGAAATTCTGTAATGTTACAAAACACGATAATCGAATCATTGGAATGATGTATAATATGGTTACTCCGGTGACACGTTCTAAATGTAACTTACAATTACCACAGGGTACCTTGAGGTTCTAAAGATTGGTACACTCCGTCAACTCTTTCATAAACAGATATTTGCAAGTAGATATTTTTCTTTATAACGAGAGCAAAATTTACTGCCAGCATTAACGCAAAGCCACCACTATTCCCGACAGCAAATTTGTAGGCTATGTAGAAAATAGTTCCTTCCCTAGAAATCAGAGAAGCATAGCGGAAACAGAAATTATGAACCAAACGCAGAGAATTTAAGAGACAAACGCTAAAGTCCAAGCCCGAGTCTACAAATCTCCTTAAACTGTCAGAAGCCTACCTAAGCAAGCCACCACTTCTACATAAACGATGACAGAGCCCAAGACTGACCACAGAAAACCTCTAAATAGATAAAAAAGTGTATCTACAGAAACGACGACGAATAAAAATAGGCATCTCGTACACGTTTTGATTTTGTCGTGATTTCTGGCCAAGATGATAGGATTCGAACCTTATACCAATGTTGTAGAACAGGAATTTGGTAAACATCCTGTAGATCTGTACATAGACTTCCTTTACGATGTTCATTTATTGCAATCTGATGGTGCCATTACTGGTGGCAACACGTTTAAACAAGTCATTGAAAGTGTCTCTGTAGAGTATGAAAAAGGCGACTACACATGCATGACGGTTGAAAAATCCTTCTCTCCATTTAACTAGGTACGTTTGATGCAACAGGTTTTAAAATTGTTAACAGAGATTTAAGGAACGGTTACAGTGATTTTTTTGCCATTTGTAGACGGACTTTTCACCACTATAGTTCTAACGTTTCGTCCAAAATACACATAATGGAATTGGATACTGTTTTTTTTTTATTTATTTATGGACGCTCTTTAACATCTCAGGTCATTTAATTCAGGGCGTGAAACGGCCGACAAATTTTGCTCAGAATCCTCTCTTTCAGGCTTGGGGTTATTTTTCGTGCCGTAAATGTACTACACCGGACCCACAGCTTTACTTCCCTTCCAAAGGAAGCCATACTTAGAATTTTTAGGCCCGAAAAAATTCATCGGTCCTGGCCGCGTTCTTGTGTATAGGAGGCAAGTATGGTAACCACTACACCACCAGGACCGACGAATTGGATACTGTCACCAGATGTTACTTAAATCAGGCTGGAGGAACATTAGACCAAGACTTTCTGCAAATGCCGACGTTATCAAAAAGTTAGCGGCTTGTTCTCTGCTCTTGGGGGCTTTTACGAACCGCGTTGCCATTTTTCAAGAGCGGTGTAATAGCTCTCGGCAAAGAAACGTTGAAAATGGGTGCCCATGTGCTTGCCGAAGTGACTGGTTGGGAATTTCCCCCCAAAAGTGGTTAAAGACTAGGTTGAAGGAGACGGGATCTATCTATCTTATTGAATACATTGCAAATACACATTTTCCATCTTAGTGTCTACGCACTCTCACTATTCAGGTGTGTATGCTTGTGATCAATTGTATTCGGTAAACTTACATAATGAACTCCTTACAATATCATTTTTCGTCAACACTTATTCTAGCACGAAACCAGGAAAACATTGCATCTGCATCTTTGTTGCAAAGAACGAAAGAGGAGAATATGTAGATAGCTGCGGAGTTAGTCCTCTTTCGTCTAATATTCAAAATCATCTCAATCAAAACTGTGAGTCCAATGGTATACAATGGACTAGTAGAAGTTGCAAGGCAAAGCCAGCAGTATCTGTGGGTATCAAGTCATTGCTTACCTATCTCATCTCTGCCGCAAATGGTGCAAGGAGAAATTCTTTTCAATATTCAGTATGAGATTTAACCACAATTATGATGTCATCAAAAATCTACAAGGATGTATATCTTGGGAAATACAAACTACACGCCAAAACTGCAATTCGTTACAGGTTAGTATCGACACGAATTGTGCATTTTTTCCTCGATGAATATCCTTAGTTGCATTTATGTTGTGCTAATTCTGTTTTCACTATATTTAGAAGGCGCTTGTGGCACGACCACTCTCTATGGCCCGCTCTGCAAGTTGTCTCAGAGAGGTGAACAGATAAATCGTTATCATTATGTGTGTGTGCCTACTTGACAAAAAAATGGCATGCTACAAGTCGATCATTCTTGTTTACAGTGTCTTTGAGAATGGGTAACACAGCTCTGCAACAGGACTATGAATCACTGGAGGACGCTGCACAGCAAAAGGGCGAAGCACCGCAGCTTGCACCTCTATCGGATATGTTCTTGAATGGAATTAAGATCAAGTTTGTGCGAGTGGCGTTTTTGCCTATACCATCGTATAGATCGTGGTGACCGTAGCTAAATTTGTGGCAGAAACTTGTTGAGGAAATACATGCCTTGACTGATTTTGTAAAAGAGTGGCAGCTAAGCAGCCGCTATCCAGACTTTTTAAACTCGTATGTTATTCTCTAAATATTATCATCAAAATGGACGGACGCTGCATATCTCTGGGCATGAGTGCAGTAGAAAGGCTACACGGACGGTCACCGACATCATCTATCACTAGAAGACAGAGGTGCAAAATCACATAATGATCTGTCACAAGTATTTGCTTCACACCCCGCTTCAAGGTAGTCGGTTGAGAAAATGAATTACACCCAATGCACAAGTCACCTTTGTTGCGCCACTTTTAGTGTGTTCCTGGAGATGTAGCATTTTATAAAGTTTCAATTCATCAAAGAGGTGAAACAGTAGCATTACATGTTCAGACAGGTTTGCGACACCGTGGCGCCAACCCCCTGATAACATCACGAGTATATATGCAGACAGGTTTGCGACAGAACACCTGCGGCCCTGTGCAGGTTCCAATAGGTTTCCGCCCTACCTCTCTTGGTTTTCCCCCTCCCGTCCTTGAGCGAGGTACTATATGCCGTAATAATAGAACTCGTAGAACGTTATCTACTATATGCGTACGCTGTATGGTTGGAACTTATACCAGAAGCAAAATGTGTTAACGCGCCTTATCGTCGCTGCAACCAACATTATAACCTCCTATTCATCTCCACTCACATTGACGAATAGTCCCTCTTACAATACACTATCTAATGTGCGTCAGTAACGAGAAACTAACACAGCAGACAGCATGATTCACGACGCGCTATGCAAGCTGCCTGAAGTGTCGCACAACTCTGATTTTGTCATCGTTTCTACACAGTAGCAGAACGTGCCGCACAGAGTGCAAGGTGTCCGCACCATCTCCACCAAGAAAGGGCCCAGGACGCGTTTACGATTCCAGAACCGGAAAGAAATATTTTTACCCACAAGATTCAACAACCTTTCTGCAGAGCTCGTGACGTAACTGAACTCTTTCGCCTTTTACATCTGTACCAAGGAGAGGCGGTTCTCCGAAATGACTACCGGAGGCACATCGTGAAATTTACACCCACGTAAAAACATGGTCTGCCAAATATAGCCAGTGGGCATCAGAAGCAATCTCATTCTCAAACTCGGTTTTGACAGCCAAAACTACGTCATTACAAGCGGGAGTGTCTAGCAAACATCAAATTGATCTCCAGGGAAATCTCCTTCCTTGGCGAGGACAAAGCAGCCACCGTCAAACTCACTACCAACAACACCGACGTCGTGGATGTCAGATCCACTACGATATAGAAGCTCGCTGTGCCATCTACCTAGGTACCACCAACAAGACGCCAGCCCTAGACTACAAGATCACGTCGGAGGGTCCTTCTCCACCGCTGTCATTCAATTTTGTAATATGTATAATTTGTAAAACCAATTTTGTAATATGTATAATAAAACAAAATATCCCTTCTCCGGCCGGTCTTTGTTACGGGGGTTTGTATACCACCGAAGGTCGGTAAGGAAACATTCTACATGTCAATAATGCAGCTATCTACAACAAAACTAGCAGGAAAAGGGACATACATTACTGCCGTGGGTCCGGTGACGTATATTTACGGCACCTAAAAGAACCTAAAACCTGAAAGAAAAGGCATCTAAGCAATATTTATCGGCCGTATCGTGTCTTGAATGGAATGGGACGCATATTTTGTGAAATGTTAAGTGTCCGTAAATAATCCAACCAGATATGTGAAATAAAAAAAAAAAAAAAAAAAAAAACTTTAGTGAACGTCCTAACACACACGCACGCGCGCGCGCATGCACACGCTAGTAAATTGCTTCCCAACATTTTTTGTAATGACGAATTTTAGTTTTTTTTATCGTTATAATATTATTATTCGAGCTTTCGCCTGGAATGTCGAACAGTGTCCACCGTGAATTAGATATATAATTTTCAGTTTTTTTTAATGAGCCATATATTTAGATATTTAGTGAAGGAAAATTTTCTTCAATATGCTATCAGGAGCAGGCTTTGATTATGGACATGAAGATTGCGTGTTAGACCAAGGGAGTTAAAAAAAATCTTTTATCACTTGTAATGTCTGTGGTTTCTGGCTTCAAAGTCTGTACCATTCATAGCAAGCTATTAATCATTTGAAATTCAGTGAGAAGGATGCACTGTTTTGTTTGAAATATTGAAACTATGCTGTACTCTAAAACAAATTAAGTCCGCAAAGAATTCTGTCCTTGAATAAAATATTTCAATAATATGGAAAAAGTAATTCTCAGATCTGGTTTAGATTAATATCTATGAAACGTAAAAATGTGAAATTAAAGATAGGGAAATATGCATAATTAGTTTACTTTGTTGAATTTACGTAGTTACATTGTTTTAAGCGTTACTGCGTAATTTTGGGATGGAAATGCTACGGTGGTCTATTTACAGAAACTGCAGCACTTTAGGATAATTTAAGGTTGTTAATATTCCATACATCAATAAGGGGTTCGACCAGCTCGGAACTTTATGAAGGGGATTCGCAAGTAATAAAGAGACCAGCCGAGTGTGGCTAACGAGAAGAGTTTAGTGTTCTTGAACCTATGACCCCTTGTACGCACCGCTATTCCGTACTGTATCGCTGAAATAACTTTATGCACATTGAGTAAAGCATACAACGCAAATGTAGCTTATTGGATATAAAACGATTGTTCCGTATGGGAACAAGGCGCTGTGCCGAAGTGAACTTGAGACAAATTCAGACTTCAAGAGTTCATTATTATTATTATTATTATTATTATTATTATTATTATTATTATTTATTTTTCTTTTATGAAAAAACAGATTTTTAAAAAATGACACGTAGAGCATTGTTGAAACACTGGCGCCGATCTCCATGGTGATTCATGCCGACTACTGAGTTTCTAGTTCATGTACTGCAATGCTTAATGATATACGGCTTTTGAGAGGAGTAATAACAAAGAAGAGCACTGAACTGTGATAGTGCACAATGACAAAAGCTGCTAAAATATATACTTTCATCTATTCCAAATGTGTGGCGTGTCTTGCTCACATATTTTATAGGTCAATAGAAATTCGTGATATCATTCCATATGTTGATAAATTTCTGTCTAATACTCAAAGAGAGTGTAAAGCCTTTGCATAGAACGAGAGAATCAAGCGACTTGCTCATTAACACTTTTTACAAATCAATTACTAGATGGGAGACCTGATCTGATGCCTCTATTCTGAGAATGGTTGACATTCAAGGATGTATTTAAATGACGCCACTTCTTTTTAGTTAATGCAATAATAGCTTTCTAACATTCTATCAAGAAGGTGGGGCATTACTATAAGCCTGGCCACCAATGTTGTGAGTCTAGAACAATTGTAAAGGACGTGATATTGTAGATTGATGAGAAATTTGGAGAACCTTATTATACATTGAGTTAAGTGAGGATATTGCCCTACTATGTATAAAAAAAAAACGATGTAGATCATGAAAATGGTAAGTAAATGTTAAGCTGATAATATACTTATTTGAGCACAGCCTCCATCGAAATTTTCTTAGTAATATTAAAATATTCAATTCAAACAAAAATAAAAATTAACAGTTTACCTAATTTCACTTCACTTTACTTTTGGCGAAGGTCTGAGTCATTCAAATTAAAATCAACCACGATCTTATTATCAAAATAGCATAACTTGCTTGCAATTCCCCCCAAATGAGATGCTGTAATATTTCCTATCTCAGTTTGAAAAGGTAACTTATTGACGTATGTAGCACTGTAGGGGTGGGTGTTTTCTTAAAAAATGCCTTCTATAGTGATCGGGCAAGGCAGTTTGAACTCCTGTGATCATCTTAGTAGTTTGAAAACTTGTTTCTACATAGCTGGGGCAAGATCCTAACTTCTTTCGCTCCTTTTCATTGAAATCATCCTTACACAAGTTAACGTTGCATATTTAACGTAATTTTTGTACCTGAACTTCCGAGCCCTACAAATGACATAAAATAAAGTTTCAGTTCAAAATATCATACTTGTTATAAAGTAAAAATGTTGAAACACCGATTCTTATCAACTTTGCGGTTATTAATACACTACGATTTTTAATGGTATTTAACACCCGTTTTTACTACTGAGGCACCACAGGCTGTAGACACTGGTGATACATGAGATGAAATGATATATTGGGAAAGGATTATTTATTTTTTTGTTTTAAGAAAGGAAACGTTCCAGATATAAGTTTAGGGTACCTCCCCGGCATTTGCCATTTATGAGGACTGAGGAAAGCCTGAAAAAGAAAACCCTCAGTCAGGGAGGACGGTTCTGGAGAGAATCGAACCCCAGAACTCCCTCCAACGAGTCCGCGCCTTAACGACCTCGGCCACCCGTGGCGGTAATGATTTCTTAGACCACGAACCTCGAATTATAAATCCTCCTTTCAATCTGCCCGTTAACTCGAGGCTCATTTACACATAATCTGTTTTAAAACACCATAAAGCTGGTGAAAGTTGTAACGTGCGTATTGTGTGTATAAAAAAAAGCAACAGCTTAGTCATATAACTGCACCTTACATCAGAGGAGGGAGCATACTGCAGGAAGAGCCGAATTAAGAATAAGATGGCAGTACCCTTACATAAAATTAGCTTTCCAATTCTCAATTTCTAAGCTGTTTATTATTGTTGCAATTATTTTTCTCTCTTCTTAATGAAAATAAACCTGTTTGAGAGCAGAAAATCAGCTTCATCAGTCTTACTCCTTCTTGGCTGTGACAAGGTAGGACAATTACACTTTATTTCCTTTTATCTATTTATAAGTACGTGTAGATTCTAGGTGATAAAACTGAAGATCAGCTAAGTTGTAATCATCAAGCTTACGTACAACGGCTATAAATTAAGCACATAAATTATCTTCCGCACAAAAAGCTACTCTAGTACCACAATAGGATGGATATATAAACTCGTTACAGTACCTACATAGTTTTAAACAGTTCGAAGGTTACAGTAAATTCCATTTGCATAGTGTAGCCTTAATTTCCAACTGCCTCCTTGGTCTAGTGGTTACTGTTGGATGGGGGATCCCGGATCTGCTTAGAATCATCACAGGCTCATGAGGAAAATTGGGGAGCTACCCGACAGCTAGGTGACATTCTTCAATATGCCTCCTTGCAATACTGCCCTCTACCATGACGTCACAAGAAGACAAGAGGACGCAGCAGTCACTACGGCAGGCCAAGGCCCGATTTGGGGTTGTCGCACATTGTTGTGGAGCGTTAATTTATTGCTGCAGCTGGATGTTATATGATTATCTGTCCCACATTAAAAGACATGTAGAAAGTTTAGAGCTCGAGTAATTCATCCTTATTTGATTACATATTTTCTACTAATTATACCGCATTTTAATTATAAATATCATTTGCACATACAATGTTTTAAGTCTCGGCCGGCGGCGCCCAACTTCGATTTCTAGAACATGTACACAATTTTACCTTATAGAACATGCTGGTATTGCCATATCTCGGCTAAAAAAAGGCAATGTGTCGGGAAAACACATTATGATTTACCCGATTAATTTCGGACACTATGGTGTTTCTGATTTGATTGCTAATATTTTGCATTCCGAAATCCCGCTTGTGGCGCTAATTTCGGCAGTAATTTTGTTAGCAAAAGTTAAAGATTTGCGTCTGTTTCATATAGTTTTTAATTTTTGAACACTACGCCTTTGCTCCTCTTTTTTTTTTTTTTTTTTTTTGCTTTAGCTTGTTTTGCAATGAACCAGCATTTTAAATTTTGTGCAGAACAATATGAATTGCAATTTTATAAAGGGAGAATTGATCGGGGGAAAATGAATAAATTCCGCGCGCACACAATGAGATGTTTCTAATTTGAAATTGCATATATTTAAAAAAAAAAAAAAGTTTGGGGCTCTGTAAAACAACTGTGCTTCGCATGCTTCATCAACAGTTGCACATGCAAGATGGGTGCTCCGAATTCTTTTAGAAGTTCAAATGCAAGTGTGCCTGGAATGTTGTCAGAAGTATTTGAACCTTTTCCATGGTGACCGAAGGACAGTATTGGAATGCACATTCCACATCACAGAGAACGAAACTATGACCATCCTTCAAAAAGAGAATCGATGAAGTGGAGGAAGACTGAAGCATCCCCTAGAAAGCCCAAAGTCACAGAATCCAAAAAGATCATGCCGACAACTGTCGAGGAATTCTGATGATTGACTTCAAAGAAAGAAACGCAACGGCGATTCGGAGGTACTATGCTGATCTACTCCATCAATTACGCAATGCCATCAAGGAAAAGACCAGTGAACTGTTTTGAGGAGATCGTGTGATGCGCAACGCACTAATCCAAAAGGCTGCTGTTGCCAAAGTTGCTTTGAACGCATATGGTTTTCAAAAGCTGAATTATTCACCGTACGATTCAGATGTTGTCCCAGGTACCATTGCTTTTTTCAAAACTGAAATATGATCTTAGAGGTGGAGATTCACAAACGATAATGAATTCAAGGACCCTGTTTTACAGTATTTTGCAGAAAAATTTTCAGATTAATTTTTAGCAGGGTTGAAATGTTAATCCAGAGATGTGAGAAATGCATTGAAGTAAAGGGGTATTATGTTGAAAAAGTATATCTGTATTTTTATCGTATCACCTACCTAACATGGTCAGACCGGAAACTTGTGGGCCACCATGCATAACGTGTTTTGTTTTTATTTGTGCAGTTGAAAGATTTTATTTTGTCACATTAAAAATTTACATCTCCAGTTTTCAGTATTCACGACATACAATTATTTTCAACATTACAAGTGACCAAATCAAGTATGCAAAAACTTCAAGGGGGTCATTTACTAAAAACACAATAGTTTAGTACCCATCTAACAGTGGAACATTCGAAATGGGGTAATCTGGAGGTAAAAGCAAATCCTTGGGATAGAATCACACGATGAAATCAGAACCATAAAGGAACCTTTAGACCATTCCAAACACACTGCAGATTAGAGGAAGAGAAATCGAAAAGTCTACATAGACAATGAAAGAAACAGTACGGTGCTCTAGAAAATCATTTTCCTTCACCGTTCAAAAAATAAATAACGGAAAAGGTCTAGCGAAAGAAATATCAGGCTTACAAGGAAATCAATCATTGAAAGAACATTCAACCTTACCAAAAGAGCAAAATTTCCTCCTGGACCAAATAAAATTAATGAATTGAACATCAAAGCTGAAAAAATACACCAAAACCGTACAAAGAAATAGATCGCTGGATAACGCATAGCACACCTATAATGATATCAAAGGTTTTGATACTCTATATACTACATATATGAATAAAAAATACATGACGATTCCTGTTATACACTGCGTCTCAAAGGTCAGAAAAAGCTGTGATAACATAATTAACTTTATTAACTAAATATTTTTAATTTTGTTTAATATTAGCATTTTATGCCATTAATATTCAATTTTTATTCAAAATGAAATTGGGCTCATCACATTTTGAAAATAAATAACCACTGACTATGAATCCACGATTTCTCCACTAAGGGAGCATAAGTGAACATTTTGCACAATACAACTGTAGCATGCGTCGTTTTAATTTGACTTATCTCTATCATCCAGAATCATAAAGTACACATTATCATCATATTTTGAGCCCGTGAAAGATAAGTTACCTATCTCAAATTGTTTATCTATGATCCCTCTGTAATCCTTCAAATTTGTGATTGGGCTCTGTCAGCGCAACAGTTATCCAGCTGACTGATGACAATGAATATCTCGGGTTCAAATACATTAAAAATAAGCATAGATGTTTATTAATCCTCTATACATGTTTACGAACTTCTAGGTTGAGGTGTTTATTATTTCACATTAAATTTAAGCAAGTCTTATGAAAAGTAATTAGCTTTGTACAATAAAAGAGCTATCAACAGTTTTAAAAAAATATCCAGCGCATAAATAAGTTTTGTATAATTAAAAGTTTCACACAAAACTTATTACTTGTCTTATATCGGTAACTAACTAGCAGCTTCCACGTAATTATAATAAATAAAAAACCATGAACTGTGTATTGGGTTTTGAACCGCGCTACTTCACAGCGCAAACACCCCATAAGTATAACCCGTAGGTCAGTCCTGGTGGATAAATGGTAGCCATAATTGCCTCGTAGACCCAAGGTAGCAGAGTCAAACCCGGTCAGGGTCAATGGATTTTAGGGAGTAAAAATCCTATGTATGGCTTCTTTCGGAAGGAAAGTAAGGCCGTTGATCCCATGTCGTAAATTTACGGCACGTAAAAGAAAACGCTTGAGAACAGAGGCCTATGAGCAAAATTAATCAGCTATATAATGTCCTTGTTGCTTCGTTTTATTTACAGCGCTCTTTAACATCTCAGCTCATCAGCGTCCCATTCAACCCAGGGCGTGAAACGGCCGACAAATTTTTCTCAGAGGCGTGATTTTTCAGGTTTGAGGTTCTTTTTCGTGCCGTAAATGTACGACACGGGATCCACGGCTTTACTTCCCTTCCGAAGGAAGCCATACTTAGGGTTTTTACGCCCGAAAAAATCCATCGGTCCTGGCTGGGATCGAACCCGCGATCTTGGGTTTAGGAGGCAAGTGTGGTTACCACTAGACATTCAGGACCGGCATATAACGCCTTGAATGCTAACGACTAAAGATGTCAAAGAGTGCCTTAATTAAAACCCAACTAATAAATAAAAATATTCGGAGGGAGCACAACAACCTAATAGGTTGAGCTAGATATGACAGAGAGACAATACCACATAGATGGCATAGCCTACGAAACTCTGGATTGTATTACTTCTTAATCCGCGGAATGGGTTAATTCACCAGTTATATAACAAAAAACAATAATGCTATGATTTCAGAGAGCGATCTACATAACAGTGCCGGAAATTTTGCTAGCAATTCACTAAAACCCATGCATGTTCGTACACTAATTGAAATAATGAATGGCAGCTTGTGGAAACAAAGACCACTCGTGCTTTCGAACACAACCGTAGTCGCAGGCAGGCAGGAAGGCAGACTTTTACAAGCGATGTTATTACAGTACATTACATAATGTGATTGCGAGTAGTATTGATATAAATCAACCTTCACACACATGAGTTTCTTCGTGTTTACCACATTTTTCAAAACCAGAAATGTACAGAAATATTGAATTTTCATTGATTAAAGGAATACAGTCAGCATCTGCTTTCTAATATGAAATCATATCGAAAAGCAAAGTTTTGACGTTCCAATTCAGTGTCCGAGCGATGTAAGGCAGTTACTTATAGAGTATATGTATGAAATAATGCGGGAATGAACCTAAAACAATTGCTATAGTCTTTATTTTTAATTTTTTCGTTGTATGCATGGCAATCAACTCACTAGAGAGTTAATTTTTAAATATAAGAGGAAGTTTTAGTGCTTGTAACTTTAAAATATTTATTGCTGCCTTAAGACTTTTACACTGTGAACTTAAATTTTTTTTTTCATTTGAGACACAGTGTAGTCTATATTAAAAATTAAAATAAACAAGCAAAACATAAAAATAAATACAAATGTTAATATCCACTCCAATGTACTTGATGCTCGAAAACCTTGTTAATTCTTCTAGGCATGGAGTCTACCAGCAGGCGAGGGAATCCTGCGTCATTGCTCGACAGACGTCCTAGGACGTGGGAGACAGAATTTCGAAGTTTCTTTTATATCTGCCCAAACATTCCCAATAGGGTTTAGATTAGGTGATTTGAGAAGGGTAAGGTACCAGTGTTACATTCTCTTGACTATTAAACGAACGTCACACTATCTTTGACTTTTTTTTTATTAGTGTTTAACGCCCATTTTTACTACTGAGGCACCGCAAGCGGTTCCTTGACTTGTGAATGCTATGGTTATCCTGCAGGAACAGAATTGTTCCATCAGGATACTCTTCTCTGGCAGATGTGACTAAAATGATTTCCAAAAAATCGCAGTAGGTCAAACTGTTTAACTTGCCGTGTATTCGTTCATGGTGTCCAGGACCTTCGAACGAAATCCAGTCCCAATATGAAACTCTTGCGCCAACACTCTGAACACGAGTATCTAAATAGGTGACCACGTGGTCGGTATACGCGCACGGCCTATACGGAGATGACACTACAAAATCGCCCGCGAAAATTACTCTGTCAGTCGATGTTCCTAGTGTCAGCGGCATATGCAACATGGTGCAGAGCGTGTTCATCGTCACCGCATCTAAATATTTGCCTAACAAAACCATCTACGGTCTGTAAAGAACAGCGAAAAGTGACAAGCCACCTTCAATTGGGTAGCAGATGAAAAGGGACTTCTTTCTACCTATGCCCGAAGACGTTAATCATCCTACCAAGTAAATAATTTTACGATATGTGCTATGTGGCCTTTCTACCTTTCGGTCTTCCCTATATTGCCGAGTTCAACGCCTCCCTGTTCCTTCTGGTATGCCACGTATAGGAGTAGCCTTAAGACGGTGAAAAACCGCGTTAATCAAAGCTAATACAGCGGTACTCTCTCTACCAAGGTATCATATCTCAACATGTCAACATCACGCGTCGAGTCGAAATAGTACCCTTTAGTTCGGCCAGTCGCCGAAGGGTAGTAGTGTGGCGTAGCACATGGACTGAGTGGCTAGCTCTAGAGTAGAATAAAAGAAATAATACGAACATTCGTAGCACTGAACGAAACCTAACATTTCCGTCCTTTAAATACTGTGATTGTTTTCTTTACGGAAGCCCTTTAACATCTCAGATCATCAGCGTTTCATTTAATTCAGGGCGTGAAATGGCCGATAAGTTTTGCTCAGAGTCCTCTTTTTTCAGGCTCGAGGCTCTTTTATGTTGCATAAGTCTGCGACACGGGATCCAAAGTTTTACTTCCCCTCGGATGGAAACCGTGCTTATGATTTTTCGTCCGAAAAAAATGCATGGACCGTGGCTGGGAAATGCTGTGATAGAAATTATTATAGGTATATTATATAGTAAAGCATGCATCTTTATTAAGTGACTTCATAGAAATATTTACATTTAATGAAATGAATAATCACATAGCTTTCCTTTCTGAATTATTGGAAGGCTCTTAGCATTGGAAGAAAGGTAGTGAAGATATATTTTTTTTTCTTTAAAATTGTATTTGATGTTTAATTTTAACAAATTATATTGTTCATAAAATCAAAAAGAATGGAAAACTGCATTAAAATTTTGAGGTTCATGTGTAAAACGGAGATGTGAGATTGGAATTTCCATTATTTTCAACATCACATTACATTTGAATCATCAAAGTCAATCTACCATATCCGCAATAAACATATAGGCTGGCTGTACAGAGTACTGTGTGCTTTTTCAACATGTACTTTCACTCTCCGTCTGAAGATCCATCATGTTTGTAGGGGTCTTGATTCTAAGAGGACTTAAGAGTGTATTTTGCCATCCAAGAATGCGGCTATTATTTCTCTCAGTAAGTGTACAGCAATTGTTTTTTCCAGTGAAATTTGTTCAGTAAAATCAAGGACATTTTCAGATTATAATTTCAGAATTTCCATTCAGTCATATATAAATTGAAGCAACAAGATAACGTATAAAGGCACAGTCATTTTTCGAGAGTAAAGAGTTTATAATGCTCTTCAGTTTATATTAATTTTTATTCTACTCTTCTAGGGTTTGATTCCCACCAAGACCGTCCTCCCTGAATGAGGTTTTTCCCAGGTTTTCCTTAGTCCTCATATATGGAAAACCCCAGGAGGTATCCTAAATTTAGGCCTGGAACGCTTTTTTCCTTTAAAAAACAACCTTTCCCAGTTTATCATTTCATCTCATGTATCATCAGTGTCCACTGCCCGAGATACCTCAGCAGTGAAAAAGGGCGTTAAACACTCTTAAAAAATCTGATCATCCAGTTCCATAAGTAAACTGTAACTTAAAATGTATGCGGACAAGATATTACGACTCTTTCCCTACATCATGCCCTCTTGCACTACTTCCTCTCTTGTAACTGTTTCCTTTCCTCTCGACGAGTACATGCTTGTGACATTACAAAGGCACTTCATCTTCTTCCCTTGTATAACAGAATAAGGAGCGTTGTAGCTGTAATGCGGCTTTAGGGCGTGTTTTAATGACAAACTAGTACATGGTCATACCAAAACAAGCCGCCTTTAACGCCGAAAGAAAACATGCAATTCGGAAATGGCATAAAAAATAAAAAGAAAATTTCAACAATAAAGATAATAAACAGAGAGACTATCTTATCGTCCTGTTTTGTAGTTTTGACAGATAAAATTTCATTTCTTTATCTCATTTTTAGCACTGATTTATTTGTCTGCTGTGTCTATTTTCCAATCTAAATCAACCTGAAGAAGATTGGAATGACATTTCCTATTCAGCGACAAAAAAAAAAAAAACGTCAAACATATATAAAGACCTGTGCTGAATTACATGCATCTTCAAGAAAAGAAAAATTATGTTGGTCGGCCAGCTATATTAACAGCTTTAAAACAATTCACTTCTATCTTTAGCCTAATGGTCGGCCTTGACAGCATGTTGCAGGTAAGCCGTTATTATATATTCTTTTACCCGCTGGATGAGCGGATTATCCATGAAACGTGAGCTCCAAGAGGCCAACAAGAAGAATTGGCGACACTAGGAGTTACTGCCCATTAAAACGCCATTTGCTTGTATCTATTAAGTCTATATTTATCCATATCACATAGAAGATGATCCCTTTCAATTTTCCTCAGATTTCTGGAGGAAATATAAAAATTACTATCCAGTTCTCTTTGAGAAATCGAGTTAATTTCCTGTCCGAACGGGGTGGCTCAGGATATAACGCTTGGGACTAGCGTTTGAGAAGTACCTTGGGTACCGTGAGATTTTCCTCCATTTTCCCGTGTCATTTAGGCAAATTTCTTTACGCAAACGCTTCTTCCATTCACCTCGTTTTATTTCCATAGTTTCGTTATACAGTTTTGAAAGAGGTAGGGCGAGGTGAGCTAGTGCGGTGTGACGGTGGCTTCTGGCTTTGAAAGGTTTCCGTCTTGACGTCTGATCGGAAGTGAACCTTCTAATGGGCTGCAACTCCTTTGGGGAAGGCTGCAGGCGTAGGATTGTTTTATTTGGAATCACTTTTAAGGATCCCGTTTATGTCCGTGCCGCCCGGTATTTTCCTCGCCTTATCCCTTCCTCTCAAAGGTGTCTCCACTGAGAGCGTAGGCACAACAACTAGCCCTTGAGCAAGGCTGAAGTACTGGGATGTCCTCCTCTGTCCTTACCAATTCAATCTAATCCAGTTCAAGCTTAGTTTTGCACCATAGTGATTTTATAGGGATTTTAATTTAAGTAACTTTGTGGAAGTGTGGGTAATCTCTATTTAATGAGAAAGACAGTGAAGAGATATATAGGGGATTTTTCCAGACGATAACCCGCATCATTCAGATAAGCTCTGTGCTTCCTCTTCTTTCCTTATGTTTAACATTTCTCGTTTCACGAACATTACTAACTAAATTATGAATCGCATTAAGACCTGAAACTTGAAAACCTGCATATTAATCATAATTGAACTCTCTTTATAGAATAGAATATTTAGGTCTATTACTTTCCATTTTCCTTTCACAGCAGATTAATAAATAATAATAATAATAATAATAATAATAATAATAATAATAGTTTAGTTTCCACTTCCGCAATAGACTGCACATCTCTCCGCACCGTGTATCTCGTTACTTTAATTAATTTAGCAGGGACAAATATCAGCCAAGGACAAGTTAAACTCCCGCTGGGGTTCCACCAAACTCATGTTTCATAGATAGTCCGCCCATTCATATAGCAATAATAGCTGTCTGTTCACCATACAGCGTATATCAACAATGGTACTTACGTAAAAATGCACTATAATATCTATATAATGGTTGTCAGACTAGGTAAGAAATGTGAGGTAAATAAGGTTTCAGGGATAGAATGTCTTCATTATAATTGTAAATTTAAATGCTTTTGCACTTATGAATTTCATTTAAATTTATAAAAATACCTAATTCAGTTTTCCAGAAGCATGTATCTAGTTTTCTATAAACCAGCGAATTATCGTGTATTGAAATGCTAAGAAAAGTACAAGAGCACCTCCATCTATCTGGTCCAAGTCATTCTTCGATGTGAGCCTCCGAATACAATTACCATATTACAATAAAAATGTTTAATAAACCACAAACTATCACAATTATTCTTATTCCATTTAATATAACAAAATAAGACAAAAATAACTAAAACTGAATAACCCTTGGTTAACACTACTCTATGCTAACCTCTTATCTTTGGTGCACCAGTACTTTCTCATTAGAATTCCAGAAGACAAGAGGTTCAGTTACCACTTCAAATAGCTCTTTCACGAGACGAGAGGATTCTCTTTCAATATCCTTTTCTCATTATTTCTTCATTTTAAGTCCTTCCGTTTCCAAATATTAATTATTCTTGCATTCATAAATTACACATACTTCCTATCAAATGACCATATACATTTATTCTTTACCCACAAAATATATTCCCCAAGGTCATTTGTGATCTATCATTTAAAAAGTTTTACATAATATTCCTTTATTCACTATGAACCATTTTTTTTCAATGAACTCAATCTCAATTCTAGTCTTCCTGTACATTCAAATAATATGTTGAACATTTTCTTCATTTCCACAAATCGGACACTGTCCCTACTGTAGATTTTGTTTTGGATCTCTTCGATCTCCATACCCCTAATCTCAACCATGCAACCCCTTCTCTTTCTCTAATTTTACAATAATGTATTCACATAAATTCTCCGTTAGGATCCGTCTTCATTTCCATATAAGATTTAAGTGCTCTTTTTTCTATTTTTTCAAAGCATACATAACTTGGCTATCCATATCCTCCAATTGTCATCTTACCATCAGACAATATCCTCTTTATAAATCATTTTTCTCTGTCCAAATATCAGTCATTTCATTTATTTGTGGTTGCCCTCTTATCTTATTTATCCAACAGTTATTATTCTTACAGTTCTCCTGATATATCAAACAATCTTTTAGGGAGTTGTTGAAACCTGTACTATCTCCATAATCATCCCTTGCACACCAGATTTACCCATTTCTACTATAGCATCAACGTTAGCAAAATGTTGCGGTAATTTTGTCAAAATTTTATTCCTATGTTCCCACCTTTCTTCTACAGCCCAAACTTCTCCACGTGTCCATTTTGATTCAACTAAAGCAGCATATAATCTCCCCAGCCAACTTACCCCTATTGCTGGTGCATTATGTAAATATTTCCTTACTAACTAAATGGACAATCGCCCTTTTACTCGTGCCGACTTCCTTTGTTTCTTCCAGTTGCCCGTACTATTGACTTTATACCTAGATAAATGAAGTCATTTACGATTTTAATTTTTTTATCTGCTATGAACTACTCCCACTCTTTTTCTGATCATACAGGTTCGAATTCTAGCACGGTATATGATTTCCATTGTAACCTATTTCCTTTTTCCTCATATTACAGGAGCTCCTTCCTAACACTTCCATGGAAAAAGATATCAACTGCCACAATTTTTTTTTCATGGAATTGGTATATTTGGCATTGCTAATAGCCTGCTAAAGAATATATGGTCCTATTGGTGCTCCTTGCGGTTCAAAAGATGCTCGTTAAGTGACGATTTACATACGATTCAAAGGCAGTTTCCAAGGGAACGATACAAGTGGCTATGCCACACACAACAAATGGTAGCAAACAAATAAATCCCTAAGTGATATTGAGGATTTGGTTATTTTCTACGTGATTTTATAAAAGGTGCAAAACTTCAGAATCTTTCAAATGTGGAAAAGTTCAAATTGCTAAGCATTAAGAAAGGAGTTTCTATAGAGAAGAATAAATATCTTCTGTTGATGTTAAAAGTTCGTGAATATGAAATATCATAAATACTATATTTGCTACTTGCTTCATTTTATGGACAAACTTGTGATTGAAGTAAAATTATTTAACACTTTTGGCCTTTATAACGCAAAATTACTCTTTAAATATTCTTATTCATGTTATGTAACGTTTAGTTTTGTTCATTAGTAATGACACTGCTTTTATAATCTTGTCATGCATGCTGATTCCTAGTAGGTACTTATATATTTTCTCAAGAAGTACAAGCACGTTACATATATTTCCAGGTTTAAAATATTTCGCTTCATGTTATGCTTTGGTTATTAATAAAGTATCACATCTTCATGTTACAATAAATAATAAGTTAATTTTAAATAACATTATTGTTTTAAAAAAGGTGAAATCATTAAAAGAAGCCGGTCCTGGTGGTTTAGTAGTAACCACAATTGCCTCGTAGACCCAAGATCGTGGGTTCAATCCCGGTCAGGGTTGATGATTTTTTTTCGGGCGTAAAAATCCTAAGTATGGCTTCTTTCGGAAGGAAACTAAAGCCGTGGGTCCCGTGTCGTAGATTTACGGCACATAAAAGAACATCAAACCTGAAAGAAGAGACCTCTGAACAAAATTTGTCGGCCGTTTCACGCCCTGAATTCCATGAGACGCTGATGACCTGTGATGTTAAAGAGCGTCCGTAAATAAATCCAATCAATAAAATAATTAATAATAGAAACGAAACAATGTTCTTTTCTCTATCCCCTTTCCCCCTGACAACTTTAGTTTTAGGACTTGCATCGTTTCCCAAGGACAGTTCCATAATTGTCATGCAGTACACTTAGCATAGATTATTTTCATCACGAAATATTCATACTGCGTGAATGTGAAACTCACAAAGACTTAATAAATACAGCACACCTAGCATGGATTATTTTCACTAAGAGATTTTCGAATTGCATCAATGTGAAACTCACAGTCTGCTTTATTTGTCCACAACAAGTCCGCTCCTTTAACGCAATATTTCTCTCGATCGATAGAGGGGAATCTAAGGAATGGCCATTTGGCATGGATGGTGACTGAAGAGAGGTGAAATTAACGTTGAGCAACACAGGCTCTTCTGCACAAAGTAGCATTTCATAGAAGTGACCGTTGAATGTAAATTGCCTTATAAGCACGCGGCCCTGAAGCTGATGGCCACGTCAAGAATTTAAAACAACTACAAAGGCTGAGTAATCCCCATGCATAGTAACGAAATCGAAGCAAATGTAAGAGAAAGGAATAAATAGATTAACTTCAATAGTTAGGTTATATAAGTCACCATTCCCGTCCATATTTGTGGCAAATAATACCCCGAAACAAGAGTCCCTTATGCAGCAGTCCATATGCAATAGGACACCAAAGAATCTCGCAAAGCAGAGTTATATATATAAACAGAGTTAAGGAATAATATGGCTATGTGAAGGTTAATATTCTGGTTTTAATTCGATCACTTATCGTATATGTGTGAAAGTAAACAATTTCGTAAACACGAAAAGACTAATGTTATACATAATTTCAAACAAAGATGATATTCTAGCTGATAGCAATCGTTCTACAGATGTGTATGTGCTGTTGCATTTGAACAGGGATATAAATCAATCAATTAATAACCCACAGAAAAACGTCAACAAAAATATCGGTTGACTGCTCTCTCTTTCTCTCCCTGATAAAAAGTGTGTCAATATTATTTATATACCAGGAAGATCTTCTATAAAAATAATTTCGTTAAATTCTATTTGGAACATGAGCATATTGTGTCCAGTTATGGTTGTGCGAGGCCGAGCGAGTGTCTTTGATAGTACTGGCTGTGTGCTAACTCTTCCCGAGTGCAAGACTAGGACTCCTCTTCTAGATATGACATTTTTTCCTATATTTGTTTACTTGAGCACAAGTATGCAAACTGTATTTCTTTACCTTAATTCGCATTTTGGGCATATTTTTTATTTTTCACTGCGTTTATGGGGAAGTCGCTCAAACGTTCATAAAATGAATTTCGTTCTAAGCTTGTAAATTAATTATGTTTTACAAATCATTACGTTTCGGAGCATAAGAGCCCTAATATGACTTACTGTACAGGTTTCTATTTTAAGGGGTTCGAGAGCTATGTTCTCATAAAAAGTATAAATTTTTTAAAAAGATACGGAAGCTTTGGTTCCCCCCCATACCGGTATTACACCTAGAGATTTTATATTGCACAAAAGAGTCGTGTTTACACGGTGTCTCAAAATTGCATTGTCAATATTTGGGGCCGGATAAAAAAAAATATTGTGTAAAACAATTTTTTCAAGAAATATGCCCGCTTATCACATTTCCTTTTAGTGCAAAACGACTTTATTACATTAAATTGGACTATCTTACAGGAGGGAATTTAGGTAATTAGTTCCAAGAAAATTGTTTAAAGAGTTTATTAAAAAAAGCATTAATGTAACAGGTATTTATTTGACACAAAATATAAAAATAAATGGAGTAGGAAAAACACTTACTTCAACGTTAAATTATCAGTATTAATCGGTCCGTTTATTGTATTCATATCCACATTATACAGAAAGTGGTGGAACACACGTCCGTGGACTTCCAAACAGTGCATCGACGTACTATAGCTCTGTCAAACCCCCTCACAGGCGCCAGGCATTTCCCGGATTTTAGCAGCTGCAATGATTAGGGGTGCTACAAACTCTTCGGAATCAACAGGGGTTTCATAAACTACAAAATTCATATGACTCCACACAGAGGAATGAGGTCAGGAGAGCGGGGCTGCCATGCAAAGGGTGCACCTCGACCTATCCGATGATAATCTAATGTAATTACCTCATTCCCAAGGCTGGTGCCCCTTCATATTGAAACCACATTCCTCGACTATGTCCACAGTGCTCAATGAATCACGTTGAGCCAAGAAGACTGGATAGACGAATGATACTGAGCGCAGGGAGTAAACAAACAGTAGCATTAATGCATTCAAAAAGACTCACTTGATCTTCAGTCGCAGAACAAACCCGCATAGATACACAGCCTGTTACATCAAAACAGCGGTGTAAGAACAGTCTGGGCCGACTAGTCTAACACGATTACTCTTGGGCAGAGTAATCCATCCAGCCTCATCCCATTGCTAGTAGCTATCGTACTCTTGCATTGGAATGAGTGTTCGTAGCCCATGGGTTCCTTGACAAAACGTGTTTCAAATACGGTTATTTATCCGACCACAAAGTTTGTCGGCATTAATTTGGAAACACTGTACATGTTGTAGTAGCATAAAAATATTAAAACTGAAAAAGTTCATTTTCATTTTAATTTAGCATGGAATCGCCCACATGATAAAGTAGTAGATTTTTTACTTCCTAGTTCTCTACAAAAAACACTAAGAAGATTCCGAGTTTATTTGCACACCAGTTTATTGCCATTCTGTCCCCCAGGACCAATGGGAACAAAAAATATCTTCAGATCACCTCAGCGCGTACATTAGGCAAGGTGAAGTAATGCACAAGGTAATAGGGGCGTCCTGAAAGTTCTCAGCCTGGCCAAGAAAATACAAGATTTAAGAGCATTTGTTCCCCCCCCCCTCATCAGTCACCATGTAATATTACACATTTAGTTCAACGATTTTACAACTTGTTATAAGTATTACCAACTAAGAAAAATAAGCGTCCGTCTCAGCTTTAACTTAATCATTTGATGTGAATTTTCCTACATCCAGTCATTTCTTCAGGTTTGGGAACAAAAAGTAATAGCTGGGAGCCAAACTCGGCGAATATGGCGGATATGGAAGCACTTGGAATTGAAGGCCATGCAGTTTTGCAGCAACAATCCCAGACGTGTGTGAAGGTACATTATCGCGATGAAAGAGAACTTTCCTTTTCGCATGGTGTGGACGTTTAGTCTGAGTACCATCACAACAGTAATAAGACATTTAATTAAATATTTTTCTAAGAAAATATTAACCTTAATTTAAGACAATTCGAAAAAGGTTGCTATTAGTTTGGCATTTGTTGAGATAAAAGTTCTGTTATGTAAAAATCCCAACAATTCGAAACAATTGTTTTACAGTTTTAATAAGTTGATCTCAGAGACTTAAAAAGCTATATTAGATTGTCATTAGTTTCCAAAACTTTCATTTTTTCTTCTTATGTTAATTCTTAAGCAAGCAACTCAATTGTAATAAAGAGCAATACTGTTACCAAAGTGCTTGTTTGCTATAATTGTTCGCTTAATATAGTATGATTTTAGTTAACATATTATACCATCCTAAGCCAGCAATATTAGAAAACATATGAACATCATCAAATAAATGTTCAGTGGTCTCACCAAAGGCACGGTGTTTTTTGCGCTTACTACAGTGCATACATTTTATCTTTCCACGCTTAGGGAAGTCGAGCGGAGACAGTAAACAGGGCAGCTGTACACACACACCGCCCTGTGCGACTGGCAAAGTAGACAATAGCTTCATTCTTTCGGAATTCGCTAAAGCGTCCTTACCTTTTCAAAGACGGTGCTGAAAATCTTCACCGTTAGCTGCGAGGTAGGTATTGCAAAGTAAACTACTTTTTATAGCTCATCTTTCGAAATAATTGTTATTCCTTGTATTGTTTTCAATTAATCAAATATAACTCAAAGTAATACTGCAAAGAATAAAAGACAACATAAAATATTGCTCTGGAACACAAAGTAATACTGTAAAGAGTAACAAACAACATGAAACATTGCTCTGAAACGCAAAGCAATACTACAAAGATAACAGACAACATACAATATTGCTCTGCAACTCACGAGTAATGTTGCAAAGAATAACAGACAACATTCGTGTCAGCGATTATGCGCGCAAAGCTAGACTGCGGCAGTTCCCAACGCGAACGTGGACGGTATGTTTTCATTGC
Source organism: Metallyticus violacea (assembly GCA_030762175.1). Taxonomy (NCBI): domain Eukaryota; kingdom Metazoa; phylum Arthropoda; class Insecta; order Mantodea; family Metallyticidae; genus Metallyticus; species Metallyticus violacea. Next base: position 139,434,466 of record CM060846.1, on the reverse strand, counting down.
AACATTTAGTTTTAAATCTGTTTTTCCTTAATACTATTTGTATTACACAAATTTTAACACGATATATAAATCCCTTATTTTAGGTTGTTATTTTATATCCATTATTATTTCCATTGCTCGCCTCTTCACGCTGATGTATCGAGTTTTTAAATTAAATTATATTTAAGAGAACCAGGGCAAAAGTTAGTTCTTATTCTGACATACATATAGAATATGCTGATTAAATATTATTAGGTTAAAGCGAGACTTTACTGACTTACAGCAAGTAAATTTTTGTTTTAGAAACTAGGATTCAGAACAGAAAAATAGCATAATGATTACAATAATTCCATAACAAAACTGGGTCAATTCTGATGAAGTTTAATATTAATGTTTATTTATTTATTTTTTAAATAGTGTTTAACGCCCGTTTTACCACTAAGGCACCACAGGCGGTGGACACTGATGATATATGAGATGAAATTATATATTGGGAAGGGATTTTTTAAGGAAGGAAACGTTCCAGGCCTAAGTTTAGGATACGTCCCTAGCATTTGCTATTTATGAGGACTGAGGAAAACTTGGAAATCCTCCAGTCAGGAAAGACGGTCCTGGTGGGACTCGAGCCCCAGACCTTCCTCTCATGAGTCTGCGCCTTAACGATCTCGACCACGTGTGGCGGTGTAAATATTATGACAATGCGTTTGTGAAGATAATAAATGTAGACACAAGTAGAAATTATGACACAATCGAAATCGGCAATATTTTCACATGCGAGATGTGAGTGTGGGAAGAAGAAGAAGAAGAAGAAGATGATGATGATGATTGTTGTTTAAGGGGCGCACAACAGCTAAGGTCATTAGCGCCCAAACATACTAAAAACTGCGTCAGTACTAAAATATAAATAGTTAATACAAATCAAGCCTGAGCAGCACGTGTGCAACAAAATAAAAGCCCATAACAAATAACAAGCGGGTGTAATGGTCAACAAAGGACTGGTATTAAAATAGCCGCAACCGCGAAAACAACAGTCCTACAATGGGCTAAAAAGGGTCAATAAAAACCCTATAACCATTAACACTAGAACATATAAAAACTGGTAGTAAAACACATCAGCAAAAGCTGAAAATAAACCAGTAATGTAAAAGTCTAACCTGGTAACAATAAAACCCCAAAACAATAACAAGGGCTATGTATAACAACTCAATTAAAGACTGGTACTAAAAACGATGCATCAAATGCTGAAACAACCACAGTCTTAAAAGAGTCTAAAAATGCCGTCAATGGTAAAAGATAAAAACTCACACCTTGCTCCAAAAACCACAAACACGGATAAAACGGAGCACACGCTCAACAGCAACCACATCATCTGCAAGTGAATCCTCAATAGAGGAGGGCAAACCTAAGCTATTTCTAAAAGCTGTCAGATGAAGACAATCAATTAAAATGTGACGCACTGTAAAGGGGTGGTCACAGTGAGGGCAAGCTGGAGCGGGTTGATCATTAAAAAGATGGGAGTGACTAAAACGGCAATGCCCAATTCTAAGACGAGCTAAAATTACTTCTTCGCGACGAACAGCGCGAGAAGAAGTCGACCAGTTAAAAGGGGCGGGTTTACATTCACGGAGCTTATTATTTGGGAGTAATTCCCATTCCTCGCGCCAGCGCGAAAAAATGGCTCTACGTAATGAATGAATAAAATCCCCGAAATAAAAACGCTGCTCGTACTCAGCAGGGTCTAAAAGAGCGGATTTCGCTGCAACATCTGCGGCCTCATTACCAGGGAGTCCGACGTGTCCAGGGACCCATAGCAGTGTTACCCTGACGCCAGCGTCGAAAAGGGGTAAAACTACATTCTGGATCATCTGTACAAGGGGGTGGAGGTTGTACAGGTTTCTAAAACTTAAAATGGAACTCAAAGAATCGGAACATATAACACTGTTCCCCAGCCCGTGGTCAGAGATAAATAAAACCGCCCGATAGATAGCATAAAGCTCCGCCATAAAAATAGATGTTGCAACGTTAAGACCATACGTAAAACTAGCCCCATTAAAAACAAAAGCACATCCTACACCTGTGTCAGATTTTGAGCCGTCGGTATAGATAAAATTCCAGCCATTAAAAGAGGATTTGATCTCGCTAAAAGAACAACGAATAATATGTGCTGCGGTCGATGATTTCGGACAGGACGTAAGCCCGAGATGAACGGGGGCCTCTGCTAAAATCCAGGGGGGAGAAGAAGTTTCCCCGGCTAAGAAAAAAGCAGGTAACTCAATGTCCAACGTCCGTAAAATCTCCCGAAAACGAAAGCCAGGAGGCTTAGGAGTAAAAGACCGAGCAGCATAAAAACGATCAAAAGACACATTAAAAAACGGCCCATTCGTGGGATGACGAGGTTGCGCAGCTAAGCGACAACCGTACGCAGCTAGTAAAACATCCCTACGATAAAACAACGGAGGTTCTCCAGACTCCGCACATAAACTCAACACAGGACTGGTGGGGAATGCTCCAATGCCAACACGGATACCCCGGTGCTGAATCGGGTTCAGGCGGCGCAGAACAGAAGGCCGCGCAGAGCCATAAACAACACTGCCATAATCCAATTTGGACCTGATAAGAGCGCGGTAAAAACGTAAAAGTATAGCCCGGTCAGCTCCCCAAGATGTGCCACTTAAAACACGTAAAATACAAAGAGAACGTTCACACTTGCCTCTGAGTTGCGCTATATGCGATGACCAGCATAATTTCCTATCAAACACCAAGCCAAGGAACCGAACTTCGTCTGCGAAAGAGAGTGCGTCTGGGCCAAGATGGAGCGAAGGTGGAAGATACTCCTTGTGGCGCCAGAAGTTCATGCAGACGGTCTTCTCTGCGGAGAAACGGAACCCGTGAGAAACACTCCAAGCGTGAAGGCGGTCGAGACAGCATTGGAGGCGGCGTTCCAAGAGACAGGTTCTCCGAGAGGAAAGATAGATGGCAAAATCGTCCACAAATAACGACGATTGTATTCCTGGTTGTAAACACTCGGTGATGGAGTTAATCGCAATGGCAAATAGTGTGCAACTAAGTACCGAGCCCTGAGGTACGCCGTTCTCTTGAATAAAATTAGATGATAAAACTGATCCCACGCGAACATTAAAAACCCGGTCCTTCATAAATTCCTGAATAAAAACAGACATACGCCCACGTATGTTCCAATCGTGAAGCGTTCGGAGGATACCGCCTCTCCAGCAAGTATCGTACGCTTTCTCCAGGTCAAAAAATACGGCAACCGTTTGACACTTGCGCACAAAACCGTCCATTACATGGGTAGTTAAAGACACCAGATGGTCGACTGAGGAACGATGACGCCGGAAACCACACTGGGCGTTCGTTAATAATTGCCTCGACTCCAACCACCACATGAGCCGTCCGTTAATCATTCGTTCCAACACCTTGCAAACGCAGCTGGTGAGGGAAATCGGACGGTAACTGGAAGGAAGATGAGGGTCCTTTCCAGGCTTAGGTATCGGAATGACGGTGGCCAATCGCCAAGCGCGAGGAAATGTGCCGTTACACCAAATAAAATTAAAAGTTCGTAATAAAAATGCTTTGCCTTCTGCTGGTAAATGCTGCAACATGGCAACATGAATGTCAATAGGTCCCGGTGCGCAATGTCGAGAGGTAGAAAGGGCATGCTCCAGTTCCCTGGCGGTAAAAGGAACGTTGTAGCTCTCCTGGTGGTCGGAGGCAAACGAGAAACCTTTCCTCTCAACCTGCTCCCTTAATGCGCGAAATGTAGCCGGGTAATTGGCAGAACTAGAAACATCAACGAAGGTTCGCCCTAAAACATTAGCGACGTCAATCGGAGTGGTGAGCACTCGATTTAAAATCCTAAGACCGGGTATAGGTGTAAACCTTGGTTTGCCAGCAACGCGGCGTAGCCGTTCCCAAACTACGGATGAAGGCGTTGTGCGGTTAAAAGAAGAGGTAAAAGAAATCCAAGAGGCCTTTTTGCTATCCTTAATGACTCGGCGGCATTTGGCGCGAAGTTGTTTGTAGCAGATCATATTTGCTGAAGTAGGGTGGCGACGAAAAACTCGGAGAGCACCTCGGCGTGCACGCAATGCATCCCGGCATTCATCGTTCCACCAAGGAACCGGTAAGCGTCTGGGGTGACAAGACGACCGGGGAATAGCCTTATCTGCGGCTGTTATGATGACAGTACGGAGGTGCTCGATCACGACGTCGATAGATGGAAAGTCACACCCTGAAAATTCGGCCAAAGATCGATAGAGAGTCCAATTCGCCTTATCAATGAGCCATTTTGGCGTGCGCTGTGAATGTGCGTTCGGAGAGAGTACATGGATCTGACACGGAAAGTGGTCACTGGAATATGTGTCGGAGAGGACGTTCCAGGTGAAATGTACAGCAAGTGAGGCAGAACAAATGGATAAGTCCAAGTGCGATAAGCTATGAGAGCTGTCAGAGAGAAAAGTAGGTTGACCAGTGTTGAGAAGTATAAGATTGTGATTCAGCAAAAGGTCAGCTAAGAGGTTACCTCTTGCACACTCCGTGGCGGAACCCCAAAGGGGGTGGTGTGCATTGAAATCCCCCAAAAGAAGAACAGGGGGTGGTAGCTGAGACAAAAGATCGTCCAGGTCAACTGTGGTGATAGTGCCGGACGGAGGTAAATAAACATTGCAGACTGAAAAACTAAGGCCAGAAAAGTGAACGGTAGCTGCAGCAGCTTGTAAAGGAGTCTGGAGCTGTAATGAGGTGCTGTACACGTCGTTTCGAATTAAAAGTAAAACTCCGCCGTGAGCGGGAGTGCCATCTTCGGGAGGGAGATCAAATCTCACCGAAGAGTAACGACGTAAATTAAAAGAATCACTTGGGCGAAGCTTGGTCTCTTGGAGACACACAAGCAAAGGGTCAGTAGAACGTAAAATTAATTCGAGGTCAGGTCTTCGACTACGGAGACCACGCACATTCCACGAAAGGATAGCCATTGTTAAAATTAGATAAAAGAAGCTAAAAATAAACCACCTTACTTTTTGGACGGTGCAGGGCGAAACAAACGTCCTTTTTTCAGTCGCGTGGGACTCGGTGGTTTTGAAGGAGCAGGCACATCCTGCTCCATCACCTCCTCAGAGGGAGGGCTCTCCCGCTGAGAAGCATCCACCGATTCCAACGCCTGGAATCGGTTGGATGTAGATATAGGCGGCGACGGCGACCGCCTAGCGGGTTTGCTCCCATCATGGGAGCGTGACCTCCGAGGAGGAGAAGGGCTCTTTTTCTGCTCTACCTGAGTTGATGACTTTAAAAAATCTGTTCTCGTAAAACTCGTCCTGAACTTAATTTCAGGGGCATTAAAAACAACCGCTTTGGGCTTCACGGTAGAGCGCTTTGGAGAACTAGGAGTAGTTTGGACCCGTGTAAAAACAAGATCGCAGGTCTGCGTACTGCTATCGCACTTCTTGGGCGCAAAAGAAGCTGCTGCGCTGTAGGTGCCGGTCTTAGGCACGACAGGTTGGCGAGACTGGAACCGCTTCCGGGCTTCAGTAAAGGAGAGTTTTTCCTTCACCCGGATCTCCTGGATACAGCGCTCCTCTCGAAAACGAGGGCAATCGCGGGACGAGGCAGGATGTTCACCGCGGCAGTTGACGCAGACAGGAGCGGATGGGCATGCTCCCTCGTGACTTGCTTGACCGCAGGTTGCACAGATGGAAACGGCAGTTTTACATGATATGCGAGTGTGTCCAAAACGCTGACACTGGAAACATCGCAACGGGCTCGGGATATACGGGCGCACTTCTATCACCTCGTAGCCCGCCTTTATCTTCTGCGGCAAATCGACCCTGTCGAATGTGAGGAAAAGAGTCCGGGTCGGCTGTAATTCCCCCTCTTTCCTTGCCTGCACACGATATACTGAGGTGACCCCTTGGTCTTCCAGACAGCTCTGGATTTCCGGGTCGGACATTCCGTCTAGAACATTTGTGGTGACAACTCCTCGCGACGAATTCATGGTCTTATGTTTCTCGACACGGACGGGATATCCGTGGAGTAGCGTCGCCTTGAGCAATGAGTTGCTTTGAGACAGGCCAAGTGTCTCCACTAAAAGTGATCCGTTGCGTAGACGGGTACAGGACTTAACGGGCCCAGCTATGGCATCAATGCCCTTCTGAATCTTAAATGGATTTACGGTCGTAAACGACTGACTCTCTTCAGTACGACTAATAACTAAGTAACGAGGGAAAGACTTCTCGATTACTTCTTTTACGTCAACTCTTTTGCGTTTAAAATGTAAAGGATTATTTTCCAGTACCATAGCGATTTATTCCTCCACCATTGCAACCGTCTCCGATGGCGGGCTGCTTCCTGGGCGCCACCCCGGCTTAGGTTACGGGCTCTGGCCTGAACCAAGTAACCTCAGGGTCACACCTTCCTGTGGGCTGACGAAGGGACCCAATCGCCTGCAGGAAGACTACAGCTCATGCAATGGCCCTTCCCCGGGCCTGGCCTTTACCAGGGGATACGCTCCCGTCCTACATGATAACCCTGTGCTGGGAGTTACGCCGTTACCCAGTCACATTTTACCGCGTCAAACACGGGGGCACCCATCAGACAAAGAACAGGGAAGTAGGACTAATAAAACAATAAAAGAGGCGAAATAAAAAGGAGTCAAACGCGCTGAGCGCGGACCTGAGGGAGCAGCTCGGGTGCCTCGGGGTCGCTACGCCCCGTACCCAATAAATTGGGCCCCTGAGGGGAAGAAGAAGAAGTAGAAGAAGAAGAAGAAGAAGAAGAAGAAGAAGAAGAACACACGGTATATGAGACCATTACTAGTAGCTAACCGAAGAGACTAACAATGCAATCAAATGCCAAACAAATACAGATACACAGCAACTGGATAAAAGAACAACGAATAAAACGAAAATAGCATGTCAATAACATAAACTGAAACAGAAAATAACGATTAACAATGAACTACTGATCAACTGGTACCAGAAGTATAGAAAAATCTAAAAGTGTTGACAGAAGCAATTCTGAACTTCTTAATGAGCTAATAACTTCCGTACTTTGTAATTGTGAATTAATTTCTCATAAATTTTGTGCAAGTTGTTATTAAAGATCTCTCTCTCTCTCTCTCTCTCTCTCTCTCTCAAGATTCAATTTGGCATATTAAAATGATACACCCCAAAACACGGATGACAAATGAAGTTAAAAACGAGAAACATTAATACATTCCTTCCCTTCAAATTTGGAATTTTAACTACTAACGCCTGATTTTGGCAGCAGAAACTTTTCGCGAGATTTTAGAAAGTTTTAATATCTGAGAAGTAACAGAACTATCTGATTTAATTCATGTTTGAGACTTTGCTTTTTTTTTTTTTTTTTTAATGCTGTTTAACGCCCGCTTTTACTACTGAGGCTACACAGGCGGTATTTTATTTGCTATTAGAGCTTCTTCTAAGTTAACATTTTGCTTAAAGATGTATACAAGGTGAAAGATTCAATTTATCAATTATGGAAAACTACTATGATCACATTAATTTTAAATACATTTATGATTATGACGTAGGACCACCTCCTCTAGTGGTAAGCGCAGTAGACTGCTGGCCGGAAGGCTCAGGTTCGATTCCTAGTACATACTTAGGAATTTTTCTAAGTTAGGGAGGTTTGGAATGGGGTCTACCCAGTCTCGTGAGGACAATTGGGAAGATGCCTGATGGAGAGGTGGCGTTGTTCGAACAATAAAGACGGAGGTAGTGGAAACAAGAGATAGCTGCTGCAGGCCAAGGCCAAGAGAACAAGATCATGAAGCAGGAAAACAGTAGTTTTAATATGCGAATGGAATAAAATATAACCTTAAAATGATCGTGCAAAAACTAACATCTGCCTATTTTAACTGCCCCAAGAGGCAGGCAACTCCTCCAAAATAACTGCTGTTGAATTTCTTATTTTAAGGAATGGTTATACCAATGAAAACAGTCTTCAGTTCCTAGTGTTTCTTGCTAAATATCTGCATATTATTAAATTTTTTTAATTGAAAATGAACAATCAGACTTGAAAAATTCTGGTTGCAGCCAGGATTAGAACCACGGATTTTCAATCTTCCGTTTGACACTAGAAAAAGATGAGAAAGGTTCATGGTTCCCTGCTTGAAGGAGAACACAGTAGCAAATGGTGGAATATATATATATTCTTTTACAGATGTGCATTTGGGACATCTAAAAACCTTAAATTTGATGGTCTAATTGAACATTATCCTTGATGGCAACAACACCATATTTCAGTGTTAAAGTAAAGCGATTTTAAAATAAAAAGGATATATATATACATACATATATATATATATATATATATATATATATATGATACCTATGTTCCTTGGAAAACCTTCGTTTCGTCTGGATCGATGCTCATGGGAATGCCTCGGTCCGGCTTAATTACTGTGAACTGTAGGCAAAGACCAAAATAGATAGAGCAACATCTGCATATCTGAAAAGGAGAGACAGAAAACGCTAGAAACGCTAATGCACTGTTTTTGTCGCTGTCTATTTCCAAACTGGAACAAAATGGATGGAAAGTTCATGTCCGTTACTCAGCGCCATCAGCGGTGAAAGATAAGCAAACAAAGGGCACCTGTAAACTGTGCTTAGCTTAATGCATGGCATGGATGCTCAAGTGCTGTTCTGTTAATGGGATCTAAAAATACCGTAATAATTATTAGTTAACTCCCTCAGTCCATTGACAAATTATTATAGAGTTCGAATACCTACGGTTTTAAAATTACTTAACTTGGAGACTGAACAGCAATTTTATTTGATCCCTTTCACCTCCTAAACACTACAAGTATTTCAATTTTAAAAGGGTAAATATATATATTTCGAATGAAACATGTTGATGCAAACATGTTGTTTTTACGAATAATTAAAACCTACCTATAGTGATATAACGAGAGCTTCAGAATTTAGTTTGACAGAATCTCCAGTTTGTGATGCATTTATATTCATTATTTAGCGAATAATTATAAAAACCAACATATAAATGAACTGCGCTTACAGTTATCAATGTCCAGTCCGGCATTTTGATTTCCGCTGCTTCAGTTGGCTTCAATTTGTTACAAACGAGTTTAAATGAAAAAATAAAGCAATAAACCTCGTAAATCGTTTTAATTCCGACCATCTATTCAAATAATTAGCGGACATTAAAATGTCGGAGTGGATATCCATAGCTGAAAGCGCATTTTATGGATAAATTATTTGCTTTTTATACTTTTATTCGCTAAATAGTCAACGTAAATACAACTAGAGCTCCAGGTTCACTCAATATAAAATGTCATGTTCATTACTGATTTCTAGCGCACACTTATGCTTAGGATAAAGAAGCTACAAAGATATACAGTGCGCTGATAGTATGAAATTGCGTTAACACAATTGCACGAAAGTGCGATCAAATGAAAGTGATAAAAAGGAAACTATAAAATTGTAGCGGTAGGTAGCTGTGAATGGTCGGAATTCCTGATATTCTTATACCGAATTGGTGACTGATTCATGAGATAGTCATAGAAAAGTTACAAGACATTTTTATTTTGTTGATCTTCGCGTTCGTGAATTTATTGCAAAATAAAAAAAATAAAATAAAATAAAATAAAAATAAAATAAAAAATGCGTGAAAAGTGACAGGACTATTACGAGAATAGGTTAATAAACAATAAAAGAAATCCTCTAGGGAGTGCGAATACTTAATCTATTTTCATATTAAGTTCATATGGTTGAACACTTCTCTATTTTTAAACAAAACTGAAGTACGCCATCACATTACAGATGAACGAAAGAATATTGAAATAATACTAATATGATTTTTAATATAATGCAATTTAAACTAACGGAAAATAATTATATATATATACACACACACGTTACATTCCGGGGAAGGTAACTTATTGGAACAAATATTGCATTTTCTTTCTAAGCTTTGACGTATGAAGCAGAAAACACAATATGAATGATGTATAAACGAAATGGGCAACAAAATTGAAGTGGTTTCATTATTTTACAAATACCGCCACGGTGGCCTAGGTCGTTAAAGCGCGGACTTGTGAGGTGTGGGATTTGAATCCCGCCAGGACCGTCCTCCCTGACAGAGCTCCTCCCCCCCAGGTTTTCTTCAGTCCTCATAAATGGCAAATGCCGGGGAGGTACCCCAAACTTAGACCTGTAAAATGCTTTCCCAGTTAAGGTGGAATTTATTAGCTGTCACCCACATATAAATTATAATCAATGAATTAATCAATTTTATGTTACTTTCCTATTTTAATCATGATTGTAATGTCTTTTTTATTTCTAGTACATCTGTTGATGCGTTGTGTGTATGGTGTTATTTTTTATGACAGTGCAAAATACCCGAGCCATAAAACACTTGACCTGAAAATGTGAAGAGAATCCTATTGCCTTCGTAAACATATTTGTATAGATGACCTAACTAATGGCCGACCGCTATTGTTTGGAGAATTCTACAGCAAGGTCCTTTAAAAAGATGTTTATTTCGTACACAGAGAGTTGTGCTTTTGTTACAGTAGGTCAGGGTAGATGTAATAATATTAGGCCAGATACGGCGGTGAAGAGATAGGCCGATAACCTCTCGAAGGGAAGAAGCTAGCAGCGTCAGTCGAGACGTATGCGATCGAAGTCACGTGGTCCAGATAGCCAATAAGAAAGATTAGAAGGACATTATGTGAGTCCAATATTCAATAGAAATTCTTAGATGCAAGGGCATTTTCTAGACCTTTCTAAAATAATATTTTGAAAGAACAAAGGGAGCGTCAGAAAGACTGGCCGACTACCACGTTTACTTAAGCTTACAATTTTTGGAACTCAGGACCAGTCTCTCGCCAATTTTTGCGGTTCTTGGTCAGATGCAGTTTCTCAGCTCTCAGTTCGCAGTAGCTAACTCGCAGTTAGCGGTGGTTTGTTATTATGGAACCAGTTGCTTGCAATAGTTTGATCAGTCTTGTCAAGTTTAGCATTGCATCCATGTCAGTTTTATTGAGTTAACAGTAGGAAGATTCGGAGTTATCAAAGTGCGTTAGGGCGTCAGTGTATGATCACCATAGGTAGTGCAAAAGTGACATATCTAGCAGTTTATTTCTCCAAGGAGTAACTGTGCCTCTTTAAGTGGAACAGGCTTGGTCAATTAACCGTGCTACATTCCACAATATCACAAATTTAAACATTCTCATGTGAAGTTCCTGGTAGGCGCCTTTCCCTGTGATTTCCTAATCAGAAAAATATTCCAGACAGAAGAATCTCTCCGGAGTAACTGTAGGACAGCGGGAAACCATAATCGAAGAGGAAGAAATTTTCATTATTTCTAGGAACCAATTAATCAAATAATCAAGTAGTCAAAATCCTTCCATATTCTATCCCCTTTACCACTCACCTTTCAAATTACCGCTGCTCAGTTTAGCATATCATCTTATGTATCATCAGTGTTTACCGCCTGTGGTGCCTCAGAAGTAAAAAAAAGGGCGTTAAACAACATTAAAAAAAGGGAAGAAAGAAAAAAAGTATTCTTGAAATTTAAATATTTCGTAATATATACACAGAGGGTGCCAAAAATGTATACGCACTTCAAGGGGGAAAAACTGTGTTAACATAACAAAACTGAATTCACACAAACAGAAAATGATGAACACTAAACATAACAGTTACAACAGGTGCTCAAAATGCCAACCATCGACGTCGATACATTTCAGAGTACGTTGAACTACTGCTTGAGCTTCGTTTACGAAAGTGTCCTCAGCGACTGCAGCCCATGCCGTTTCAATTTCTTCCCGAAGTGCTGCCAGTGTAACTGGTTTTCTACGCTGTACAACATCCTTAAGGGTCCCTCATTGGTAGAAGTCCAACGGAGTTAGACCCGGAGAACGCGGTGGAAACTGAATCACCTCTTCGTCCTATCCAGCGTCTTGGAAGATTGTCATCAAGCCGAGGACGAGGGGCTTGTTGCTGTGCGAGGTCTACCAGATCTGCCCTTGTGAACATCGCATACGGTACCATGAGTCTCAAATTTGTCTCGAATGTGTACAATTGTTGCTGGCGTTGGCGGTTCTGATCTGTACACATGTTACCATTGCCTTTGAACTTCACAACATTCTCGGTTTTCCAATACCACTTCAAAATTGCTTTCCGCTGTTCAAACGATAATCTTGGCTCCATTTTGCTGTAGCAACGCTAGCATAATCTAATGTGATTCACATCTGTTTACAGAACGTCAAAAGACAATCCTGGCTTCATTTGTTCATTGTTGATTTACCTGTCACGTAGCAACGCTATCATTGTGCATATGAGTCACGCCTGTTTACAAAACATCATACTACATATTACTCTTGTTTTTCGGACCTACTTTGAAATATATAAATACATATCTACTGTGAAAGTGTATATATATATTTGGCAACCTGTGTGTGTGCGTGCGTGTGTGTATGTAGGGTTAGTCAAGAATATCTCCGGAGTTATAAAAATACAACACTTTCTTAATATTGGACTGTTCTTGTTGGAGCTTGCACAGCAACTTATAATTACACCACCGTTGATGAACGTAGTTTGATCCGTTGACCATCAGATGACGTTTTGTAAAGAGAGTGGCAAAAGAAACACAGCAGGTTGGATTTCAAAGTGACTAAGTCCATAACCACAGTTCGTCACTTTCGAGCAGAATATGGTAAAGGTGCATCACCCTATACCTAGTTCCAGTCATTGTTCCAAGTTTCGAATTCCAGACGATCCCTAATTGAATACTAGTTAGAGAGGCCATCATCCAGTATCCTATATATGTGGAACATCTGAGCTATTCTACAATGTTAAACTGTTTTCTAAACTCTTGAATTCTAAGCATATCTCGTGGCCATGGTTCGTTGGAAAAAGAAAAGGGGGGGAAAGGAAGGAAGGAAGGAAAAACAGGTACTAAAGCACAGAAAACCCTTATTTTATACACGAAATCCTCTTGTATGACGAGAAAATCGGTTTATGGAACCATACTTAATCAGTAAAAGGTATTAATCATGAATCAATTACTTAATTACAATGTAAATAACACCCAATCACAGAAATGTAGTCGAATATCAGGATCGCCTAACTACAATTCCTGGACTAGTGACATTGTATACTTTTAAGTATAAATTGATCCATTTTCGAAATAACAAGTGTTGAGTGTGAATGGTAAATTTTTTAAATTATGCCAGAAAAATGTGAATGTGGAAGGCAACATTTGCATAATTCCTGTCATAAATAAGATAGTATTTATTTAAAATGTAATTGAAATTTATAAAACTTGAATCAGTTGAGCGAATATTACATCCTCTTCGCCTGGAGTTACCCCTGTGACTGCCTACCCACCAGCTGCTGCAAAACGGACGACAAAACCATGAAAGACCAGCACTATTTTTATGAAGATCCAAGAATAATAGCAAATGAACATTAATGGTTAAAAATAGTATAATTTAAAGCACTTGCAGCAATTAAGTTTTTGTCCTCGTCTTCTTCCCTATGGAGATGGGAAGGTACCGAAAAGGGTGGAAAACCATATGCTATATCAATGCTATTTATACGTTCCCCCCACTGAATGTGACGTTAGTTTTTTTCCTGTATATCCTATCTTAAACTGTTGGACACACACTTCTTCCTAATTTAATTACTTTGACAGATTAAAAATCCAAGTGTTACTTTTAGTTTTCAACCAGCTAGATCTTACTATGTTTCGAACAGCTGGGTATGTTCTTATTTATACTTTTTATATTTTGATGAAGGTTTTTCTTTCTTTTTATTTTATTGTTTATTTTTATTTATTTATTGCCAGATAACAGAGATTCCGTAAAGCGAATATGCTGAAAGTCTTTTAAAGGATTTTTTTATAGTTACAAGAGGGAACTTAGGTTATAATTATTCATATTACAAAACATAATAGGCGCTGTACGATGTCTCAAGTGTTATTATTTTAACCTATATGAATTTATCATACTTGACAAAAAGTTTTGGTAAGTAAATTAAAATGCACTTCATGTGCTTACCCTGCGCTATTAGAACTAACCCCCTGAGACTTACAAGTTAGTGCCTGGGTCAGTCGCCTGTCGAAGAGTTAATTATCTCAGGACACACATACACACACACACATTGAAGGGCTCCCTGGATGGTTGGTTAGTTCAATATCAACGCCGCCTTGAAAACATCACAAACACTAAAAAACACAGATATATACATGGGATGAAGATGAATGGTGAAATGGAAGGTAAAACCGTAGCTGAAAAATACTAACATTGCATTTGTCCTCTTTTAAAGTACTGAGGAAAATGACACAAAATCACCGCAGGAATTTAACCTGGGACTTCTTAACAAGTCCCATATGTTACTGCCCACTAAATGCGCTAATATGCACAAAAAATATAACCAACCGTCATTTTCGCCATCTCTCTAAGATATACAATTGATGCAGAGCATGATTGATTTATTTATTTAAAGCTTCTCATTTATGAACCTGTATTAGCAGAGTTTAAGTACCGCCACGAGTGGCCGAAGTCGTTAAGGCGCGGACTCGTGAGCAGGAGGTCTGGTGCTCGAATCCCGCCAGGACCGTCCTCCCCGACTGAGGTTTTTTTCCAGGGTTTCTTCAGTCCTCATAAATGGCAAATGCCGGGGAGGTACCCAAAATTTAGGCTAGGAACGTTTCCTTCCTTAAAAAAAAATCCTTTCCGAGTATATCATTTCATCTCATGTCTACTCAGTCACCGCCTGTGATGCCTCAGTAGTAAAAACAGGCGTTAAGCACTATTAAAAAAAACTTGAGTAGCGAAGTTTTCGGTGCTCTGATTTAGGGAAAAATCTTTGATAAAAATATCAAGCATGATTGGAATCTAGACCTACGTGCTCACTGAAACGAAAATAATGGGTACACAAACCTGAACGTTATTAAGTTAAGCCTCGCGAGCACCCTAATTCCAGTTCATGTGGCCATCTTACTTAAGAGGGGTTTCTCTGGTAGCGAATCTAGGATACGTAGAGTTTGTTAACAATACTCGTGGATTTAGAAAGGCCAAATAGAATTCAAAAGAAGGGGGAGAGTGGGATCGAAATAGGCCTAACGTGATTTACGTTTAACTGAGCGACACACATTACTCAAATATATTATGATCTGAGTCACTTACACCGCAGAAGGGGTTTTAAGGCAACGGTTCAATTAATACAATAAAACGGGGGAATTTTAATTTTCTTATGATTTTTCCACAATTAACTATAAAGTTCAGCTTTTAATAGGATTTCCTCTGCCTTTCAATTAGATTTCTAGTGGGAATTGTCCCTTAAGCCTACCTGTCAAGACCGATTTGAAAGACTGACAATGAAGTGTATCGACATTTCTTCAGGGCAATGAAGTGTATCGATATTTCTTCATGGTAATGATTTGTATTGATATTTCTTCAAAATATTTCAAACCAAAAAAAATCACACCTTGCTAAAGGGGAGGATATATAGTAAGAGTCTACCCTACTTAATCAAGCATACTTGTGTACACAAACAAAATATGCCCTTTTTCCGTAGGGAGGAGGTCTGTAACAATCTAAAAATTATAAATTTTCATTAAACTATAGAGTAAATAAAACGCTTTGTTCATGTGAATTAAGTAAACCATTGCATTTACATTGTTTATATAGTAGATTATAGCTTTATATCAATTTCTGAACCGAAGAAAATTGTAGTAGAAGGAAACCGCCTATTGGGCATTTTAAAATTAGTTAAAAACGAAGAAGCAGTTTCATAAGGATGATTCAATCATTATTTTCTTACAATGAAAAATTCTAATATTATCCATAGATTAAAAAGCTCTAAACTGGAAATTGGATCACACACGTATCTTGAATGTGTAATAATATTTTACCTATAGAATGACAGAAATTTGCCAATTTTTGTAGAAAATTACAACAATGCAATAAACGTGGTTTCAATAGGATGGAGGTCCCATCCACTTTACTACCAGTGTCCGAGAGATCTTATATGTAGTGTTTCATAATAGATTAATAAAGAGAGGTTCACATATGTCAGCATCGTTCCAAAATTCTGGTACTTCGTCATGTGACACTGCCCTATAGGATCTTATTAACCCAATGGTAGCGTACTTAAATGCCCTAATTACTATCTCAGAAATTTTATTTAATTCCCTGTATAACTGCACAAGTGTGTTTTAAAGTTTAAAAATGCATTTAAAATCAACCAATATTACTTGTTTCCTGAAATTTTGCATACATGATACTGGAAATATTGACTCGACAATATTGATGGCCTAATATGATTGTAGGGGTGTTAGATCTCAAAACAGTTCTCCAAATGAAGGGCAACACAACAGTTTCTGCATTGCCAACCATTTTCGTTTTCCTCCCACTTTAACATACAAAACATTACGTTTGGGTATTCCCAGCTGAAGGTCGACCTTTAACATTGTACTCTGGTAGTGTTACGCTTTGAAGCAGCTGATGAGAGATGTTGGTTGCAAAAGTCCGCGTAGTTGGTAATTTTTATATATATATATATACAAGCCATTATGAAACAAAATGAAACAGTTGTATGTGCACATATCTAGCAGATGGAAAAATATTTTCTCGTAACCTTTAGCGTCACATTATAGGAAGCAAAGTTATCACCTGATCTTGCACATCCGCACCTCCCATTCCCTTCTGGTACTCAAGGATACACTTGGTTTCTTTATCTCCTCCCTGAAGGTTTGTTTCACTTTCCTTCTTCTCAGGTTGCCTGTTGCTGTAATGTCAGCAGCTTCGGGTTTCGTCGATAGGAAATAAACATCTTTGTTATCCTTACATCTCACACACAGCAAATTCTTTGCAGATCATGATTCATAATTGCCACGTTTCAGTTTATTGTGAGAGATATCAAGCGACATATTCTTTTTATTTGCTCTGACGGTAGCAACCGCATTAATTTTCTGTCCGTCAGTCTTCTAAAGAGATCTGGAGACGAACACCAGTTATCTAGGATATGTGTGACCTCTGTCTAATAACGGATCACACATGTGTAATACAACTTTTCTACTTGCTGGAAGACTAGGATCTGTCACAGTTACACCTACATAAATTTTAATGTACGAGCAATAGTATATACTCTCAAATTTTATAAAACTTTTTTTCAAATCTTGCACGTTTGGATCTATTGCTTTACTGACCACTGAATTTCATTAGGTTTTCATCCAGAGCTATGACTTCTGACGAAAAATATAATTTTGCGAATTTTGCAGAAAAATGCTAAATGATATGCCTAATCTTTTTAACTTGTAATTCCAATCTCTTTACTTCTTCTGCGTCACAATGCCAGTATCTAAATTTGCTATTTCAAAATCAGAAAATTCGCTAAGTTCACTGTCAGTGTTTAGAACACTTTCAATAAACTTTTTCAAATCTTATTTGTCATCACATCTTCCTGCTTGTTTTGTCATTCTGGCTACAGAGGTTAGCTATTTTATATATGAATGAAGGAGTAACGTTATAGAACATATAACGGATAAGGAGGCAAACCATTTAGACTTCGACGAACTATACGTGTTTGGTTCCATTTTCATTTCCTTTGAATGCAACTGGTGACTTAGAAATGCAAGTGCATGCAGTTTTGTTGATCAACGCACACTTGCGAGATGTGCTCGTCGTGCGATTTATGTCATTACTTCCATATGCGAATACAGCTCGACTTACGACTCAAATGAGTTAAGCAGCATGTATGTACAGTTGAAAGAATTTCTTAAGGTGGCATTCAAAACAATCATAAAACCTATTTTTCATTTTGTGGCGCTGAACTGAAAGGAAATGTCATTTGTGCAAAAAAAAAAAAAAAAAAAAAAAAAAAAAAATGGGATAACAAGACCTTTGGACCAACCATACATCCCAAAGGCGTCAGCTATTCAGAATACTACTGTTGAAATAAACGTTACAAAACACTTTTTTTTTTCGTTTTAATATTCCATTTAATTGCACAATTAGAGTGAAAATGACTGCTAAGGGGCTAGAGAGAATCCGCAAAATATATCACCTAGATTTACGAACTCTGAACTTGAGAGACAAAGAGAGGCAGTGCTTAAACCACTTCTGTGAACGAACCGATATTTAAAATGGATAGTACAACGTAAGTAGATTATGTACAAAGTACTTGACAAGATTATTCGCTTTACTAAAAAGCTTAAAATGCTGTTTTTAACAAACACCTGCTTTAATGCTGTGACGCAGACCAGTTCACGCATAAGGTAGGAAACCAAATATAATACATTTCTTGGTTATGTCCTCTATTTAATTCCGAGTCCGGGTTTATGGAAAAAAATTTAAAATATCTTACACTACATATTACTTTATTCAAATTACAAAATTAAAGTTTATCAGCGTTTAATATAAATGTAGCAAAATATATTCTTTGATATCTTACCAGGGATAAATGCTGACAGTAACTTAAATATTTCAATCTTCAAGAAGTTTGCCACTTGCTAAGTACAATTTGTGTGTAAATACTTTTACAACTGGTGATAAACAGCATACAGATTTACTTGCAGAACGTTTATCTATCAATGTAGTTTGAAAAATTAATGTGTAACATGCAGTTTTTCACAGATTGATGTCAACTGTCCACAATATCTACTAATAATAGTCAATTCATTATTATGAAAGAGCATATTTAAGGCGTGCCTATGGTAAAAAAATGAAATACATTCCGTTTTTTCATTTTATACGTGTGTGTAGCTGGGAAATCAAATGTTTGTGCAGGTGTGATGCCGTTTTCCAGCAAAACCATGGAAATATTCATCAAGTATATAACGTTGCTTTTGAAGCCCTAAAATGATGTAATTACAATAAAAGATTGGAATAAGATAAAGAATATAATTTTTAAAAATAATTCTAATAGAATTAAAGAACATTGTAGGAAATTAATAATGTATAAATTGTACAACAAAAATTGTCTTTTCCGAAACAGATAGCAGTAACGCTATTATCGTCTTTAATACACACACACACATACGTGTGTGTGTGTGTGTGTGTGTGTGTGTGTCCCCCCTCATCCTCTTTTGTTTAGAGAATAGTGCTGAGAGACAATGAATTGCTTCCAAATGTTCTCTAACTCAGTCACATTTTATGAAACCATTGGGTGGCCAACTCATGTAGATTTTATTGTATATGAAAACTTTCAGAACTCCAATTAAATTTACAAGATCTGATCACTGCAGCCTTACCATAATGTAACGGGAAAATCCCAGTGCGCCGGTTTCCAGAAGCATGCATGCAGTCAAGGTAATATGCTACCCTGTTTCTGTTCGCTTATTTGTTCACATGACATGTTTACAACGTACTTCATGAGGAGGAATGTGTTTACGCTGTAAGTATTCCATGCAACAAGTGTCAGTTTCTCACTTCAGTTTTTTCTCCTTCCCTTCACCTCTTTGAATACATCATCAACAGCATTATGCACAAAAGGATATTGTCAACAGATTTTCAAGGACGACTGCAACAATAGAATTGAAATTCATGGCAGAAGCAGACACATGAACTATCATGGCACTAGGTGATACAATTCACGTTTAAGTCACTCGATATTCCACAAACTTTGTATACAGCACCAGGGACTTTTCCCCTGGGAGGTTGCTTGTTTGCACTAGCTCCAAAAATGTCAACCATTAATTTCCCATAACTGTTGCTTAAGGAGAGATGGAAAGCAAAAATTGAATATGCTGACATTTTTCAAAAAGTGAATTACAAAAGTTTCCGATTTTTCTGAATAATTGGATATAAGTTTTGTTATATATAGCCTAGAGATAGTTATTATTCCATATTTTAAAATGCATTTGCATATATTAAAAATTTCTCAATGTCCATTTCAAAACTGTATAGCTTTCGAACGAATAGAACTGATTTTCACCATTCTCTAGAGGAAAAATCGTTTTTGCTGATGGCTATCCTCATGTATACAGTTTAAACGGATCTTCATTATGGCTCACACATGTATTAGGTTCCGAGTTGGAGCTATGAATGAGATTTTAAGAATATTTTTTTCAAAACTACATTTTCTTACATGTATCAATAGCCCTGACATATTCAATTGTGTTTTTAGAACTGAAGCACAATTGTTAAGAAAATGTAATAACATATAAATTATACATGTACCTCTGGAGAAAAACACTTCAATTGTGTTTTTAGAACTGAAGCAGAATTATTAAGAAAATTTAAAAACCGTAAAATTATTAAAGATTTGTATAAAATATTTTAACAAAATATAGGGTTCAAGTACAAATAATTTATAATACTTGTTCCAATGATTTAACTAACAATTCTACTTCAGTACACAGTTAAAATGTGTCAAAATAAGCTGTCCAAATTTCAATGTTGTAGCTTTAATAGTTTTGTCACAGTAAGAACAAAAACTTCGATAATTTCACATTGGTAAGACTGTCGGTCCTGGTGGTACAGTGGTTACCATACTTGCCTCCTAAACCCAAGATCGCGTGTTCGAACCCGGCCAGGACTGATGGATTTTTTTCGCGTGTAAAAATCCTAAGTATGGCTTCTTTCGGAAGGGACGTAAAGCCGTGGGTCCCGTGTCGTACATTTATGGCACGATAAAAAACCTCAAGCCTGAAAGAGAGGCCTCTGAGCAAAATTTGTCGGCCATTACACGCCCTGAGTTGAACGGGACGCTGATGACCTGAGATGTTAAAGAGCGTCCATAAATAAATAAAACATTGGTAAGAGAGGGCCTTAAAGCGTTTTTTACAGTAATTTGAGTTATGAGTAGCTTGAGAATGGAATCTCATGTGTAAAGTTAGCATTTTAATTTTATTATTTCTATTTTTACAGAAAGCATAAAATGATACTGCACATAAAACTGATGATGATGATAAGTACCAACGTATGCTACAAGAGATGTTGAAAATTTTGTCCCTCGGCAATAATAAGTTGGTAGAAATTTTCAGTATTTCATTTAACTTTTCTGTTGTAAGAATACGATGTTTCGGAACACTTTTTTTTTTAATCATTTAAAGACCCTGTCTCCAGCAACTTTTAACGAGCTGACGAACTATTTCACTACCTGGAACACAATTATTAGGATATTTTCTTGAAAATCACCTTACCACTTTTCTGTAAGAATCAATTTTCACATATTTAACCTACATAGAAGTCGTTCAAGACTACAATTATATGTTCGCATAACATAAATTAACGACTTTTCGTTCATAAAGCCTCCCTCAAACTAACTACAAATAGCTACCTCACACGCATTATACGCCTTAGGCGTCGGCTTTTTCCAGTATGCAGTTACACTCTAAGGGCCGTAACTGAAATTTTAACCTCATTGTGCTTAGACTATAACCAAAATCAACGAATCAATAGTCTGGGACATTTACAGAAGTAGCAGCCTACAGCAGCAAGGGCTGAGATAATATGGGAGTTGCAAGGAAATGGTAACGGCGAACTCCCCTGTTGCTGGCATTTTGTTTCCCCATGTGAAGCAGTTAATAGCAGGTTTTACATGTACTGTCATGCATTCAATCATGAATTGTTGCAACCTCAAGAATATTTTATTCAGTCACTCCGTATGAAGATCATCCCAACCCTTCACAACAGCAGCAAAAGTTAATCCATTGTGGATAGGGCTGCCTTATGTTAGGCTGTATGCCATTAAATAAACCAAGACGAAAGATATTCATACATGGGCAGTTGGGAGGATGGCAATTAGGGTTCGATCTTCCTAGTGGCTACTATAAACTCAGGATTTCACGTCATCCTGCTGAATGTAGATGGGTTTGATTTCCATGAGGACCATTTTGAATAACAGCAATCGGCATTCATCTATATACGTGTTGTGCAACAGGTTAATATTTGTAACAATTATTATCCCCTTAGACCTGTTTCTGCTATTCCGTTTTACTGGAGAGTAGTAGTAGATGAATGGAAACATTTAAATTTTATCATCAAAGCACAGATTGCCGTACTACTTGAAGGTGAAGACGTATCACTGGCGCTAAAAACACCTTTTCCCCAACGAATGAATTCTTTCGACAAATTAGATGTGGATTAAGACTTCTGTTGCAAGGTAAAGAAAGCGTACCTGGCGATTTCATTTGAATTCTAGACGTTCGTTAAGAAAATGCTGCTACTATTTTAATACAGAGGCAGTATTACCTAAACCAAGTATCTGAGAATGCAAATTCTCTATACTTCCGAAAAATCTTTAACTGAAGGAAAAAGTTTAAGAGACCATGGATACCATGGTATTCGAAAGACACTCGCTTTAGATGTCAAATTTTGTTATTCAAGCGGTCAATGAGACGTGTTTTTTAAAACATTTGTTCAGCACCAAAAATATTTATAACTTAGTTTTCTAACATTCCTTAAAAACGTTGAAGCCATTTTTAATCATTCACTAAATTCCGTTGTTGTCAGTGCACTTTGAGAGTACAGTAAAAATATGAAATCCTTATTTAACCAACTGTATTCGTGCATATAAACCCTGGCTTTCATTTCTGGAGGAAAAAAAAAAAAAAAAGGATCATACTTGGCAGGCCTACAAAACAAATCAAGCGATCTTGCTACATCTACACACCAATTTTTCGCCCCAGTGATTAAGTGCAACATTTCACACAATTATGTAACTATGTTAATATGAACATTACTAATTAACAGAATTATAAAATTATCATTAGCGCTTTATTGTTAGCATGGCAACGTTTATTATTAATCCTTTGTTGCTATTGTGATTTTTAATGCTCTCACAATGACGCCCTAGAAATGTGTCAGATATCAAGAAGTTGAACGTAATCATTTACCTGTAAAGAATCTCAGCACTTCATGAAAGCATTGGTGTCAAAACATTATGGGACAAACTAGGACGTTTAAACACTTAAAATAGATGAATAATTGTAAAAGTAATCGTGACTATATTTCTCCATTGAGTAAGTATCAGCTGATATCAATCATTTTCAGTTAAGTGCAGCAGTTGAAACTTTGCTACGTGACCTGAAACTGAAAAGAGAGCATTTTTGTGCAATAATTCTGTGTTTCCAAAGTGGTATTAAATCAGTCAAATGAGCACTGACACTTACTTTCAAGAAACCTACTTCTTAAAAGCAGCTGGACATCCCTTCAAGAAGATGAAAAAAAGTGACACAGTGTATGGCCGTGACTTACGAAAGTCTCAGACAAATGCTATGGTCCACGATAGACCTATTAGAACACTGCGACAACTTGACAGACCCAATAACTCCAAAATGTTGCACTGGAATCAAGGAAAAGTCATCGCGATGGCGTCACAATCTCGCAGGGGGATGGGAAAATTACTCACGAGCTTTAAAAACTGTGACTTCTGCAGCGGGATTCACAGCCATAGAGACCTGGATCTATCAGTCTTGCTCTTTCCGAAAGATAGTCACAAATGAAGGTCAAAAGCAGGGAGCAATACTGAGGACAAAATGGTGGCGACTACTCTTAAAAACAGTTCCCATATTACTACATATGTTTAAAAGAACAGTACAACCCAGCGCTTGCCTACTGCAGCTGTTCAAAACCACTGACCAAAAATTACCAGCAATGGGCATCATTACTGGCAATGCGAATTTAAAAGTAATAGTCGGACAAGACCCTTGTAAAACATTTATCTTTCCTGCGGTTAAGAATAAGCTCCATGGGAAGCGATTTTCAACATACGAAAGATTTAGAACCGTAATACATTTAGAGAACAGCTGCCAAGATATGTAAGGCTAGGGATAAATGTGTATAAAAACTACCCCAGTGACCCACGAATGTGAGCTAGAAAAACTTATTCTAAACACACACTGGTAGCGTTATGCAACAATGTTATTAGCTTATCGTGTGCTCGCTGCGTGGTAGCAACGAACTAAAGGGTTGGGCTTCACAGTAATTCTGTACGAGGTTAGTAGTTTTGGATTTTCGTTACCAAAACACTGTACTTGGATAGCAAAATTACACTTTCCGGAAAATACACGGATCTCCAAAGACTTGTGAAATAAATATGGTCTTGGCACCTCACACAGATATTGGTCCTATTCTGTATTCACATTCTCTAAAGAAAACTTATCGCTTAAAATAGTACCATACATTTTTTGTGATATTTAACAGACTACAAATATTTTAGAGTTTTTAACAAGACACAGTTGTGTTAAACATAGATTAGTGTAGGGAAATGTGTAAAATAAACGATTTTAAACTGTTCAAAGAACTGACAAACAACACAAGGTATAACTGCTTGAAAATTAAAGAAAAAAGAAATACAAAAACGGGAAATTGTTGTATAACATACATGCTAATACGATATTATTTTGTTTGTACACTCAGCCTGGAGAGATCGTTTTGCCAACATCCCAACTCACAAAATCAAATACCACTTGCATAATAAATAACTAGTAGGTATTATGAGTAAGGTAGATATTGCTCGTCATTTTTCCATTCTTTTTATAAAGAAGAAGTTTTAATTTGCAAAATAATGTTTAAGTATTGTTACTTTGTATTTCTTGCATCATTTTCCCCAGAAATGTAGTTCTTGTTTCCTTGAGTTACTGTGCAAATTACAATTATTTTACGGTGTAAGTTCCTGCTTTCCAGAGATGTGTTTGTGTATTTTCCAAAGTGGATAATGATGGCACATGGAAATAACCAAGTTTAAACTTTGACTTGTGCTTCTCACATTACTAATTTGCTCCTTCTAGTAAGCAATTCGTTCCCCTTTGCGAACATAATGAAGTTACTAGCAGGTCAGGACTATACTTCCAGTTAGTACAACATTACATGGGTGAACAAATTTTCCGAAATTGGCCATTGCTATAAAATGATGAACGTCGGCTGCCTTGGACCTAACTTGATTCTTCATTAATTGATTTCGTACATAATCAGAGCTATCATACTCAACATGAGACATTACAAATTTTTAAATAAAATATACACAAGATACTTAAAACATTCCTAATATTACGAAATCTCTCTATTTTGTAAGCCTACACAAGGATCAACAAAAAAGAAAGATAAGACATTTTCACGTGTAGGTAAGCAAGTTTGCTACTTTTTCAGCAGCGTTTTCGTGGCCAGTAAAATGGAGGAAAATAAATGTGCTGTAAACCCGCAACACTAGTACTCAACTGATCTAGCCAATGTTACAGTACAGGGCAATTTCTGCTCCCTTGCCTGGGAGGAAAATAACGTCCACAACTAAATGCGTAATAAGTTTGCCTTTTTCAAGGAACTATACAAGTAATTAGATACGAGTATGTAAATGACGTGCTGGAAGTAACAGGATTCACTGATGTGTTTCGTCCACAAGGTACTGAATATATGCTTAGTGTATAATGAACAAGAACTTTAACTTTCATACTTAGACGGCTCATATGCGTTATAAACAATAAAGACTAGTGTCAAAATATTTGTTTTACATTCGAGTACGACATTAAAACCAAATTACCTTCAGGCTGGTGAGTTTTAACATGAACGGGCTACCAACCGTCACACAATTTCTAAACCACGGGGATCGGGAATTTATTTTTGGAGTCATCTAATAAATACTAACTCAACGGGGATCGAGAATTTATTTTTGGAGTCATCTAATAAATACTAACTCATACTACTAAAGAAAGGGAAATAAAGAATGGGGAATAATAAAGAAATATAAGTATATTGAAATGTAATCTATTAAAAAATAGGCATATGAAACTTTAAACATCCCAAATTTTCTAAAAATAAGGGTTAATATGATTTGTAATGTAGATATAGAAAAAGCTAATAAGGAAAATCGGTTATATAAACTATTTTCTCAAACGTTGAAACTTAATACAAAAGAAATGTACAAACAAGCAGGAAATAAAGCAAAGACATTAACAAGAGAGGCATATAAAGACAGCTGGATAACTGGTCAGTAATGTAGAGCATTACATCATGGCAGACAGAATTTCATCCTTAAAAGTATTCAGACATTTCAATAAAAAGAAAGGCATATTGCAAAAATAAAAATATTAACAGAACGCACATGTATTAAACATTATGAACATGGTAGCACAAAGTTACATATACCAAAGAAATATATTCATTACATTAGAAGAATTGGAAAATGTAATTGAAAAAACCCAAATCTAAGAAATTTGTTAGACCAATTTTATAATATAATCACTTTGATATATGGAAGTGAAAAGTGGATAAGTAAACAAAGAGATGAAATCCTTACCCAAACAACAGAAATGAAATCTTAAGCAGTAGCAAAAGTGACGGAATAGGAAAAAAAACGCAAATAAGATATTAATTAAATGTTACAAGGTGAACGATACAGTTTTACAGCATACACAAAATGGGAGATAATATCTGTCCAGAATAGAAGACTATACCAATGTTGACCTTACAATGTCAACCCTTCAGAAGAAACATAAAGACCCAGATAAAAATGGCAATGACAGCAAAAAAGGTTTAAAGAGCTAACATTTGCTAGGAGGAAGAAGAGTAACACTTTCAAGTTTTTCCTCTTTGTCGATATGCTGTTACTAATATGTAATACAGAACTCGTGGGCCTATCTGACCTGTTACAGTGTTCCGTTCTTGTGCATATATTTTTGTCCGCGATATATGAAGTTGTGTATCTCCTTACCTCTTCTTTCTCTGAACTATTAAGTATGCATAGTCTGGTTTTGCCTAATGGCTCCAACGTATTACATAGTAACAGAATTAAGGGCGAACTACTGTGCAACATAGTTCATCAAACACTTCTCTCTTCGGTTAAGGCACAGCAAGGTTTGGGAATACTTCGGTTTTATAACTATAAATGTTTGCTCGGAACTTCTTCACTATGTCTACCCAGTGATCCAGGTATTCTGCATTAGCAAAAGTTGTTTTAATTGTAAAGATTGTGTTTAATGATCAGTTTTGCATAGAGTGCATTGTATAATGTTTTGTCAAGAAATGTGCAAAGCTTGGTAAACAATTAGGTCATGATACTCTTGGCAATGTTTTCTTAATAAAAACTATTCAAATTTGGTGTTTGTTTTTGTTTCCCCAAGAGTTAATATATTTGGTAGTTCACAGGACCAGCTTTCATTAAGAGTTATTATATAAGCCTTATTTAATCATGTTTGAACATTTTCAGTGGGTTGTTGTATATATTTTTCACTGTATGCTAATTTAATATACTTTTGAATATATACTTCTTTCGCACATATTATGTACTTGATTTTGTTGTTTAGAAAATTACAGTTAAATAGTTATCCTCGAAATTTTCAGTTTTTACTTTTCTTCCGTATTGTTCAGTCACCCTTTCATGAGAACACCCTGGGATTATTTTCCCAGCACCTTCCAAAAAAGTAAGAGCTTGTAGACATCAAGGGGAGGATGCCTTTATCAGATTACTGAGACACGACACAACAGATAATTATCCCTTTAGATAGAATATCAATTATACCTATTCTTACTGGAATGTTATATTTTCCAGATTTTCAAACATTACTCTCTTCTACATTGATATAAAACTACCAGGATCTATATTCCTCTAAAAGAGAATAACAGCTCTATCTAATATAACCTGATTTTCGTTCTTATGTTCGAGTCGATGATCGTTATGAGCCTGGATAAATTGCAATCTCCTGTTGATAATTTGCCTAAATTGTAGAAAAAATATAAATCCAAATCCTATTCATCTTCTTCTTCCTCTAACATCTTTATTTGGTTTCTACTTTCAATATATTCTATAGGTAGTTTTCTTCAGCGAGCTTCATGATAAAAACTTATCCTACTTGTTATTGACTTGCGAATAACCTGTGAATTGACGGCAGCTAGTCAAAATGTCATGGAAAACATGCAATGGTCACCAATATATCACAGAATGAACAGAACACGTACTCATTATCTGTTCCATGATGAGAACTGCAAACTTTATTTTATTCCAGAAGCTAATTGTGTCCGGAACTCGCTTTCCATTATTATCTGAATGCATTAAACTGTACAGAAGATCATTTTTGTTTCCTTTCCTTGCTGAACAGTCAGGATAGTGTCTTAAATTTCTATAAGAACTGATACATGAAGAGGAGTATTCTAGTGTTTTATATATTCAGGCCTTTCCCTACATTGAGTCATTTCATTACACCTCTTTACAGTCATAAAATTAATTGTGATAATGATTATAATTTACCTTCAATCTTTTGAACTTCCCTTGAAGGTACTGGCGAATCTCTTTCGTTATCCGAATCGTTATTCCCTGAGGAAATTGCAGGATGGTGATCTTCATCTGAGTTATCATACTTCCTTATTGCATTTGTCTGAATCATCTTCCAGAACAGGTTGATTCCCGTGAATATAATTGAAAATGCATAGTATTTCCTTTTCCATGAGAGGCTGAGGTCAATGCCACACATGCTTACTCTCAGATACCACCATACAAATAAAATCTGTCATAGCTACTAACAACCAGTCTTACGATACATTGCTATAACCCACTTGCAAGAATAGATTTAAAACAAAGCAAGTATTATTAGAATGTACAAAATTGTACAAGTACAAAATTCCGGTAATTCAACAACTAATTTGGTATAAATAAAATCTGCAATGCAAAAATGCTGCATAAAAATGGTAAGCCATGCATTTATAATAAAATAAACTAACATTTATGGCAACAATAGCAGTTTGAAAGTGGTAAAAATTACCGCTCGGTGGCTAAAGTGTTAAAGACATAACCAAAAGTATATATTTGCAGACCTTTTAATGGGATAAATTCAAATAAGAATTTGAATTCTTTAACATTCCTTTACCAGTATTGGGTTCGATGCTGTTGAGAGAAGTTAATGAAAACGACTTCTCCTGGAAATCAGAGTGCTTTGAGATACTATTCATTAGTTTATTTCAATCACTCTCTAAGAAACCTCTTTTACACGGTTCCAAAAAAATTTTGAGGGACTTCTGTATACAGCCAAGGTGTATATGATTCAGGAAAGCATTTACCGTACATTGCTACGTTTCTTTCACGAAATTGTGGCTAACAGAAGGGGTGTGGAATACAAATTTTTTCATACGTTTTATTTAAGGATGCTCTTTAACATCTCAGGTCATCAGCGTCCCATTCAATTCCGGGCGTGAAACTGCCGTCAAATTTTGCTCAAATGCCTCTTCTTTCCGGCTTGAGGTTCTTTTTCGTGCCGTAAATGTACGGGACCCACTGCTTTACTTCCCTTCCGAAGGAAACCATACTTAGGATTTTTACGCCCGAAAAAATCCATCGATCCTGGCCGGGTTTGAACCCACGACTTTGGGTTTAGAAGGCAAGTATGGTTACCACTACACCACCAGGACCGACATGTGGAGTACAAAGATGTAACATAACTTTTGGTTTAGGTGTAATATAAAGTTGTGTGATTTTGACAAGATAATTGAGCAAATGTGTCAAACATGGCAGTGCGAAATTTATGCGAGCATCATATCGAAAGTTTTTAGGTGATTCTAAATTATTTTATTAATTCACACCATTATTAGAGATATTATTTTCAGCTGTATCGGAGTGAATAATTACAAACGCTGTCAAACAACAATGAAACGATTTTCATTTAATAGACTATAGTTTCTTCCTCCATTGGCTTTCACAGCCGGGTGCAAGAAGTGCTCGGTGTTTAGCAAATGCGTGTGCAGTTGCTCAATTCCGTAGATAGGACTAGCTTCAGCCAACAGCAATCTAGGATTTAACAGCAAACTCCATGTGTCGAATGGCTGCCTGTCTACAGTTGCGGTGGAGTCTATCAGGTAATATAGGTACCTCTTTGACCTGCCGGTGGTTAACGAGCGTACTATGACTAGTAATAGCTCCGTTTTAATTCTAAGAAAACGTGCTTTTGTGCGAACCTTTTAAAAAGTCTTTCAGGGCACCTACATCAAAGTTTACTGACATAGGTGGCCGAGGTCGTTAAGGCACGGACCCGTGAGCGCGAGGACTGGGGTTCGATTCCCACCAGGACTGTCCTTCCTGACTGAGGTTTTTTTTTCAGGGTTTCCTCAGTCTTCATAAATGGCAAATGCCGGGGAAATACTCTAAACTTAGGCCTGGAACGTTTCCTGCTTAAAAAATTCTTTCCCAATTTCTCATTTCCTCTCAAGTATCATCAGTGTCCACCGCCTATGGTGTCTCAGTAGTAAAAATGGGTGATAAACATGATTAAAATTACTAAAAAGTGTTTGTTGTCATTTTTCTTTGCCTTACAATTTTATTTCTAAAATCTTCATGAATTTCCAAGGTCAGTCGTATTGCACCCGCAAATACAGCATCGTCCCAATGGGATGAATGAGCTCCGCCGTGGTTATGTGTGGCTATAAAGTTCTATCGGCCGAAGCACCCAGTGATTAAAGGAAGCGGAGCCATTCAGCTTATTTTAACATCTCAGGTCATCAGCGTTCCATTCAGTTCAGAGCGTGAAAACAGTCGTAAAATTTGCTCAGAGGCTTCTTTATTCAGGCTTGAGGTTCTTTTACGTGACGTAAATCTACGACATGGGAAACAAGGCTTTACTTCCCTTCCGAAGGAAGCCATGCTTAGGATCTTGACTCTCTATATAAAACCATCAAGCTTGCCCGAGTTTGAACCCACGACCTTGGGTCTACGAGAGAAGTACGGTTACCACTAGATCACCAGGATCGACCTAACAATGGGATAGTTATATTTCTGACCTATGGAAAACCTCCCGGAAGAGGAAGTTATTCTTCTATCCCGCTAGATCCTGGAAAGGAATTTTCTTTTGATTACCGTTATTATCAACCTCAAGTTCTCCATGAAGCTCTTGCGTACAGGTAGCAAAACAAACACAATGAAGGGAGGGGCAAAAAAAAAAAAAAAAAAAAAAAAAAACGCTCTAGTTGTTACGAACTATAGAGCACGAGAAGCATCCGCATACTAAAATAAACTTCTTTATTCATGTAGGATACCTTGATTTAAAAAAGTAGATTGGCCCTTATTATTTCTTCAGCTCAAAATTGTAGTTTCACGCGCTTTCTAATTCATCTAAATGTTAATTAACCATACCATATTTTTAATAGTGTTTAACGCCCATTTTTTTCTGTTGAGGCATCACGGGCGGTGTACACTGGTGATAACATGAGATAAATAAATTGGGAAAGGGATTTTTATAGAAGGAAACAATACAAGCCTATATTTAGGGTACCTCCCGGCACTTGCTATTTATGAGGACAGAGAAAAACCTGAAAAAATCCCGTCCGGGAGGACGATCCTGGCGGGAATCGAATCCCAGCCTCCTACTAACGAATCTCGCCTCGACAATCTCGGCTACCCGTGGCGGTCATACAGTATCATGGTACATATTCCTAAAGTAACAAATGAATCTAAAACATCAACATAAACCTCCAGGAGGTTTCATCTCATTTATTACAATTTTATACAGCTTGCTTGCACAACATGGACCTCTTTCTTTGCCTTGCTATCACGATTTTCTTATTTCTTCATTCCATGCAGGATTGAGTAATAAAGTTTGCGCTGCATGTTTAGATGAGTAAGTGGTATTCGCTTTGCTGTATCTGGTTAGCTTTATTACTTTTATTGCTGTTTTGCACTTAGCGTGCATGTGTTCGGAGAGCAAGATGTTTTCTTTATTCCGTTTTGTCCAACACTCGAAGAAAATCTACAAGGTAGAAGTACATTGGTTCAATATTTTCAAGGTGTGGTGATAATATCAACATAATGTTTAGTTTAACTGTGCTAAATTTGATAAATATATAAATTTGTTTGGGAGGAAATCGCCCAAGAATTTTCAAGCAGTTACAAGGCGATGATACGTTTAACATAAAGTCATTCTGTCTACTAAATGACTCACTTCTCATCATTGTCATTCCTTCATTACAATAATGCGCAATTGATTTGGTTTCTTGAAGAATTGCAGGCTCATGTGTGTGTGTGTGTGTGTGTGTGTGTGTGTGTTTATGTAAAATATTTCGTCATATTGATGTAGTTAACACAGTCAACAAGAGAAAACGCTGAGTTTTCAGGAAGCATATTCTATGGTTCAGCGCCTGAAAGATACCCTCTCCATCAGGGTATCACACATTTGGGGAAAAAAGTCATTAAAAGTGCCCAACTCTTCACTTACAAGTACCACTCAATGCTTCTCGCAGCTACCCCTGAAGATATGCACAGTCTATGCTTTTTTCAAAGATTTTAAATTCAATGTGTTCTGTCTATATTTGAAAGGGTTAATAGCTAAAATTGAACAAATCGTCAAAAATAGAAGATGGCATTTCAAAGTAATTTGTCAATTTTTTAAAGATGATATTGATCCTGACAAGTTGATTTAGCATCGGAACATGAAATATTTAAATCAAATATAAATAAAGACTCCCTGAATAACTTTTCCTCGGATGCACATTTTCTAAAAAAGTATAACTCTAGGCTCGAAATTCTTCCGGAGTTGACCAAATTTGTAATCCTGGTTTTAACTATTCCAGTATCTATTTGTACAGCTGAAAGATCATTCTTGAGTTTTAGAAGGCTTAAAAACTACTTAAGACTATCAAAGGGACACACCCTCTTAACACAATCGTCATTTTAAACTACCATCGAAACAATGGATCTTTCAACGGAAGAAATAGTTATGGCGCCAGACATTGGCCAGGCTTTCGTTAAAATGAGCAATTATTAAGTTTTTGTTTTCTAAAATGGTTTTATTAATTTGTATGTTTTTATTTCATAGTTGCTTTTGCTTTTAAGTCCCAAAAACATTTTATTGAGTTAAAGTTTTGGGTCATAGCTTTTTAAACAAAATTTAATAGTGGCATTATTGAACAAATACGTAGAATTTGTCTCAGTTTACTGCATATCATTAGTTGAGATATTATTATTAGCTGCATCGGGTGAACAATTACAAACGTTTTTTAAGTCGCTCACAGAGGGAGGTTAGGCTCTCCAATATATTATAGAGGTTGGCGCCTATGTTATAACCTTATCCAAACTTCCAGGCTTAGAGACAATAATTATAAAAAGTGTTAATTATTGAAATTCGACAAATATGTGCAAGAAAAATACAAATCTTACATTCTCCTATAGAAGCCAAACGGACATTTTAGAAGTTTATAAACTCGACTGTACCGCCTTGGGCAATTACAATTTTCTATTCCAAAACACACAAACATGACACAATATGGAAGTTTCAAGGAGGAAAATATTAAAAAATGTATTTAGTTTTTCTTTAATCGTGGCTAATTTGCATCATTGAACTATTTCCAAGGGTGGTCTGAAAAGTTCTCGACCTAACAAGTTCGGAACGAGTTTTTAACTATCATTATATTTATTTTTAAATATAATCTTCCTTAAGGTCAATAATTAATTCCAGAGAAATTTCAATGCCATCTCTCAAGTCATTTTCTGGAATGCTTAAAAAATATATTTTTCTGATCAGCAACACAGAGTTTCAGCTTTGGGCATGGATGGAAGTTAGAGCCAAATCTGGGAAGTAGGATAGATGCTTCAAAAAGTCATACTTGAAATCTCTCAGTTTTCCTAAAACTAAAACACTTTAGGGAGCAGGTGTATTGCCCCCTCCCCACTTTTTAATACAAATCGGATTTTTTTCACCAATGTTTTTATCTAGCTGACTTAACCGTTAGGAATAGTACTCCCATTAATTAGTAAAATTCTTTTAACGTCCCAAAATACTGATGTCATAAACTTTCCTGCAGTTAGTACCAACTTTATTTCTTTGGGACTGAAAAACTGCTTTATTCCATGTTTTGATTGGTGTTCCGGTCTCATCCACAGTTATAATTCTATGCACACAATCAATTCTGTTTGTGTTAAGTATTACAATACGAATATATTTTTGATCTACTGTTAGTAAACGCGGCACGCATTTTGCGCACGGCCTTTTCTTGTAAAATAAAACCCGCACGTTCCTTTGGTTACTTTAAAAAAATAAAACAGGCATTATCATGGATAAATTGGTATCTATATTCAATTTTTTGTAAATTTTTACAGAAAAATGCATTATAACTTTTAATAAGCAAGGTCTACAGAATGTTACAAAATGTTTCAGGCATTTACACAAAAATTATGTAAGAAAATGTATTTTGAGCAGGCAAAACATTCAAAGTTTAAACCTAGAAAAAGGTGTTTGAAGTTTTGGATGCCCAATAATTAAAGGCCAAGAGAAGTGGATTTAAACAGTGCGGACATTTAAAAATGACTGCTAAAGCAAATGTTCCAAAGGGCAAGGCTTTAGAAACTTTTCAGACAGATTCTACTAGGTTCAAAGTAATTTTTAAAAGTAAAAACGAATAAATATTTTTGACCATAAATGTCATTATTTCACTTCGCTGCCCGCTTAAATCTTATATTTCCCACTGGGGCAAAGTGTCTCAACAAATACTTGACACGGTTTTCTATTCTGAGCGATATTTGACTCTTTCAGACCATGATGTTTCCTCTTCCGTATTTCATCCTGCACATTTTTTTGTCAGATAACTTTCTGCCTGCTGACTAGCGGGTTCCATCTTAAAAACCGTTTTTCAATAGAGTTTTCTTTTCAAAAAGTGTGACCACTCATTCTCCATCTTCTTCACTTTATATGTAAATAAATTTGTTGTTCATATATCCTTCACCGCAATTGGTTTGAAATTGTTTGACCACTATATTGAAAACTCTTCTATGTCAGCGGTTTATAATGACTTACAGACTCTTTGTGATCTCTCGTGTTACCCTCCATGTTTCGCAACCAACAGGAGAACTGCTTTCACATTACTCCGGAATATATTTTAAGGTTTGCTCATAGAGAAATATCATGGCGCCTGTAAATTGGATATGGAGAGCATTTGTCTTATTAATGTGGCTTTTAACATCGGCACTGGCACTATCGTTTGTTGTCACTATAATTTGTCAACGTTTGTAATGTCTATTTACTTTGAATTTTCTTTGGGATTTACATGCTGTTTAATCGCATATCTTTGGTTTTCTTGAAGTTTACAGTCAGTCCCAATATAATACACTTCTCTAGTAGACTTATTTTTACTTCCATAATTTGGAGGTTCTGGGAGCAAGCAGACATCAGCAAAGGCAAGGTCCTCAATGTGTTGCTTCAAATCCCACTGAATTGCGGTTCCCTTTATAAAATTTGTGTTTCTCAAGACCAGGTCTTCATCAGTATCAAGAAAATGGTAGGAGATAAAATGCATCTCTGTTTAACCCCTAAGCAGACTTAGAGAACCATTATAAACAATCGCACATGTACAATCATCATAGAATCCCTCCCAATTCCAGACATTCCTCTACTATATGACCTATATTTCGGAAACCAGCCTACTCTCAACTGAACATACTATCCATGTAGTCTTTAATTCGATATAGCAAAACCCTTGTAAACTACTTTTTTGAAATGAGAAGCAGCATGATATGACGCCAATTAACATGAAAGTTCTTTTTTCAATAAGCTGGCATTTGGATTTGATACTCTTCCCAAATTTTCTCAAACAATGGTTTTAAAAGTTCTGCGGAAATTTCGGTAATCTCTTGATTATCGTGCCCAGGTGCTTTACCATTTTTTAATTCCTTTATGGCCTTATGCTTATTTCCTTTTTGTGGTGCTTCGGTATTTATATTTCTGTCTGGTTTAATGTGATCTAGATGCTTATAATGCATATAGCACAGGTACTGGTCATCTAATACCATGCCATGCATTTGTTCAATGAATTCAGCTGTTGCTGTTGTTGCATTTTTGGACGTCCTTCACCTTTATCATCTTCTAGGCTGGTACAGTCATAATTAAATTCAGCAACCTATTTTTCATCGTGGAAATGAAGGAAAGTAATACCCATAAACATTTATAAATTAGTATAAATTTCCTTTGGCATTAAACCATAGTTTACAAACACTTCGTCAATGCTCAATAGTTCATTTAAGGAATATCCACAACTCATCTAATTTAGAATGCTCTATTAAATAAATTATTTAAAAGAATGGTATGATATTTCAAAGAATGCTTCAGACAGACGTACCAAAGTAGAAAACAACTATCTCGTCAACTGCATGGCCACCTATAATCGGGCCGAGAACTTTTCAGACTGCTTAGTATTTACTTTATTTACTTTCATGTTCCGTTGTCACAAAAACAATTTTTAAAAAGCGGAAATTTGTAGCAGAACAAAATAGGAATACAATTAGCTGTCGAACAGTTCATGAGGAGAATGAAAAACGTGTGTATTTGCTCTCACCAGTACTATGAAACCAACGTTAATTAGATTGCTGAGTGCAAAAACAATTTTTCATTTACCACCACACCTCCGTTAATACGCAAATGTAATTGGTGCATATTATCGACATGTAGCTTTGAAAACG
This sequence comes from Metallyticus violacea, assembly GCA_030762175.1. Classification (NCBI taxonomy): domain Eukaryota; kingdom Metazoa; phylum Arthropoda; class Insecta; order Mantodea; family Metallyticidae; genus Metallyticus; species Metallyticus violacea. The sequence goes on along the minus strand of CM060846.1, from coordinate 139,398,122 downwards.
TTATCCGTCATACCCATCTGATCAGATAACACAATATAAAATATGTCCGCTTCTCTTCGGATAATGGTAAAAAAACAAAGCAAACTAAATACGCTCTAACGAGTTACATAACAATTGAAAAAACACTGGAAGGGCAACTTCGAGCAGCAAAGAGTGTTTTGAGTTAAAATAATTGAGATTTTATAGTGTTTAACGCCGGTTTTTACTACTGAGGCACGATAGGCAGTGATCACTAATGATACATTAAATGAAATGATAAATTGGGAAAGTATATTTTTAAAGGAAGAGAGCATTTTGTTTATTCGTTTTTAACATCGCAGGTCATCAGCGTCCCATTCAATTCACGGCGTGAAACGGCCGACAAATTTTGCTCAGAGGCCTCTTCTTTCAGGCTTGAGACTCTTTTTCGTGCCGTAAATGTACGACACGGGACCCACGGCTTTACTTCCCTTAAGAAGGAAGCCATACTTAGGATTTTTACGCTCGAAAAAATCCATCGATTCTCGCCGGGTTTGAGCCCGCGACCTTGGCAAGTATGGTTACCACTACACCACCAGGACCGATAAAGGAAGAGAGCGTTTCAGGCCTAAGTTTAGGGTATCTCCCCGGCATTTGCCCTTTGTGAGGACTGAGGAAAGCCTAGAAAAAACCTCAGTGAGGACGGTCCTGGCGGGAATCGAACCGCTGACCTCCGCTCACAAGTTCGCGCCTTAACGACCTCGGCCACCCGTGGCGGTAAATTATTGAGATGAAACGACCTAACAGCCTTGCCGTTTTATCAGCGTTGAGTGCAGTAAAGCAAATATGCAACAAAGTTGTGCTACAGATTACACGGACATATGTTAGGACCTAGCATTAAGCAGGAACGTGATCCCAGGGTGGGCTACACAAGCCCCATATTATCTACGATTATCACAATAGATGTTCTTAAATGCTTAAATAAAAAGGGGTGAGATACAAGCGTAACATTAATGAACGAAGAATCATTGGTAAAGTAGCAGAATCATTTTTTTTTAATTTAAAAACTGTTAACATGTGAGTGAGTGAGTGAGTGAGTGAGTGAGTGAGTGAGATGTAATGCCAACTTATTTACCGGTCAGGAACATTCCTCACTAGCAAAGCAGAGGGCTGTAACGTAGTCCATTTGTAACGCGCGCACTTAGAATATGCGGACTACGTTACGCAGAGTGATGAATGTGAACATTGGGATGAGACGATGATGCATCACTTCGCACAAATCCTACTGAAATCGAAACCAGACTATCTTGGTGGCAGGCAAGCAGTCTTAACTATTCCGCTACGGCACCGTAATAAATTATGTCCATGATAATGTTTGAAATAGGATTGCCATATTCTGAAATCTGAAAATGCTGACATTCCTCCCCTCACCAAAGCATTCCAATGTGCCAATTTCATCATTTGCATCACTTTGCAGTATAACTGAACATTTTATAAACAATTCCTTACAACTATACAAATAGACAAACATGTTTGCATGTAAAATATCCGACATTCAAACTTAATAAAGCAAGCCTTTTCACAGAATTTATGGTATCTGTATTTCTTTTCTTGGTCAGTTGTGCTTGTGGTAGAGCAAGGAGCCCTTCAACACTGTTATTATGGCCTAGTATTGCAAAAATAAATTGAGCCGTTTTCAAAAACTCTGCATACTCTTCTCCACTTTTGCAAAATTTAATATCGTAGTCGCACAATTTTTCTTGACTTGACTCTGCTTTCCCATCATTGAAGTGATAAATTTCTTCAAATTGGAAAACTGATTTACTGTCACCAATTTGTACACCTCACTACGGAATATCTCCAGTATGACAAATTGAGAACATCAAAGACCAATTAGGTTGTTAATCCAATAGGTAACAACCAACGTCTGCGCTCTTTCATTCAATAATTTTTTATTTGATTTGTTTACGGACGTTCTTTAACATCTAAGGTCATCAGTGTCCCATTCAATTCAGAGCGTGAAACGGCCGACCAATTTTGCTCAGAAACCTCTTCTTTAGGGCTTGAGGTTTTTTTTGTGCAGTAAATGTACGAGACGGGATCCATGCCTTTACTTCCCTTCCGAAAGAAGTCATACTTAGAGAAAAAAATTCATTGATCCTGGCCGGATTTGAACCCGCGATCTTGGGTTTAGAAGGCAAGTATGGTTACCACTACACCGCCAGGACCAACACCTCTTTCATTCATGCGATGTTACCAAAACCGAACCAGAAATACAATGAATACTCTCTTTCATTCATACAAAATAAATAAACTAATTAATTAATTAAAATAAGAGTGTGGTATGAAAAATGCGGACGGCTATTTTTATTATAAAAAAACGGATATTTATATTGCAACCATATTTAAAAATGTTCACTGGTTCCTGGGAGAGCGTAATGGCAAATTAAGGGACTCCGATTAAAAAAAAAAAAACATTGCATCTTTGTTCAAATCCGCAAATATAGAATACCTGCAAAAATTACCGCCATTTCGAATGCGGAGTTGAAACGTGTGAATGAAAGTTTATTTAGACGCTACAACGGCTGTATTGTACCAAACGATGAACGTTTTCAACATATTGTTTGCATTTTTGTCACGTTCCAATTTTAAAAAAGTAAAAATATTCTTCTAATTTAGCCCTATCCGATTATCGTCAACAGGTAACCTAGTCTCGGAAAGCGAGGCTTGAATCTCGCGACATAAATTCGAACACTGCTTGTCTTCGGAAGCATATTCCCAAGTCATTTCAATTTGGACAGCATAGTAACAATCCCTTGGATACAACTATATCGAGTTTCCAGCTACTTTGAGCTTCCTCAACGCTTCAGGAGGCTCTGTCAACATGCCGATACGATGTCTTCCGCTCGAGAAAGTGGCATTTCTTGTTCAGCTCTTCTTTTTCATACTAATCTTCCCCCTTTCATTTTTCTAGTTCCTATTCATCACTTGTGCTTTCTCCTACTCATTTGATCGAGTATGCTCTTATAGCTCTTTATTTCAAACGTACGCTGATTAAAAAAAATAGTAGAAAATGGTCTTTAACAGCCTGTGTCCTAGACATTTATATGATGTATAAAAAATATAGAACAGGAAAAGCAAAGGAAGATTTTGACCTTTCTCTTCATTCCCTTGAATTTTCAGATTTTTTAGCTCTTTACATAAAACTGATGACTAAACATTTATGAAATAGCGGCAGAACACGAAATCATCCACACAATAAGGTACTGCTTGCCAAATATTTGTTATACATACGCTTATATTACTATGAGAACCTCTGTGTGTTTGCGTACGTGTGTGCGTAATTATTTTTTCGTGTTTTTAAGCACAAACTTAAATAAAAAAAAGTCAAGAAGTTTAATTTTGATTCTACCGTTTTCTCTGGCTATTTGTGAAGGTAAAATAATGTACATATTGATTTAGGTTACTTTCAAGTCTAACGTTTGTAGCTGTGTGAATTATTATGGTTAATTTATAAATTATATGTACATATAAGTTTTATGAAGAAGTTCTTTAAAACTTCAAAAGTTTGGAAATTTTCGTGTTTATTTATTATTTGCCTAAAAATGAATAGCTTCTGAATATATAAAGTTTTATTGATCATATGAATGAGTAACTAGTCCATGATTTCTATAATATGAAATAAACGCCACGGGTGGCCGAGGTCGTTAAGCGGGAGGTCTGGGGTTCGAATCCCGCCAGGACCGTCCTCCTTGACTGAGGATTTTTCCAGGTTTTCCTCATTCCTTATAAATGGCAAATGCCGGGGAGATACCCTAAACTTAAGACTGGGACGTTTTTATTTCATGTATCATCAGTGTCTATCGCCTGTGAAGCCTCAGCAGTAAAAACGGGCGTTAAGATAGAGAAATGGCAGCTATATTTTTACATAAAGCGCGTATACCACCTGGTTTAAATCTTACATATTAGTTTTTTTTTTCCCACACTCTCATTTCTAGTTTCATCTGTTTCAATGCACAACGTTACCTTCGATACTCAATATTTACTTTTATCACTTTCACTTGTCTAGCTTCTTGCCATTGAAGAACTCGCAGTAGTTCGAAATATAGCAATTTCAAGTGTGACTTTTTCCCAGTGTTTTATCCTTATCTACTTTTATTATTACTGTTAATTTTTTACATTGTTAATACTGTTACTTTATTTTAATTTTTAATATATATTATATAATACTACATATTATTTTATATCATACTACATATTGTTATTTTTTTCGGCCCAACTTTGAAATATATTAAATAGATGTGTACTGTGAAAGTGTGTATACATTTTTGGCACCTCGGTATATATCCATTTAAACTCTTTTGTAACAAAATGAAAATAACTGAAGCGAGATGGCCTATAACACAAATTAGAAGTAAAATTATTAAAAGTACACTAGAAAATCAAATGACATTAGTTAAACTGATTCCATGAGCTACGTCTATTTTGCTTAGTATTTTTGACTTGGAACTTTGAATTATAAGATCAATTTGTGCATCTGACGTCTCACCAAAACGTCTTCAATCGCCCGCCATGTTAATTCTTGATTTCTATTGCAATTTGATGTTTAGCCCAAAGAAGCAATAAAGACATTTCAGCGTGATGTTCTGATGAATTTGCATAAAAACAAATATAAGTGCGATAAAACGGTAACGATAGACAGCTGCGATTAGTTCGAATTTCTTATATTCTAATGCCGTATTTGTCAATGATTCATGAGCTAGATAGCTATCCTAAAAGGTATATTTGTGGGAAATCGTCTAACGCCATTTACATTAAAGTTATATGAATTAGAGCTGGTAGAGTGAGGCCAATCGTCAAGGTCGTAATATGCCCATGCACGTAGTTTGAGGGACGGTTTGTTAGAGAGTGGTTGCGAGTTCATGCTACACGGTGCTTTCATTGTTTAAATTATGTGCTTAATATATAGCTATAACATGACATAAATGCAGTTTGAAGAACACGATTCGCATGTGAAAACGGATTCTTGCAGAGAAGTGGTAAGACGATTCACAAGAAAATATCCTGGAAATCGTCCACCAGATAGAGAGGCTGTTCGCCAACTTGTAGAAAAAGTTACTAGAGACCAGGATTCCTCAATGACAAGAAATACGCTCCGGGTTGCCGTGCTCTTGGAAAAAGTTACATACAATACAGGAATTTCCTACGCATGTACTGCTGCTGAGGGACAACACTTTCACCATCTCTTATAACACAGGTTAGTGCTTATTAGAATTACTGTAAACATACGGGAGTTTACAAATACTTTTACAAAGTTTGGTGGTGGGTTCCTCATCCCAAAACAAGAAAAACGTGCATATAAACATATGTTCGGAAATCCTTAGTTTTTGAGCTATTAATGAAAGTTACTTCAACGCATTTTAAGTGACAATCTAACATCTTAAGTTTGTAAACGAAAATAAAATTTACTTTATTGGGTAATAGAATGATGTTATCGATACAAGTCTGCTGATGTATCATATCCTAAATAAAAATGTGTTGCCAAGGAGATTTTTTACATTAGTCGTGGCTAATCTGTTTCTCGCCTTTCACTTAACCATGGCAGGATGTCCATTTCATGTCTTTGCAAACAAGAACCACGTGGTTTAAGCATGATGGGGCTCCAGCACATTTTAGCCGCATTGTTTGAGATGCACTGGCAGATACCTTGACAAATGGATAGATAAGGGTGAACCAGTTCCATGACCTGCACGTTCCCCCAACCTTAATCCCTTGTATTTTTACCTATGGGGCCACCTAAAACAATTGCAGCAGACATTCCAAATTCAGAGACAGTTTATCAACGTGTCATAGAAGCCTGCGAAACCGTTTGACACTGTATGGGAGTATTTGAAAGGGTGCGACAGTCCATGATCCGACGAGTGCATGTGTATGGAAGTAAGAGGACGACATTTTAAACGTTTATTATGAGTTTCTTAGTTATCATAGTGTTTATTGGATCTTGTTTGGTAAAACTTCATTAATAAATCAAAACTAGGAATTTCCGCACTATGTTTATGTGGCCTTTTGGGGGGGGGGTAAACTTTCATTAATAACTCAAAAACTAAGGAATCCTGCACATATGTGTTTTTTTTCTTTCTTATTTTGGTAAATTTTCATTAATAACTCGAAAACTAAGGATTTCGGGACATGTGTTAATATGGACTTACCCCCCCTTTTGGTATACTTTCACTAACTGCTCAAAAATAAGGATTTCCCGATATATGTTTGTGTGGACTATTTTTCTTGTTTTGGTGCGAGTAACCCCTTCACCAAAGTTTGTAAAATTATTTCTGAAACACCCTGTAGTATTTTGTGTTTTAAGTAAAAATATAAACAATAAAATAAAAATACTCACATTACGCGTGTGACTCATTTATATATGTTTTCCGGTTACACCAGTTGAAATAATCAGCCGCGCTCAGGCGGCCAATAAGTCAAATAGACTCATTGGATACGCTCTACACATGCAAAATATGTCGTTACAAAGATTATTTTATGAACTATTGTACATACGGTTTAGTAGAATAATGAAAGCTAGTCCATTTATTCGTTTTCTCCAAATAAACTTCCTACTGCGTGCGAAAAAAGCATAAACGCAAAGTTAAGTTAACATACAAGACATTTTGCCAAATCTGTATAAACTAGAATTCCAAAAAATGCTTTGATTCGAGAATGTTTGCACAATGAGTGGATGGATACAACCATACAACAAATAACGTGTGCAGGTGAGCCACTTTGAATTAATAAGTTTCGCTGCCCCATTGTCAGTGTCACATCCGGTATTATGGGAATAAACAGGTGACATTGAAGATATGGTTTTGCTATGCACGCTTTCATTAACATCCCTATCACATTTAGGAATACTTGTTTTCTACTTTCATTGGAAACATTAGGAATTCACTTTAGACATTTTGTGATAAATACATTATCTAACGCAAAACAAAATGTCCGCCGCAATAGTAGGTAGTTTTGTTTTTACTTAGGAAAACTTGCTTGGGCGAGGTGTTTTCTAAACGTTTCAGCCAACCTGAAAATGCAAATCGCAAGTATCTTGATGCGGCGACAGATTCTGGGTTTCTTTGTGCTGTCGTTTATTATCTAACCCTACAAATCTATAGCATGAATTTTTAAAACCGATTAAAAAAAGATAAATGCAAATGGTCAAGGTGAAAGATTCTACCCCTCCGACCTAATCGGAAAGGCCTCCTTTGTACTGTTAATATAGAAAAATTTAAATTAAATTTTAATACAAGAATTATCTGAAAACTGGTAAAAACAGCTTTATGTTTGTAAATATAACGTTTATTTCTCGACATAGTCTGCAACAAATTCCAAATTTGTTCATCTTGTATTAAAAATACGTTTTAAAATATTCAACGATGCCTTCGTTCCATCGAGGCAATTTTTAAGTTCGGAACAGAAAGGGGCTAAGTGGGGGTATTGGGTTGGATGAGAAAGTTTTCAAATCGCAAATCGTGCAGTTTTGCCACTACGACTGTCGCTGTGTGGAATAGCATGCTGTCCTGCTTAAAGAACAATTTATGCGTCAATCTTGGTTGTTTTTCCTTCAATTCATCTTTCGGAGAGTTCAAAAGTGCTGCATTATAATCTCCTGATATTGTTTACTCAGTTCCAAATAGACCTTGGGAATAACAAAAACATTGTCAATGCTGTATTGGCCTTCTTCGAAGCTTTCACAAGTCAATGCCCATTGCTTTACTTGCAATTATGGATTGCAGCTTTTGTCCTGTTATGAATAGACGCAAAATGTCCTGAGGATTGCAGTAATGCACCCCAAACATTGCATTAATTCCTTTCGATTTTGGTCCAGAGTCAACATTTCTTCTATATGTAGCTTTTCATGTAGTTATCGGATTTTCATACACTAAAATTTATACCATTAAAACTTCAAATATATGCAACAAAACGTGAAATAAAAACCAATGTTTACATAATTTATATGCCCTATCGGTAAAATTTACTTTTCAAATCTAGGCTCTTAATCTTGTTCAGATTTATCTTGTCACCACATGTTTTGTCAGTCTTCTTCTGTTTCTTAGCATGTCAACATCGTGCAAGCATTTTCGTTCATTCAATTCTGGACTTAACAGTCTTGTTCACCACCTCAGTCTTCTGTTTCTTAGCATGTCAACATTTTCGTTTCGCAAGTATTTTCGTTCATTCAATTCTGGACTTATCAAAATCTTCGTTCAACCTCCCATGATGAAATGTACAAAAATGCCGCGACTAGTTCCGCTGGATTCTCCCCTCCCTAGTAACAATGACAACTCATTGCGGAGAAGTTGCAGGTACCGTGCTCATGTTAGATGCCCCTCGAAGAAAAATTGTCCAATAAGTTGGTCACCCAAGATTCCACAACAGACATTCACTCCCTACGGCATCTGAAACGCTGTCCCCTTACCCAGTGGGGATTATCAACAAGCCAATAATGCATATTACAGCGATTTACAGTCCCATTGTTTTGGAATCTCGATTCATTAGAAAGCAGTATTTTGGATACGAACCCCATATTATTGCTGCAATAAGCAAGAACGATGTTTTTCTGACTGAGGCCCCCTCCCTAAAACAGGTTTGCTAAATTGGTGTGTGCTCTTGCTAATGGTTATACAATTTTATAATTATTAACGAGCAGAACAGTAGCACGGTTGTAATAGCATTCTCTCGTGTTTGCTCGGTCTTATGATCGAATCCTGTGCACAACACCGGTAAAATTTAACGGTTTTTCTTCTTTCTTTGGTGTTTCAGATCATCGATAAAGTAATGCCATATATTAAACTTTAGGTAACTTTTAAATGGATGCCTTGAGCATGCATGATCGAATGGCAACAGCTCTTTCTAAAAGTTCAAAGACGGGCAATGTACTCAGTGCTGTTATTCAGAGATTTTCACACAGCATTACGAGGGTTGTTTCATAAGTCCATGAAAATGTAATGATATAAATTTAAAAAAATCGTTTTATTTCTCAACATAATGTGATTTAAAATATATTAATTTATTCCAGTGATTTTCTAATTTGTTTATCCACTCCATAAAAAACTGTCCTCAGCATTGCAAAATACGTATTTGTTTCGCCAACCTCTTCATTTGATGCGAATTTCTTTCTTGCTAGCCATTTCTTTATGTTGATAAATAGGAAGTAGTTCAAGGTAGACAAATCCGGAGAGTGTGGGGAATGAGAAAGGATTTCGTACCTTAAGTTTATCAATTTTGAGGTTGCTGGCACATTGTCTTGATGGAACAGAACCTTCTTCTCGTCAAATGAGGACGATTATTGTTGATCGCGTAATTCCTTCAGTAGCATAGCATAAACTTTCACGGTTATGGTTTTGCCCCTTTCCAGAAATGTCAATTAAATGTATGCTTTAGCAATTCCGAAACACTGTACCAATCACTTTTTCTGCTAAGGGGGTTGCTTTTTCTGGTTGCAACTTACCGTTTCGACTGCTCCTTGTTTCTTGGGTCCACGTTTCTTAACTGTCACATACCGTCTCCGTTTAAACAGCTCCAAATTCTAAGCAGATGTAACAACTCGTTCTCTTTTTTGTCAATGGTTAACAACTGCGGCACCCACCTCGCCGATAGTATTCATTTTCCAATGTTTGTGCAGCCGATGTCTAGAAATGCCCACGGCTTCGGTCTTCGATCTCTTAGCGAGTCGTTACCACGGCAGGACGTCCGGAAGACAAGCTGTGGCTTGTGCTCATTGAACCATATCTACCGAAATCATTTATAAATCATTCTAAGCAAAGATGCAGATTCGCAGTAATGTTTCCCCAATATTGCCTTAGTTTCTGCGGGTGTTGCCCCTTTCAAAAAGTAATGTAAAGCGCATATAGCATCAGCTTAAATTTTACGTGTTACTTTGAGATTCGATTAACTTATTTTTAACGCCACTTGTCTTCTGCCTTTGAAGAATACAAGCGGTTCGAAATATACCGATATTTGTGTATTATTCAAGATTTTATCTATTTCTGCTTCTCTGGTTCTTGTCATTCCAGTTACATTGTTGCAAGATTTACTTTATTTTTCGATTATATTGCTCACCCAAAATAATTTTTTTTACAATGCATCAAAATGAAAAATCGTTTCAAACAAAAGTTTTGTAACATAATGGGGGAATCCTTGCTGAGGGTATACTGTTTTGTACCTCGATTAATATACGAGATAAGCTTCGTTTTTTTTTTAAAGCACCGTGTACATTTTATCTAAGAATACATTAGTCTCTCCAAGAGCTATTCAGAAACATATCACACTGTACCATTTTAGTAAAGAAAATAATCGATATGGAAATGATAAATAATTCATAACATTTTTTATTTAATAGCACAAGAATGCATTTCTTTAACTAAATCATCTAATCTCTTCAAGGCTAGTTTAAACATTTCGTAATAATAATAATAATAATAATAATAATAATAATAATAATAATAATAATAATAATAATAATAATAATAATAATAAAACATTGAGGAATGCAACAGGATGGACTGAAGTGTACAGTGCATGGATCTTGTTATTGTACTGAACATATTATTTATCACAATTCAGAGGTAAAATGACCCTTTGTAGCAATGAGGCACTACCACTACTTGCAAAACGGACGATATATATATATCATGCTCAAAATGGTAGCCAATGGTATTCAACATATACTAAGTCCACTCTGTAGATCACTGCCACGGGTGGCCGAGGTCGTTAAAGCGCGGACTTGTGAGCGGGAGGTCCGGGGTTCGATTTCCACCAAGACCGAGGTTTTCTCCAGGTTTCTCTCAGTCCTCGTAAATGGCAAATGCCGGGGAGGTACTCTAAACTTAGGCCTGGAACGCTTCCAAATATAAAAAAATATCCGCCACCAATTTATCACCTCGATATATCACCAGTGTCCACCGCCTGTGGTGAGTAGTAAAAACGAGTGATAAACACTATTAAAAAAACTCGTGGATGAAAGAAGAAGTAGATCGTTCTACTCTCTCCTCCTGCATGGCTGTACAAGCATCAATAATGTGTTGCTGTATGTTCTCTAGCGTTGTTGGACATTTTGATAAACGGCATCCCTGACAGCTTCCCAAAGAAAAAAGTGTAGTGTCATAAGGTCCGGAGATCGGGCACGCCAATTATTGTTGGGAGGTGAGAGATGACTAGCCAGAGGAATGTGCTGATAACGCAATGTGTTAAGAGGAATGAAGTGTTCATGGGTAGCGCACGTATCGTAAACAGAGCCTGTGCTTGTGCTATGATGCGTTTAGGAAACATTGACCACTTACAGGATGAAGTTAATATGGTTTAACATTTAAAACTTATAAACGAATTAATAAAATATAATTGAACAAATTCATAGATTTCATTTCAGTTCGCCACACATCACTAACTTGTTTATATTAATTTGTCTGCTTATTAATGCATGCCATTAATAGAGATTTAGCTTTTAATTACAGCGGGGTGAACATTTACAAACTTTGTGTTGTGGTTAATATCACTGACGTGTGTATTTATAAGTATCACAAAGGGAGGTTGTCCCCTCTCCCCCAATATATAACAGAAGTCGGCGCCTATGTTCAGGAGTGATGAAAGCAAAAACCATAAGCGTATGTTTCAGCAACGCTTGCATATTAATTTCTCCACTAACATTTTTTCTCTCTTTCGATAGCAAGAGTTTTACTTTGAACCACGCAAGCTCATTGGGGTTCATCTCACCATATATGTAGGAAAACTTAATGCTTCATGATCATGTAATTTTAATATTTAGTCAATGCTGAACACTTTTTCTTGCCATTTATGGATCTTTATCAATATGTAGAGCTTAGATTTTCTCATGTCCCTTCACGAACGAGAAATGCTGTTTTGCAGTCATAATTTCACCTCTTATTTTACGGCGTATTTCGAAAGGGGCTTATTTTCCTGAATATTGCGGACCATCTTCCATTACCACAACACTCTTCTCTGGAAGGTTGGAAAGAAACTGATTGTTAATCCAAAGCTCAAAGTTTCTGAAATTCGTTTGACCATGGCAATCTCCCGAGTTTTTGCCTGCTTGAAAAATTAATAATGAATTGTTCACAACCATTTTGGATTCTGTATGGACGGCAATGTAACGGTTACCGAAATTCGGCTTAGTAAGTACGCTGGTTGACTTTCATTTTTCCAGCATTTCTTAATTGTTAAATTATTGTCCACAAAAATCTCAATATACAGAGGTGCCAAAAACTGTATACACACTTCAAGTAAAGAAAAAAACTGTATTAACGTAACAAAACTGAATTCACACACACAGAAAATGATGAGCACTAATCATCTTAGACTTTTACAGTTACAACAGTTGCTCAAAATGCCCACCATTGGCGTCGATACATTTCTCAGAACGTTGGAACTACTGATTGAGCAACGTTTGCGAAAGTGTCCTCAGTGATTGCAGCACATGCCGTTTCAATTTCATCCCTAAGTGCTGCCAGTGTAGCTGGTTTTCCACGGTATACAACATTCTTAATAGTTCCCCATAGGTAGAAGTCCAATGGAGTTAGATCCGGAGAACGCGGTGGAAACTCAATCGAACCTCTTCGTCCTATCTAGTGCCTTGGAAAATTGTCACCAAGGTATGCACGTACATCTCGTTGGTAATATGGTGATCTGCAAGATCTTCCCGTGTGAACATCGCATACGGTACCACGAGTGTCAATTTGTCTCAAATGCGTGCAATTGTTGCTGGCGTTGGCGGTTCTGTTCTGTACACACGCTTCAATTGCCTTTGAACTTCAACAACATTCTCGGTTTTCCAATACCACTTCAAAATTACTTTCCGCTGTTCAAACCATGATCTTGGCCCCATTTTGTTGTAGCAACGCTACCATAACGTAATGCGAGTCACATCTGTTTACGGAACATCATAAGACAATCCTGGCTTCATTTGTTCATTGTTGATTTACCTGTCACGTAGCAACGCTATCATGATATGAGTCACATCTGTTTACAGAACATCATACTACATATTACTGTTGTATTTCGGTCAAACTTTGAAACATATTAAATAGATATCTACTGTAAAAGTGTGTATACATTTTGGCACCCTCGGCATATATATTAAAAATGAACTCTTGGAACAATGTAACTAAAATAATAAGAACTAGGGAATCTGAAGAGAGAGAGAGAGTGTGTGTATGTGTGTGTGAGAGAGAGAGAGAGCGCGCAAAACAGGTGAGTCAGCCGCCCTTCCTTTTCTGTGGAAGGTAGTCCACCCTTCAAGGGGCAATTGCTTTAAGTTCATGTTCTTCTCTCATCAACTATTAATTGACCATTTTAGATAGAAGGAAGCTCGACATTGAGAGGAAAAGTGGTTTAAGAGACACCGTACTCGGCACTAAATTACAAATAAAAAAACATACGATTCGTTTACTGAAAGCTAATTCCGGATTTCCAGTCGATTTTACAAACTTTTAATTACAGTATACATAGCATGCAACTGAGTAAACGGCTCTGATAAAATTAACCTATCAAATGAGTCCAGTGTCAAAATCAGTTAAAAATTACATCCCGAGGTTATAATGGAATTATAATTTTAATAGTTCTTGGTTGTATAAATTTTGTCATGGAAAATAGTTTCTAAATATAACAAACTGAAGTTTTATGTAACATTCTGATTACTTTATAGGTATGTTAGAAATGAGGGCTTTCTGTCCCATTTGACCGAAAATGCGCCGCAAAATGATATTTTGAATGTCGACTGCCTTCACACCTCTGGTGTATGCTGTCACACAGAGTATGTGCCAGTGCTTCGCTACGTATTGAACTGACAAGTGCGTTGATATGCTCCTTATTTACGGGAAAGACGTTTGCGTACAACGCCTCCGTATATAGTGCAGGACAAGCCTTGGTGACCTTTTTTCTTGGAATTGAGGTTAGTCATCCAGTTACTTATTTATGTTACGTTGAGACGAGTGAGGTATATCAGAATTTGTTCTGGAAAAGAACGCTCATCACGTCTCTGGGATCTCTTTCAGTAGGGTTGAATGCTAACTGTGAACGAGTGTGAAAGTTTTATTTAAGGACGCTCTTTTAACATCTCAGGTCATCAGCGTAGTATGAAAGTAAATTATTAATCATTTATTCGTTATTCATTAAATGATTAACGCATCCTAATATATTCTTAATAATATGGGAAACATACGAAAGTAGTGGTGACAGCAGATATCTCGTCGCAATTTGTTACTCTTTAGACGAAACGGATAACGTTAGACACTCGGAACTCGGTATAATGGGGCGAGGTTATTAAGTTTGTCCCGCATTTCTTTTACTGTTGGGAGCTGGAGAGATGGCTAGTTACAGGAATGTGCTGATAACGCAGAATGTGTCAGAGGAGTGTTTTGTTTAAGAGTAGCCCACGTATTGCAAACAGACCCTGTGCTTCTGAATTCTTCACAAACACCTTTTGGGATCCTGCATGGACGACAATGAGACAGTTACCGAAATTCGGCTTAGTCAATACGCCTGTTTGACTTTCATTTTGCATTTCCTAATTGTTAAATTATTGTCGACCCAAGTCCCGCTAATATATATTAACGGGACTCCTTATATATATCCCGTTATTATAATAAACTCTTGGAACAATGTAACTAAAATAACAAGAACTAGAGAAGCAGAAATTTATTATATACATAATATTGCACAATAGTACGATTCTGTTCCCTAAAGTGGCGTATATTGCTTTCAAATACTTACAGCGCCATTCCATTTATATTTGGCTTTTTAATTAACATTTTTATTTTCCTTTAATTTTGGCAACTTTTCTATTTGTAGTTCGTTTTTTAAGAACTCATCTCGGAGAAGGAAATGCAATTATCTCATTTTTGACTATCACATAAAAATTTTGGACATGTAGAAACTTCCTTTCTCACTGAAAAAAACTCGCCAATGCAGCAGCGTATCCCATTCTTCTCAAAACCGCCACGGTGGTCGAGGTCGTTAAGGCACGGACTCGTGAGTGGGGGAGGCCTGGGGTTCCAAACCCAGCCGGACCGATCTCCCTGATTGAGGTTTTCTTCAGTTTTTCCTCAGTCCTCAAATAGCAAACGCCGAAGAAGTAACCTAAACTTAGGCTTGAAAAGTTTCCTTCCTTTAAAATAAATAAATAAATACTTTCCCAATGTATTATTTCATTTCATGTATCATCAGTGTCCACCGCCTGTGGTGCCTCAGCAGTAAAAACGGGCGTTAAACACTAATCAAAATCAATTCTTGTCAAAAACGTTCGAATTCACTTTTATGCTCCGGTCTATTTCTAGTCAGAGAAGACTCGCCGTCTTCAACCCGTTCTCTTCTTACCCTGGCAGTTGTTCTTACTGGAATACAGGTATAGCCCAGGATACCCGTAAGTTTGTTTTAATCTAAATTTTATTGTCTCATTCATCACAAGCAGTTATCAATATTCTCAATTGCTTGAGCTTTACTATATATAAATTGTTTTTCTTTCGTTGTTGTGACACACCCATTATTTGTTTGTATATTTAATTAGTACGTCAATATACATGCAACACTGAATTAAAACATGCAATTTAAAACGTCCAGCTGTTCACTATTAATATTCCTCTTTCGTTAACGCAAAGAGAACGTTCCGCCGTAAGTGTGTGAATAGATGATACACTGCACAATGCTATACTTGGCAGATAAAGCCCTCCTCTCCCGCATACGTCTTCAGCTCCCAACAACACTTCTAATGGAAAGAACACAACACAAACTGCTCTAACATTGGCTACATTTTTAATTAAAATTATTTTACGCGTTAGTTATTAAGAAGAAAACCGTTAAAAGGTACCAAATGTTGGTTTAAAAATTCACCAGGATTTCAGTTCTACGTTTAACGAAAATGTTTTATGTGCAATATTAATGAGAGAAAAAAATGTTTTGCAAGGTTGGTTACAACTTATATAAAAATATGTACATAATTTAGAGGAAGATGGCAATATTGTATATGCGAAGACTTGTCAATAAAGACTGAGATTTTTTTCCTTCACAAAATGGGGATATCGCGGTGAAACAAAACAACATGAGAATAACATATCTCACGTGGCTTATGGAAAAAAATAGGAAGCGCATAAATGCATTCGGCTATGTATAGGACGCCAGCTATTTTTCAGTCGGCTGCGTAAATTAAATGGAAGTCTGTTCGCAATGAGAGATACGTTGCCTAACATTTTGCTTCTGCCTACATAAATCCGATAAAGAAACGTACACGATGTTTCATTAAGCATATGGCGATGATGTTCTGCCACAATTAACCGCACTTCAGTGGTTAAAGAGAGCATGCTCCAACCACCGCAGTGAACGATACTATGATTAATACAGCTGCCGTCATTGTTCGGGAAGATCGACGAATAACCGTGGATAGACTGGTAGAAAAGTTACAGATTTCCCATGATAGTGCGTTCACCGTTCTGCACGATCGGTCTGTGGCAGAAGGGTTTCCAGATTGCCGATATTTCAGCAGAAGATGGTGGGAGTTTTTTTTTTTATTTTTTTTTTTATTGATTTATTTATGGACGCTCTTTAACATCTCAGGTCATCAGCGTCCCATTCAACTCAGGGCGTGAAAGGGCCGACAAAGTTTTCTCAGAGGCCTCTCTTTCGCTTGAGGTTCTTTTTCGTGCCGTAAATGTACATGGGACCCACGGCTTTACTTCCCTTCCGAAGGAAGCCATACGCAGGATATGGTGCGAGTGGAAGTGTGTCGGGAGCTTCAGCATCTGGTGGAGAAGAACGGCGAGACAAACATGAATTGCACCTTTACAGGTTACGAGACTTGGTTTCACCATAATGATAACGAAAGCAAACAGGCAAGCTCAATATGGAAATCACCTGGTTATCCGACACCAAAGAAGGCCAAGGTTGTTCGGTGGGCGGGAAAAATTATGGTGATTTCGTTCCTTGACTGCCGTAGAATGGCTTATCAACATGAAGACATTATTAAAAGACTGTTTTCAGTACCATGGCCGAACACATCCGACGAAAACTCCCTGAGCTGCATCCATCTGGATAATGCCTTCACGATGACAATGCACACCTTAAGTGTTTGTTGTTGCTTGTCACTTAGGCAGGGTAAAATAAATAAATTAAAAAACAGAAGTCGTGCCCCACCGTCCATAGAGCCCGGACCTATCTTCGTGGGACTTTTTCTTTTCCCTCGTCTCACAAACGAGCTGCGGTGCCTCCGTTTTGGTTCATCAACGGATGTCGTGAAGGCGGAGGTGGTTCTGAAGACAATGTCAAATGACATCTTCCAGAACTGACAGGTAAGTTGGAATGAATAGTGTTTAACGCCTGTTTTTACTACAGAGGCACCATAGGCAATGGACACTAATGATACATGAGATGAAATGATAAAGGAAAAGGATTTATTTTTAAGGAAGGAAACGTTACAGACCTAAGTTTAGGGTACATCCCCGGCATTTGCCATTTATGACTGAGGAAAACCTGGAAAAAAAAAAAAAAAAAAAAAAAAAAAACTCATCCAGTGAGGGCGGTCCTGGCGGATTCGAACCCCAGACCTCCGCTTAAGAGTGCGCACCTTAACGACCTCCGCCACCCGTGGCAGTCAGATAAAATCGTCAAGTGCATACAACTCAATGGGGACTACTTCGAAAAATACCATTCCAACCTTGACCCTGCCTAGTGCGCTTTTTCGTAATTAAATAATTCTGTCTTTACTGACTAGCTCTCCTAACACACATTCTATACTACGGCTCTAACAAGCTACACGACGTACCAATGACCAGAGAGTATTCACTTAGGAACAACTCTTAACGTAGATGATTTTTCCCTCCAAATATTTTCATCGATTTATAACGAGTGCATTAGTTTGTTGTACTGGCACTTTTAAATCATCAGTAATGAAAAAAAAAAACTTTCCAGGAATCAGAACATCTAAAGAAGAACGCTTGCTTTCGTAAATTAAGTAAAGTGCTACTTACATGTAGAAGTACTATTTGAAAAAGTTGAGAACTGTGGAAGCTACGAATTCAGTACATCCTTAATCTTGTTTTGATACATTTTATCATATGAGAACTTTTCGTATTGTGCATGCGTATTTTAGGAATGCACACCTGTCCGTAATTTAGGTAACTTTCCCATTCTTCATTTACTAACCATTTCCATCACCACTACACTTAAAATAGGACATGCAAAGCTCTTTTCTCGATAAAATAGAAAGAAATTATATTTTCTTTTTAACCAAGCGTCAGTAAACACCCAAAAATGTATTCAGAAGAATCAGAATTAGAACAATTTAGGTTTCGTCACAATAAATAAAAGTCACCTCTTTAAAAAGAAACTGAATGCAACGACATGTACTACACAAACTTCCATAAGATAGGATTAGACGAGATGACAGAAACAATCTAATGTCCTGAATTACTGTGATGATATAATGGTGCTCACTTGTTAAAACAGTATATATATTTATTTATTTTACAATGGCTGCGGTTTCCATTCCTTCAGTGTGTTACAGAATTAACTTGTTTCAAATTATTTTTTTCCATACAGGCATAAAGAAAAGGCATGCTAGGAAACAAACTGAAATGTCTTCTGAACATAATTTTAAAGCAATTATTTACCATTGACCCACCACTGTTCAGTTCAACTGAGACCTGAACAGAACACCACAGATAAATTATTTATGCACAACCACCATGCAAATACAGAAGGGAATACATTCATTAAATAAGAGTTATCTTGTGCAATCATAATTTGGAAAACATTAAGGTGTAATGAAAGCATACATAAACCTGTACTGTAATTGAAAACATTTTATTTCAAAAAGTTCCATTGAAAGCTAAACTTCTGTCTGCCATCAATTACTCTGTTGCATTGCATAATTTTGTTTCAAACAATTCTGGTAAAGGTATGTTTATGATATATAATTATAAATAATTTTAGTTTGTATTTAGTTCTTTACTAATGGTGTCAACTGTAAATTATAAATAAGTAAATTATAATTCCTGATGTAATTTTCTCCATTATTTAAAAAATGTAAGAATAATCTTTTTACAGAGCCTTATACAACAGTATAATGCATATTTCTTTGATGACAAGCTAATTACTATTTCTGTGAATGAATTTTAACCACTCTTCATGATTGAACAGATATGGCTCAAACCATTTAATGATAAGATTTGGTATTTCAATAGATACTTGTTAAGATCATATTATCTATTAAATCAAAGCACTTTCATATGTCTAGAAATTATCCCAAACCTATTTCCTTATCATTTACTGATTCCTTTACATTTTTCATAAAAATTGTACCGTGTTTTGTTGGCCTTTCTTACCTAAATTCATGTTGATTTTAACCAATAAAGGTTATTTCTTTAAAAATTATGTTAGTCTCATAAATTGTTTCTGTTTTCTTGGGAAACAAGAGTAACAACTGTTCTGTAGTCGCATGTTTCAATTACTAATGGCTGAAACTTTTGAAGCTTCTGAATGTACTAAGAAATGATAATGACCAATTTATTATTTGACTTAATGGATATATTATAATATACCTACTTTAAGACTTAATGATATATTCATGAAGTTATAGGGGTATGTATAACATACTATTTACTTTATGTTACTTAAATCTAAAATTTCAAGTACCTAGTAATTAATTTCTCCAAATTAGAATACCTTTAAGCTACAGATATCCATGGTAAAGCAAATGTGAATTCCATAAGTATTATGATGCACACATTAATAATCTATCAGGAGTATTAACCAAGAAAATAAAGAAAATTAAGGGGAAAAAAAACTCTTCCTTACTATACTTATTCAAACTCCTTTAATAAGTGAAGCTAGGAAGAGAGATTTTTTATAATAGTTAAGCTCACAATGGGTTATTCATTCTCCAATTTGTATGAACCTGAACCAGAATAGTGAATATCTTTATATACTATTTGTCTACATGCTCATTTCATAAAAATGTCATTCATTCATTCATTCCTGCTAACTACAAATCATTCTTCAAATTAAGCATTGTTCTTATAGGATACAAATAAATACAATACACAAAACTGAGTACCTACCCAAGCTCTAAACTAGGCAAGTGGGAAAGAGTGGATTAATGTTGCCCAGTGGGCTGGTCAATAGTCATTCAAGCTTTGTTAATTCATCAGCAGTTAAATATAATCTACACCATCATTCATACTTATAAGGCATTCCAAGCTTCACACAAAGCAATAATTTAAAATATATTCCAATACTTTCTCTAATATAAGCTTTATTATAAAAGTACAGGGAAATCCAATTACTACAAATGTAGACTATTTAAAATACAAACATAGAATTGAATAACAAGAACTTTCTGCTCTGTTTAGTGTGATAAAAACCCTCATAGGTTGCCATATTAATAGAAAAATGTAATTTTATATAAGCACATATACAAATTTTATATGAACTGCAATCAGACACAGAAGGCAGCAATTGCATTTATGCCTAGCATAACTAAAACCTTAAGTTTACCGACTTTTCAGTTTACTTAACAAATTCCTGGTGGGTTAATGAACTAAAGCTTTTAAAATTATTCAGTACCTTAGGTGGCTAATTTAATGCAAGAACAACTTGAATGAACTCAAGAGAGCAGATGGTTAGTATTTTTTCCAAGCAAATACAATGGATGTGTAAATTACACGGTTCTTGGATATTACACAAGCAAGTTTTGGGACACATTACAAAATTGTTGATGTGACGGGCTAGAACGAACATAAAAATATGAAGCAAAGATAAATATGCATCAATTGTATATAAAAAATCTCAAAGTGCACACTGTCAACTAGAAATTCGCGAATAAGTTAACAATCTAGTACAAACAGTAAGAAGTTCAAATAACAGAGAACAAATATCGTAGCTGTTGTAATAAGATTTTTCTTAAGGCAGTTTCTAGTCCAGTTTAACTATACTGACACAGCTTGACATTTGTCTAATAATGACAGCTCAGGTACCTACCTCATTCAGTGGCGTTCCTGAGCTTCCTTTGATTTACTCCTTTCCGGAAAACAAGATTAAAGAGCTCCTAAATATGGCTGGAACTGTCACTTTTAGCACGTGTCACCAAATTGTGATGTCAACAGATGCATAATTCAATGCATTACTGGAGCATTGTTATTTATAGTACTCAAAAACTTAAAGAGTTAATAAGTATTTCACTTAATGATGAGCACAAAAAAGTTCTAAATTCAGTTACAGTTGGAGAATGAAATTGGAAATGCTGCTCTTGATCCCAAGTCTGTCATGAATTATTGCACAATAAATGCCATTTCTTTAGGTTCTTCATTACTTACGGCATTTTAAACCTTCTTCGTCTGAAACCTAGCTATAGTCACCGAAACAACGTGCAAAACGTCTCCACCTCTTAGCACTACTCCAAACATAAGGAAACAAGCACACGTGCAACTCTCAATTTCGCACCCAAACATCAGCTGACCAACACTGAACACCACTCACGGCAAGCGAGGAGTGGTAGGAAATACTGGAAACACACTCCAGCCGGTTGTCAACATTAAAAACTTAAATCGTCACTTCTGTATATTACTAATAATCTACAGAAATTATAAGCATAAAGACAAAGTAACAGAATCATAACATTTTGGTATCCCATTTAATACACTACAAAATACCTTTCAAAGTACCAAAATAAACAAAACTTTAGCAGTTGCCTGTAATGCAGGATCAGCTTGTACATACGTGCTTTGCATAGACACATGCTCCATCTTCTGGTGAAAATTGTAAGCCTCTCTTAGCCAGTCGGTAGTGCAGGCACCAATTGAACTTTCCGGTAACTGGGAGTAAAAAACAAATAAATAAATTCCAGCTTTCAGCTCACCTATTAGCCCCAGAAGTGGTGTAACTAGTATAAAACTATTCAGAATGAATAAAAAATAAATAAATATACAAAAATAAAAATCGATTCACCAGCTAAATAAGAATATCACATTATTCTTAATACTCAATTTTGCAAAAAATAATCCCATATCTCAGAGTGGAGTGAAAGTAAGAAAAGTACACTGCATAATTCTTTCTAATGTAGGTTTTTAAGGTAAAAAAGACTGCTTAGAAATTATGCTATTTATATGTATATTCTAATTCAATTCCCGATTAACTTCTAATCCTAGAAATATGAAGTTTGAAACTTACATAGAGATATAATTTTTTTTATTGAATACTAAGTTCAGGAAAGTTCTCATTTTAACTTTTGAACTGAATAACTTAAGTTGTTAATGTAACTAAATTGCATCACCAATAATTCACTTCATTCATTGTTCTGAATACCTATGGCATAAAAGTTAATTAAAAAAAGTTCTAAGGCTGACAAAAAGCACCAAATCTCTCAAACAGTCTCTATGTATACAATAAAAGAAATGGAGAAAGAAATACTCGCATGAAATTATATTTCTGATGTATTTATTTATCAGAAGACTTAAAATTTCTTTTCTCTTGCATTGGGTGTATAATTTAATGTCCATCATTATTCTATGTTATGTCGTTCTGGTGGTAGTGGTAACCAAACTTGCCTCCCAAACCCAAATTGCGGGTTCAATCCTGACCAGAACAGATGCATTTTTTCGGGTATAAAAATCCTAAGTAGATTCTTCAAAGCTGTGGGTCCCATGTTGTAGATTTAAGGTGTGTAAAAGAACCTCAAGCCTGAAAGAAGAGAACTCTGAGCAAAATTTAGCAGTCATTTCATGCCTTGAATTGAATGGAACTCTGATGATCTGAGATGTTAAAGAGCATTCGTAAATAAACCAAATGAACAACAAACTTCTCTGCTATGTTCGTTTCTTGTCATTTCTTCCACTTTCTGTGATATTTATACAATTTTTCCTAAAGTACTTTTATTTTAGTTCAGCATTAGTACAAACATAAATAATTTCTGGTTATTTATCTGTATTTAACTTAATGGTTGTAATGATTTAAAATTTAAAAAAAGGGAAATGCTGGAATATTTTAATTACAGTCCCATGCAAATTAATCAGAATAAGCTAATTTTTTTCATAGTTTTCCCAATTGTTGGCAACAGTGTGCCACACATTCCTTATTCTTAAATCCCACTCTCTTTATGCATTCTTTGCACTGTTATTCATTATTAATTAATCTGCATTATGACTGTTTTAGGATAAAAGTGTATTAATTTTGATGTCTCGTCACTTTTGAGGAATTATAAGGTTTCCTTGTGCAATTAACGAAACCTATGTCTTCAATGGATATAACTCCCAGGAAGAGTAAGTAGTACAATTGTAGCATTATATCAGGATACTTCCATGCACAAAGATAGTTAGCTACCAAATTCATTGTAGGGACTATGAAAAGAAATTACTCATGGCAAAAACAGACTGACTCACTTTCATCAAATAAAAAGGGAAACTGTGGCAGGAAAAAGAAAATGAAGCCAACTGATGAACATTTCCTCCTCAGAAGAAGCAAATAAAACACCAGGCTTACTATTGTGGACTTGGCATGTTAATTGGGGGAAATAGGGGTGAATCTGCACATTTCTAATGTACGTTGTAGATTTCTGGCTGTTGGAAGGAAAGACCACACAAACCTGCAAAGAAACATCTTCTAACCAGAGAAATGCACAGGAAATATCCCTTGTGGGCACCTAATCATCAGAATTGGACAATAGAACACTGGAAGGTATTTTCTCTGATGAGAGTCACTTTGCAGAGTAGGAGGAGAGGGTTCAATATGGTGTCAAGTGAATAATGAGGCAACAACTTCAGCACATTTGCAACAGACCCTAAAACACCCCATGAAGAAGAGGTTTTGGGGTGTTTCATGCATAAAAAAATCGTGACCCTTGGTGCCAATTGCCAGGATGATGAAATGTGTCCACTACATCCAAGTACTGGAAGGGAGATTTGTTGGAGAGCTGCAGAAGAGGTTTCCTGAAGGTGACGGAATTTCCAGCAAGATTTGGCTCCTTGCCATACTTCAAAGAAATTGAAGAAATTCTTCAGTGAGAACAATATTCATGTGTTAGAGTGGCCAGTGACATTAGTGAGAAAACTTATAGGTTATTTACAAATGGAGACTCCAAAAAAAAGATGCATGATAAGAGTCTCTAGTTATGGTCTGGTTTTATGATGATGAAATTAAAAATAAGTGCTTAAAGCATGTCAAATCTATATCAAATTGTGTAAAGCTACTTATAGAAAAAAACAATAACATATTAGCCATTAGCATTGATTAAAATTGTGTATTAGGTGAACACCATAAAATATTAAATTAGTATTTTATTTCAACTTATGTATTCACTTTTTTACACTTTACTCCATTCATAAAAAAGTGAATACATAAGTTGAAGTTATACTGCCACTCCATTGTCAACAGCTTTGTAAGTACAATATTTAGTATTTTATTGTTGTGTTTTAAGTATTGTGTTAATTCACATGGAACTTTACAAATTATCATTATTTCTTAAAAAGTATTGGAAACAAAAAAGTTTTATTTTTAATACATTTATGCTATTCAAATCAATACATTCTTCTAAAAAGCTTAACTAGATATATCTTTCCTGAATACTATATATTAATTTTGCAATTTTTTATGAGGAAATCACGCAAATTTCACTAATTTTGTTCCACTTACTTGGAAATGTTTCAGAGGCTGTTGCATTCATCATCAGCATAGTTCCATTGTCAGCTTTCTAGGGTGTTTTAAGATATTGCTCTTTGATTTTATGAATTTAGTGATGTGGTTACAGTTGTTTAGAATATAAAAAAATTAACTAAATTTTCTTTGTTTTTGTTTATGAATATATTTTTTCATATTGATAATTCTATGGTCCTTAGAATGGCTTTTAATAGTTTTGGTTCATTTTGGAATTTGTCTTTTTTTGGCCCGAATTGGTATTCTATTGCTGATTTCTGCATATGCTTATATTTTACATTTCTTATGTGTTCGTTAAACAGTAAGGTATTTTTTTTTTAATTTTATTTCCCCTCTATATTGTAGTCTTTGCACCTGATTTTGAAAATTTCTGCTTGTTTTCATGACAGAATCTTGTCTTTTTCAAACTGTATTTGTTTACTGGAGTCAAAATAATGTTTGCATCTTTAAATATATTTTAGAATTTTAGGTGTGCCCATGAATGGAATGTAAATTTCTTGTACATATGATCTCCTTTAGAGCCATTCAGTGTGGTGATGTCTTTTATTTGCTTTTATTTTTTTAAATGTTTCTATTATCTTGTTAGCCAGATATATTGTGTAGCCATTTTTCTGGATTTATCTATGATGCTTTGGTACTTAGATTTGTAGTCTGTCTTGCTCATTGATAGGTTTATCAATCTGAATGTGAGGCTTTTGATTATTATGAGTTTATGTTGTTTTGAGATTTGGCAGTTGTTTTTGATGTAATTATTAGTATGGGTATCTTTCCTGAATATGGCAAATTCCAGTATATTGCCATTTTTTATAATTTTTATATCCAGGAAGGGAAGATCATTGTTTTCTATTTCCATTGTGAATTTAAAAATGCTTTCTTGTAACTCGAGTAGTTTTATTGCATCCTCTTTCCATTTTTCATTTACTGTTATAAAGACATAATCTACATAATGGTACCAATATTTGAATGTATGTGGAAAAGCATGTACTAATTTTGTTTCTAAGGAACTCATGTACCTATTTGCTAAAATTGGTGACCATTCCCTTTGCTAGACCATTCTTTTATGTATAGATAGACATTGCCTCTGAAGTGAAGTTGGTATGATAAATGCAAATTTTGGTAAGGTTTAGATATTGTTCCATCACTTCCCTAGATAGGTATTTTGAGGTTAACCATTTCTTTACGATAATTAGTTGTTTTTTTTAGGAGTATTAGGAAACAGAGATACTGCATCATAAGAAATTAGCAAATGCCTGTTTTCTAGTTTCACATATCTGATTCTTTCTATTAATTCTGAAGAGTTTATGTTTTGGCTTTTGCATTTTGACAAAGTTAAATTTTTTTAAAAGGTAATTGGCTAAATTGTGTGTGGATGAATATATTGTGTTTTCTATAGGTCTTGTTTTGTTACCAGGTTTATGTATTTTAGGTTGGCCACAGCTTCTGGGTGTGATAGGGTTGTTCGGTAAAATATGTATATATTTTTTTTCCTTGTGTAGAATTGTTACTTTTCTAATAATTTGTTTACTGAACTAATATATTTTTGGGTAGAATCAGTTTCCATTTTTTCCTAATCCTGCCATATTAGTAAAAGATACATGCTATTTTCATAATCTATTCATTGCCTATTTTGTTTTCTTTGTCAGTCCTACTATAAATAATGACTTAAGTTCAAGTGGAACAAAATTAGTGAAATTTCAGTGATTTCATCATAAAAAGTTGCAAAATTATACTATATTTCACTGTGAAAAATCCTGCTATTTAAAACTATACTATATATTAATTTCAGAGTTCATCTTGTTTCAGCTGACATCTTTGAAAATATTTGCACCAACATACTATCTTTTAGATACAAGCATCAATATTTTTTGTTGCAAAATTATTATTAATAACATATGATTATTCATATGTTATTCAGGATTTCAAACTTTGCAGGAACAGGGAAAGTATAACAGAAGGGAACACATCAGAAAATGGAGAATCTTCCTCAAGTTATTCAGTCAATGAACTTCTGAATTCTGTGCTAATCACCATGGCTTTAGACTTCTCAGGACCAAACTTCTTATTTGAAGTTCAGCATGGAGTCCCTAGAGTAGCTAAAGGAAAATAGATTTGCTGAGAAACTATTAGAATAAGAAAGTAATGCTTCATATATCTGCACACACAATTTGAGAGTTATCTCCATCTTTGAAAATACTTCTCTCTGCCATGCTATCCAGGGGTGATTTCTGCATGTAGGAAGAGGGGAACTTAATATTTATTAACTATAATTGTTAATTGGAATATTTATTTAAATTGTACATAGGAAACTATAGACAACTGAGGGGTAATATATTCTATTAGAACTTACTAAATAAGTTCACACTAACTCCATTTACTTATACAATTAGGACATGTTTGGGGTGCAATTGCTCCCATCAGCAGCTGTTGACTGATTTCTCAATGTGCTGACTGGATCCCAAGGTGCTTTTGTGTTGGTCTCTTGTCAACATAAGGAAACATTTAACTTAGAATATTTCAGTTGTTTCACTGCCAATAGCTTCTAAATATATTAAATATTGAATAAATATTGTGTTTGCCACTCTAAAGAACTTTTGAAGGTTGAACAGGCTCTGTGAAGTTTCATGGCCTCCAACTACTACTAAATAAAAGGGAAATGCCCTTGTAAAAATTATGGAGAAGTTTCAGCTGAAATACGTTGAATTTAAATTTTAGTTGCTAGATTTTCAGCAGATTGGTGTACTTTATCATGAGTATTCAGTGTTGTTATTATTACTTTTCTTGTGGTGGGTAAATTGCAAGAATATGAAATTGAAAATCTTTATAAGGAACATTTTATTGGTTTAAACCATCGTGAAGGAAAGGAATTTGTGTTTGAAGATTGTCCAAAACTTGCATCAACCATATTTTATGAGATTACATTTTTCTGTGAATAAATATAGTGAATTTCCAGGATATGTGATTGTCCGCAGTAAAATAAATTATTTTTGGCCTATTTGGTGCCCGAGGACAAAAAATAATTTGAAAGCATCACAGGTTTAAATAATTTTGGCAATATATTGAAATTACAAATAAATCCAATGTGATGAGTCAATTTCTTACATTATTTTATTTTGCTTATTTATAATTTATTGGGGTAAATATTGTTCTATTTGTTTTAAAATTTGTTTCTAACAATGGTTCCTGCACATAAAATATAGGAGTTACCATTGATACTTTCCCTACTGCTTATAATGGGCAATTCAAAAATCCCAGAAAGAAATTTAAATAACTGTGTACATCTAATTGTTTCCAAATTTTAATTACTTTTTTATATGTACTTAATGTCTATTTTCACTGTTAATGCACCGCCTGCAATGGATACTGGTGAAATGAAATAAAATAATAAATTAATGCATCACAGGCAGTGGATACTGATAAAATGAAATAAAATAATAAGTTAGGAAAGATCATTTATTTGGGAAGGAAACATTCCAGATTTAAATTTAGGGCACCTCCCTAGCATTTGCCATTGATGAGGATTAGGATGGCAACAATTTATATTCAGTTTTACATTTTTAAAATTTTTATTTGAATTTTTCTAAATGTCTTGCATTATGATGAGTTCACAATTTTGAACACAAATGCCATCTATCAGAACCAGAAATCAACGTGGAATTTCTTTATTGCACATATTGTTTCATGCTGGTTAAATTCTTTGAAGGTATTAGTGGTTTATGCAGAAAGACAACAACAGATGTAGCAAATGTGTTTAATTATTACTTACTTAATGTAATAAAAAAGCTTAATTTTACTCTGGTGATAAAAGAAGTGAATTAAGAATTTTACAATCTCACTGCACAATCAAAATAATGAACTCAAACCAAGTACCACTACTGCAGTGGAAATTAGTAATATAATCAGAAAACTACAATAAAAACTGTTCCTGCTATGATGAGATTAACAGCAAAATCATAAAGGCCTATGCAAGGGAAATTAGTATTCCCATTAGTCATTTGTAACATATGTTCAAAAAGAGAGAATAGGAAAATGCCTCCAATTACAGGCACATAGCTATTTCACCTACATTTTCTAAGATGTTTGAAAAAGTAATGCACAATAGGCTTTACCATTATCTTGAAGGGTACAATATTCCATAGTTAATGATCAGTTTGGTTTTAGGAAAGAAATTTCAATTTAAAATGTAATCTTTAAACTCACTAATGAAATTTTAACTGCATTCAATAAAAGAATACATGTAGGAGGAATATTCTATTATTTAGCAAAAGCTTTCAATTGTGTCAGTCATGAAATTCTGATAAATTAGTTTTCTATGGAATATAAAACCAATATTTAAAATTGTTTATATCCTACCTTGACAAAAAGAAGCAAAAAAGTACAGATAAATTGTTCCTTTAAAAATAAAAACAATGCATCAAAGTAGGAAATAATTAAACATAAAGTGCCTCAAGAATCTGTCCTGGACCCTCTTCTTTTTCTGATGTATATAAATTACCTCTCTTTATCTAAGAGGTAATACTGTTCTATTTGCTGATGACACAAATA
The DNA here is from genome assembly GCA_030762175.1 of Metallyticus violacea. Lineage (NCBI taxonomy): Eukaryota > Metazoa > Arthropoda > Insecta > Mantodea > Metallyticidae > Metallyticus > Metallyticus violacea. Next base: position 139,368,929 of record CM060846.1, on the reverse strand, counting down.
GAACTGTATTACCTATATGACAACACAAACATATGACAAATAAATGAAAACAACCTTAATGTTTGTGTCATTAAATTAACTCTATATCTGTGCTCATTGTGTTTATGGTTCAAAGCAAACATTGTCTTAATTTAGATAAAATAAATATTATGAAGTTCATCACTTACAGATCTCCAAATCCCCCCTTACAGATAGGAAATTGTAACAGTGTACTTCTACAAACCAAAGATATTAAGAATTGATAACTGTCTGAAGGGGAAATTTCACATTGATTTTATCATACCTAAACTTAGCAAATATACATATATCACCTGTGTACTGCCATAGGGAGGTCTGGGTTTCGAATCCCACCAGGACTGTTCTCCCTGACTGAGGTTTCTTCCAGGTTTTCCTCAGGCCTCATAAATGGCAAATGCCAGGTAGGTACCCTAAACTTAGGCCTGGAATGCTTCCTTCCTTAAAAAAGTTCTTTCCCAAGTTTATCATATCATCTCATGTATCATCAGTGTCCACAGCCTGTGCTGCCTCAGTAGTAAAAATGGGCATTAAACACTTATAAAAAGGGGGGGGGGGACATTCACGCAGAAACCTCTTTAGAAAATTAGAAAATTTAACACTTCTAATTTATATTATAACTCATGAAATTTTATACAAGAAATTAAGAAAAATTTATACAAAACCAAAATATCCATGACAAAAATACTAGGTATAAGCAAATCTACATAGACCATTTTCAACACTTTCCTGCCATCAAAAAGAAGTTTATTATGAATGCATTTTAATAAACAAAACTCTTCCCTCTAGCCTAAAAGCATTAATAATAATTAAAGGTAAATCCTTCAATTCTGCTCTTAAAAATACCTGTGTAAAAAGGGGTACTATTCTGTAAAGATTATATGAGTGATATACATTATATAACACTGGAAAAAATTTAAATCAATGTATATGTAAATATGTATATATTGAGATTTGCATGACAATTTTCTCTGTTTGGTTGGGTTGTTCTAGCAGTTGCATTATTTTTCATTTTTGTCATAAACATGTACATATACATTTAGACTATTTTTTTATAAATATAGAAGAATATGTACTATATAATCATTATAAATAACAAATTCTATAATATAACCAATTATTGTTACAAAATCACTCAAATTTCACTAATTTTGTTCCACTTACTCGGACATGTTTCAAAGGTGATTGCCTCCATCTTCAGCTTGGTCCCACTGGCCGCTTCCCAGTGTGATATTAAGATGTCGCTCTGTGGCTTTAATGAACTTATTAACGAGGTAGCTGTTGTTTGGGAGATCAAAGTTAACCAAAATTCTTTATGTTTATAAATATATTTTCCCATACTGTTAATTCTATGGGCTTTTCAAGAGCTTTTAACAGTTTTGGTTCCTTTTTGAATTCGTGTTTTTTTTTTTTTTTTTTTTTTTTTGCCAAAAATGGTCTGCCACTGCTGATTTTTCTGTGTGTTTATATTTAACATTTCTCATGTGTTCCTTACAGCATATGGTAATATTTCTTTTTGTTTTGCCTATGTATTTCATGTCACTGTCTTTGCAACTGATTTCATTATGAAAACAAAGAATTTTTGGTTAACTTTCATCTCCCAAACAGCAGCTACCTCATCAATAAGTTTGTTAAAGCCACAGAGCGATATCTTAATATCACACTGGGAAGCAGCCAGTGGGACCAAGCTGAAGATGGAGGTAATCGCCTTCGAAACATGTCCAAGTGGAACAAAATTAGTGAAATTTGAGTGATTTTGTAACAATAATTTGTCATATTATAATATATTTCATTGTGAAAATTGCCGATACATAAAACTACTTAACAAATTTTATGTTCTTAATTTTTTGTAATTATTTTGCAAACTCAAGGAATGTTCTAGAAACTGAAGTGAAAAATAAATTTTTGTAGTCATAGAAAATATTAAAATATGATTATGATGGATGTAGAGAAGGCTTTTTAAACCACTTACGTATGATAAAGCTTATGACAGCAAATGGCAAATTCAATCTCTAAATCTTGTCACACGCTATTTCAAATTCTGAAAATGCAAATTGAAATTCTCTTCATCAGTAAATGTCACTAATCATAAAGATCAAGGGAATGTATAATATAAGAAACAGGACCTGTTGGAGTTAATAAGAAATAGAAGTCATCCAACTTGAAATCATTTTATTGTATTATAGTTTACAAAAGCTCATAAATAAAATCTCTCTTAAAGTAATTCAATAATGGCAAGTTCTGGCAGATTACTTACTGAAGGTGTGCTCAAGTGTAATACAAATACAAACTAATTTACCAATATCTGTCAAATTTGGCACTGAAATGGTGTTACAATTTTTGAAGAAGCTCATAATATTGTTTGAATATATCAATGCCATTTCTTATAAATAAATACAGTAAATAACACAATTTGTCCAAAAGCACCATTATACAGTATTTATTAGCAAAATCTATGTCATATTCAAAATATGGAAGGTAATTCATGAAATCTCTGCTTACAAAATACTAGGAGTATAATATGTTCACATCTACCCTTCCAAGTCTTTGAAAACTAAAACCAGCAAATGCAAGTAAATATATATAAAAAACCAATGCAACTACAATCATTGATGTTTTAAAAGCTTAGTTTGCATGTAGTGAACAATTACATTCTTCCATTTGATAATCCCACAATTAAAATTTTAGAAAAGTAACTGTTATTAGGACTTCAAAATAGCTAAAAACTGAACATTTAAAATTTCTGGTCTGATTAGAATTTATGTCCTGGTCTTTATTTTAGTCTTATTGTATGTTGAAAGCTTACTTTTAAATGTAATCTTTTTGCTAAATCTATATATATATATATATATATACAAATCATTGGTGGATTTCAAAGAAAATATATACAAAAATCTACATACTGTTGTCTTTTTTTTTTTCTTCAAAATGTTAACTTTTCTAGTTTTTTATATGATTACAAATTCTGTTCATTACAGTGAATAGGTTAATTACTGGAACCTTCTTCCTAAACATTAGTTCAGTCATATCTCTGCTGGTGCAGAGGGAAATTAATTAATTTTATGTAGCTTAATTTACGTTGAAATTATTATGGTTGTTGCATATCCCATCTATAAGGTCTCAAATGAAATATGCCTGACTGCAACCCACAAGTTTTTGGAGGGGACATAAATTGAAAATGACTAGTTCATGGCTCATGCATTTACTGTGTTTCTGATAGAGTGCCTTTGTATCTGCTTCTGAATCTACAACTTTCTTTGAGCCATACAATACAACTCTGTCTACATATCTGCATATTCTTAGGTAAGTAATCATATTGTACTAACAGCACTATAACCCTGATGTACATCTGCATAACTCAAGCTAAAACCAGTACCTAAATCATAAAAACCTCAATTTTTGCACAAACAAAATTTTCAAAATGTTCAGCTACTCTTTTGGACATCTTGTGCCCTGGATATGATGAATTATACATATTTAAAAGCTTATTATGCTTGCTAAAAACCTCTCGATAAACTTTGTACATTTAAAAATATGAAGAAATGAGAGATGGTAACAAACTATTGAGGAAATTTCTCAAGTTTCTAGTACTGGAGGAATTTTAGAGGCACAGAAGTTAATGGAGTGATCCCAAGAATAATGAGAAGGCACTGAATACAATCAATACAACAAAAATGGCCCTAAATTCAAAATTGTTATGCATTTATGGAGAAAGAGCATTTTATGGAATACTTACCAGTCAATCTCAAATGCACTTTGTGGAACAACTGGTTGCATCTACATATGATTTTTCTGCCTACCAACCACAAGGAAATTCTATAATCTTTAAAGATAAAAATCTCCAGTTAATAGCTATGGCTTTATTTAGAGCCCAAGTGACCGACATTTAGGAATATTAATGTTTATAGCCTATCCTAGCCAACAATTTAAATAAATATGTATAATTGTATTACAAATTGCTTGCTTCAGTGAAAATTTCTGTTCTCTGTACAGCAGCTTTGTTTTTTATTGTAAACACTCGTGCACCCTTTAGATGCTCTGGTGCAAGTTCTGTGAACTCCGAGCACTTATGGTAATTCTAATGATACTAGAAGTACATTCTGCCAACATCTGAGCCCCTCTCCTCAAACAGTCATCTTAACATGTTGAACTTGGTGGAACAGCGTGCTTCCACGACTCATGGGTAATTGAGTATATTGTTATGTATTGGTGCTCCTACCTGTACCAGGATTGTGGGTCACCACAAGAGCTCGTGTTATACACCTGCAGTGTTGGGGAGGCTCATGCTGGGGTAGGCTGCATTATCAGTGGTGCCAGAAGGTACTGTTAGCCTAGCTGGAGGACGAAGACACAGGTAAGAGCATATGTGCTTCCAACCTGAAAGGGGGAGGGGGAGCTGGTTTTGGAAATTAGGTGTTGGTACACCCACCAGGGAAGTGCCTTGCTGGGCCCAGGAGGGATCCTGATTGAACATTGAACTGTAAACACAATGCTCCATATGTCTGACAAAGTTCTACTGTGCAAAGGAGCTAAGAACTGATAATATACCTTATTTTTTTTTTTTTTTTTTTTTTTTTGCAATAATGAATTAAAAACTAATGCATCTCTTATATGTATGTTTTCCAGGGTGAACTTCAAGCCTCACATGCTCCTCCTACTAGAAGCATTTCATCAGTATGTTTACCTATTCTTATTACTACCATTCTCTTCATTCCTTGTAATGTTACACTAAAACTGACAGCGTGTTATTAATGATTCCACCTCTTACCAATCAAAACATTTCCAGTGTTTTAACAACATGGATGTTTGCCTTTCCAGTCACTCAGTTTTCCACCATTAATTAAATTAAAATGCAAGCACACATCTGAGATTTTGATGTAATTAGAAACTGTATTGCTTAAATAACTCTTGCATATTGATCTAAATTTATTTAGTAATCTGATGTGTTTTTGTCTCAAACACTGTTTGTATAGGCTCGCATAAATAACAAAAATATCATTGAAGTACTTAAGAGATGCAGTTTGAGTTCAATTTTTATCAGTACAGTTAAAATATTAAAAACTCATTTTTATGTTGATTTTTATCTTTATGCAGTACTACACTGCTTTGAGAGAAAATTTTGTTAGGTAAGCTTCATGCCTCTGCTGCCCTGCAGAGCAAAACAAAACATGGCCAAAACTGGGTAGCACAGAATAGAATGCTCCAGGCATTTTAATTGTTACCTGTCCTTTTTATTTCATTGTTTATCATTGCTGTACATTTGTTTGTTCTTTTGTTTTGGAAAATGTATTAATATTCTTGTCATTGGAAATAAAACAATTCAATTTCATTTCTGGGTTACAGTATTAGGGTAGCAATACATATCAGAATGATGAACTGTCTTCAATAATAGCCAAACTTGATCCTTGCTTACCACACAGTATTTCCAAGGAGATACAATCCATTTTAGGGTAATTGCATTTCCAAAAATTCAACTGAAATTGTACGCATTCTTCCTAAGCAGCTCAGGCAGTGGCACATGTAGCAACTACTGATTTATCAAAAATGCTAAGCATTTTTATGTTACTGATATCGTGAGATAAAACAATTAAAATTTATAAAAAATAAATTACTAATAAATATTCTTATGGATTAAAGTTGAGGTTTATGATACTGGCAAAAAGAATACCAATAAGTTCAAATTAAAAGAGTTGCAACATTCATTTGCACGCAAATGTTTCTAGTTTTATGATGTATGGTTTTGAAAGCAAAAGACCAAGCATTAAATGATTTTTTAAATAAGTTCTGCTGATTCCCTTCTTATGTGACATGAGTTTCTTATGGTATAAAATAACACAAATAAATTATAATGCCTGACAGTGATTTTCAAGGTTCATCAAAATAAAAATGCATTTATATTTTATTTTATAATGCACTTATGTGCTCTTCATTACAGTTTAATTACTCTTGTATAATTACTATTTGTTTTTAGAGTGCAATACTGTCAAGGTCATCAAATTATGCATAAATTGTCCTCTACCCTGGGCTTAAATATTTTAAAAATCACAAAAATAATAGTGTTTCAATTGCATAGTTGAACTATGTAAGATGCATGAAGGTATCCAAAAGATTTACCATAATCACATCTGTAATTCCTTGCATATGTGATGAAGTTCACAGCACGGGGCTTTCTCTCAACTTTTAACATCTGCAATACCAGAAATTTACAGATAATCGTCCTCTTGCTCATCCTGCTTCACCATTATAAATCTATTTAATAGAGTTTACTAACCCTATACTTCACTAAAAAGCCATTTCTGTTGGTTCAGAACATCAAGCAGTTGAATTACAGAAAACATAAATTAAGCAAAAATAAGATTAACACATAAATGAATAAAGCTTAGATAAATAGTATCACTAAATATGAATCATATGGAAATTGAACAAATAATTATGTGAAGTTCAATATGAAAAATATGCACATAAAAATGTTTGTATTATTTAAGAATAATATTTAGTGAAAAATAATTATATTTTCACATTTCAGAAGATCTGTGTAGGATTTTAGCTAGATTACTGTCACCCCAAGTGGCCATGATCCTTGAGGCCTCCTTACCATTTTTTCAGATGTATTTGAAGACCATCTTTGTTCTATGGCACATTTTTCCTTTTGAATTTAATCATTGATATTTTAAAAATTTAATGAAATATTTCAGTGCTAAAATATCCAAATAGCATAATATTTCCTTTGCAAATAAAGAGAAACTAAAGAAAAAATTGTCAATCAAAGTTTAGGGGCTATAATGAGGACATATAACTCTTAAAAGCTTTGCTTATAAGTTTTTTCCTGGAAAAAAAAGAGAATTAAAAAAAAATTGTCATAACTAAGGGTGGATTGGCCTATTTTCAATAGAGATGACGCTGAAGTTCATAGGCCTTTACTGTCCCATGCCTGTCCAAACAAGTCAGAGTATTCCCACTAGCTTGTTCATTCAACTTTCATGCATCAGTTTTTGAATCTTCCATTCCAAGTTTCCAAATCTCAATGTTAGACTGAGCTTAGAGATATGTTCTTACTTTGAATTCTCTCTGGAGCCATTTCTTACTTTGTGTGGACTTAAAAGATTTAATTTTCTTTTACCAGTTTCTGTGCCTCTTATATATTGCACTCCATTAACAATTGGTATAGCTCAGCTTTATGAATGAGATCTAACATTTTCTTTTTTGTCCAGATTATTTTAATTGATGATATTTTAATATTTAAAGACTATATCACTGTACTCTGAATGACCTAATTAAAACTTCAAAACTGGTATAACATGCATGAGGTATATCATTCAGGCAGAATAAAATGTACCCTTTAAACACCAATTAGTTACAAGTAAAAGGATTTACAACAAAAAAGTTCTTATAATAAGTTTTCTAGTGGTTAACTTAAAATAAATGTAATTATGTAATTACTTTACTAAAATATTCTACATTTTTATAATATAATTTAAAAAAAAATAGTTTTACTGACTTTATGTCCTGGTTTCAAAATATACTTTACAAAGAGATTCTTTCTCTCAGCATCCTCCTAAAAGGCACATACCTTGCCTGCCATTACTAGATGTGGCAAAAACTTATGCTCAGTTAGCAATTATTGATGGTCTCATGGAAGGAAATGTACTTTAAACATTTCAAAGACATAATCTTAATTATAATTACCTGACTATATGCAGGTGGTTAAAGAATTTTCTGTTAAAATTAATAAAAAATAACAACCATTATTTTTATTTTAATGAAAAATCATTACTATTAAATTTGGTTTTTATAACTTAAAGTAAATTTTAAGTGTTTGATGCTAACAAAAATAGAATTAAAGAAACAGATATCACCTAATGTTTGTTACTTATTCAGTTGTTGCAATAAAGAATCCTGGAAACACATTTAATTACAAATATTTCAAACATAATTAACTGGTTGCAGTGCAATGCAATGAAGTGCTTTGCAAATATTTTTATTGAGTTTTCAGAGTTTTTCATTTGCCCTTGCCTAAAGAAGACACAACCTTTATAATTGTGTAGCTTATTAGGTTTCCCAATTGAAGTAACATGCTGATCAGAAAATTGCAATTTATAAATGGAACCAGAAAATGAATTATAAAAATCTTAAATATTTCAGAGTTGCATGATGATTACAAAATGAAACATGAAATAATTTTAGAAAAGTAATTGAACTTTTCTATTGCAAAATCTGCTTAAAAATTAAATTGCAAAAGATAAAATTCTGTGAATCAGATACAAAGAGGAGAGCACTTTAAAGAGGTGATGATAAAGCCAAGTATATGGTTCATAAGAAATGGTAATGTAGTTTTTAATAACAGCTGAAAATGTTCATTTCACTTTTTAATACATAATTATGCTCTTCTTATGGTGATATTTTAACTATTATTACAATACATGGCTAAAATCAATAAATCAGTTTATTTTGCCTGTTCAAACAAATATATTTAAGGATTTAATTTTCATTTCAGTCCCTTCTCCCATCAGAATGTTGTGCACTTCTCTTGTAAATTGTTTTGTTATAATATTATTACAAAAATTTAAATTTTGCACTCATTTGTGAGAAGATATGAATTTTTTCCTTTGTTGTGGAAATATAAAAAAAAGAAAGCTTCTTTTGTAATCTTCTTTACATTCCTTTCCTTTTTGATATAAACAGTAAGTTTATACAGAATTTTCTTTTTTCACCTATAGTTACAGCAGAGATTGCTATCAAATTTGCTTATGTCTTTATCCTATATTCAAGACTTCAATCACTCTATTCGGCCAATATTTTGAAATGTCAGAATAACTTTCTGCATAAATTTTTGTTGCCTAATTTAACACAATTAAGTTGGAAGACTTTATTATGAAAAATTATAAAGAAATTCCTGTGTGATTGTAGTTTTCAGTACCATACTTTTTCATGCCATTTTAAGCTGCTTTATAAAAGTACTCTGGAAAAAAATTCTTAAAAACTGCCCAGCTATATTAATGCTCATTTTGTTGTTTGTTAAAGAGAGTTTACAATGTGAAACTGCCCCTTAAAATATATTTTTAGATTCCACCATCTATTGTAAGTATAATTTAAGTATACATCTCAAACATTTTTATATTCTTGTCTGAACTACCACAAATGTATTTGGATCTTGTTGCATGTACGAACATTTTGAGTAATTGATTCATTACAATGAAAGGAAATTGGAACATTCTCAATTACCTAGCAAGTCAATTTGATACTCTTATGCTCCACTTACTGTTGAATTATGCAAAACTAGTTTCACAGGCTTTTGCCTGCATCCTCAGTTGCGAGTTGACTGTTGAATTCGTTGTTGGTTGGCTGGATTTGGTTTAGCTCTTGTGGACATTTTATGAACTTCTGGATTAATTTGTCTTCTGTTGGGATCTCAAAGTTCATAATATTATCCTCATATTTTTTATATAGTTTTTTTCCCATATTCCCAGCTCCACGGGCCGATCTACGAATTTCAATAATTTCACTCCCATTTCTATATCATATTTATCTCTTCAAAAGTGATGTGCAACCCTGATTTATCAATCTGATTGTACCTGATGTTTCTCCAGGGCTCCTTCAGCCTAATTCCAATGCTTCTTTTTGTTTTTCCAATATATACTTTCATTACATTCTGAGCATTTGATTTGGTATACTCCTGGCTTTTTCTCCTCAAGTATTCTATCATTATCGCCAGAATTGAGCAGATTTTTTAGGCTAAACTTGTTCACTGGAGACAAAGTAATCCCAAACTCCCTAGGTATTTTTTGAAAATTTTTGGTGGCCCAAGAATAAGTGAATTTCATGTGGATGGTAAATTCTTTTATTGCTGTCAATGTTGAAACCTGCTTTAAACTATTCTCTTTTGTGAATTTCTTGGTCATACCCAATGAATTTTGCTGTTTGTTCTCAGTGAACAAGTTTAGCCTTAAAAATCTGCTCAATTCTAGTGATAATGAAAGAATACCTGAAGAGAAAAGGTCAGGAATATATAAAATCAAATGTTCAGAATGTAACAAAGTATATATTGGAAAAACAAAAATAAGCATTGGAATTAGGCTGAAGTAATGCTGGAGAAACATCAGATACAATCAGATTGATAAATCAGCAGTTGCACATCACTTTTGGAGAGATAAACATGTTATAGAAATGGGAGTGAAATGATTGAAATTTCTAGATCGGCCCGTGGAGCCGATATGGGAAAAAATTTATATAAAAAATATGAAGATAATGTTATGAACTTTGAAATTCAAATAGAAGACAAATTAATCCAGAAGTTCATAAAATGTCGAAGAGAGCTACACCAAGTCCAGCCAACCAACAACGAATACAACAGTCAACTCGTAACTGAGGATGCAGGCAAAAGCCTGCAAAACTAGTTTTACTTAATTCAACAGTAAGTGGAGCTTAAAGGTATCAAATCAACTCACTAGATAATTAAGAATATATTAACCGCTTTACTGTATTGGTTCCGACACAAAATTAAATTTTATACTTAAATGGAACATGTGTATGCTTGCTTTCTTTCTTTGCAAGAACCATACTGATGTATTTGTTTTTAAGCAGTATAAAATATTTCAATTCATGGATTAAAAACTGTACACTTACTTGTGTGCAGTAGAAATTTCAAATAATATTTTAACAAATGTTGGGATATGATAACATACACCATTGCAAACCAAATAGCTTAACTTACAAAATTTACATCTTTATTCAGGATCATCCCAAATACCTACAGTATAGGTACTGAGATATAAAAATTTTAAACAAATAAAGCAAAAATTATTCTTCTAAGCAGAGATTTCACAATTTCATTTACATCCGATGATGAACATTTTGCAACATACAATATATAGGAAAAATTACAATGTTCAAAAAGGACTAAAAATTAAGAAGCTTGAATGTTGTAGCTCTTTTGTTTTCATAATTCATTCATTAGCATTGACACACAAGCTCCCATTAGAAACACTAATTTTATCAACTTTATTTTAAAATTATTCATCACGAGGTAAATAACAAATTTTAAGAGATCCATTTTTTTTTGTAAAATTATATACAACACACATATAAATACTGATTTTTCAAAATACCATACATTTCTGCCATTTTTAGTATCTTATATGACTTTATTGATATGAGGTTACAGCTGTAGGTCAGCATTTCCTCATAAGTTTTTCCTTTCAGTTAGATGTTTCAATCACGATATAACTGAAGCTGCCCTAATCACAGACACTAACATTTTATATAGAATATTCCAAATTGCAGCCACAGTTCACGCAACATTTCATGGGTTCCTCACTGTATTTCTTGATGCATGCATATATTCTCCAAAAATGTGGGATTATACTGAAATATTTATCAATTATAATATAAGCATGCTAAAATAAATGTAGCAGAGTTATCAACACAAATGCAATAAAGTACAAAGGCATAGAAAACTATTTTATGTAATTAAAATATAATATTTATACTTACTTAAAAAATTAATCCAAGAAAATTATTTCATCACACTTATTTTGCAGAGTAAGAAATAAAACCATTAATAACAAGTTAAGATCACATTCTATAAAGACATTAGCACAGACTAACCACCAGCCCTTCTGCTTAAAAACAGTTTATCATAATTACAAAAAATACACGACATAAATGTCACAAGTTTATTACAGTGCCTTAACCTGACTTTCCAGCGCTCGAAATGGGCTGTTATATATTTATATGATTTATTTCTCATTCAGTTTCTGTTTCTGTCAAAAGTTGTATGTTCCCTTTCTACTTTCGGACGGCTCTTTTTGTTTTTCTTTTTTTAACCCTAGGTCCTAATCATGGACCCACACAGTTAGTTAAAATATAGGAACCAAGAGTTCAGTAAGAACATAATGCAAATTTACTGAAAATTATTCTAGAAGCCTGAATGCTATGAGACAAAGTTAATGAATGTGGTAGTAGCTCAAGTTTTATGATTTTGCTTTACAGATATATTCTGCACTACAATGGACCAATTTTACTTATAACTAATGAAGTAATAAAGTATACCAAAAGGAAAACTTGACAGTATCTAACATTAGCACCCTTTTGTTAATAACAGTGACAAAGCATGAAAATTTTCAAAAATATTGTTTGAAGCGCTCCAGACGTTAAAATAAAAGAATACAGCATTCAAATTCATTCAAAATATATACCATATTTCTAATATAAAACAATTACACAACAATCTGCATACAGGTCCTCTACCTTGATATAACAAGGTACCTGAAGCCTGCACAAAATTAGCATTTGACTTGTATATTTTAACTTTTACTGAAATGAAATGCTTCCTTATTTGAACTAATGTGCTGTCTGAGTAGATAGCTGATCACCAATGTATGATAGAAGGCTTAGCCTGTCTTGCAAAAGTGCAGTAATGATTTTCTATGTCACTGCCAGGGAGGGGTTGAGGGAGGTCTTTAATGGAGTTGTTTCCATAATAGTCTAGTCTTGGTTAGAGCCCATGTATGTCCTTTTCTAGGATTTTGTAGAACCTGAAGTCTGACGGTAGGACCAGAATGCAGACCATATTGATTTAAAATAAAGTGTTTTGCTATTTTAGTTACATTACGATAATATGGAATGATGCAATTATTTTATTTTAACAATAAATACAATTTACTATGACTGCCTGTTTTCATAACTCATTCTTAAACTCCTTTAGTTTAGTTTATACAGGACCACATTCATATGATAGGTTGGCAAGTCTTTAAGCATAGCTTTTCTTTTCCTTCCATTTCAATATTACTCTCAACTAGCAGAAAGTCTGATATCTTACTAGGATTATAGAGCAAGGGATGATAAAAAAGTTCAGTGAAACATTAAAAACACATTTTAAGAGTGATTTATGCATACACACTGAAAAATGACTGGAGGAATGAATTCATATACATATAGCATTTTTTCAAAACTAGATAAATGCAGAATATTGAATTTTTCAGGATTATTTATTTTTATTTTTATTTTTTTTCCCCCCCAACTAAAGAGAGACATTAGATGAATTCAATATTTTCTCCTGTATTAGATCTTACTGTGATCACCATCCATTTTTATTTCACCTAAAATATTTCTTCTTACATACACGACTGTACCAGCGATAACTTCTCTAAAAGTAAACCCAGAAGTATGTTGATGACAATGAAGTCTGGTTGCGGGATTATAAGCAATCAATCAAAGAAGAAACATTATTACAATAATGAGTTATGCATAAACTACAGTTTTGCTAAAACCATGTGAATTCACCTGCTTCTATACAAGATATTTGTAGACTTTTGATAAAATTCTATGGACAAGTGGAAGTTCAAAATTGTGTCTTTATGATGTATAACTCAATTTTGAAAAATTTTCCATTTATCAAATTTTGGAAAAATGCCCCTCAATTAGATTGTCCATTAGTTTCAACATTCCATGTCTTAGCTTAACTATACAAAAAGTCATGTTCCAGCAATACATAAATAATGAATATGTCCTTTTTAAAATATAGAAAAGTATATGTGAGTTTTGATAATTGTTGATTTCATCTGCTATCTCCTCATTCTAATTTGTTTGCTGCTGTTGCCATGTTTATGTTCATTATATTATTACTCATTTTGTTAATAACTTATATTTACTTAAAAGTAAGTATTGCAACAATAGTCACTTCTACTTACTGAGGTGCAGTTATTTTTTTCTTTATTTTCTGCACTTGAATTCATAACACAAATGCAAGGCAGTACTTCATCATATACTATGTCCTAGATTAATGTCTAAAGTTTCTCTTGGCTAAATTCATTAAATTATAAATAAATAAAATAAAGCATTTCTAAAAGTTTTTATATCTGCTTCTGATAGGCAAAATTCAAGATAAACTCGCATGTTTTAATCACTTTTTTGCTTTCTAGAATTTATTTTTAACATTCACTTATGACAAGTGATATTTAGTGACACAACTAAGTATCACAGATTTACAACTGTATTAAGCATTAATGAATTGTGATTTGACTCTCATCAGTTCATTTGTGATTACCTATTACTAGCCTTCTGAAGTTAATGCAAAAGAGGCTGTAAGATAATACAGAATTAGCAGTTTGACAAATTCTGGCATATTTTTTGGACTCTTGTAATGAAAGGTTAAATCAAGGACATGGCAGACTCCATGGCAATATAATCAAAACTATTGATGAATACACCATTTAATAGGCTACAAGGAATGCAATGAAGAGGAAAATGTGTAAAAAATATGATTAGAGTCTGTAACTTTGTATTTCTATTATTCATCATAAGGTGTGTGAATATACTGAATTTGGCATTTATTGAACATGTGATTAAAAGCAGTGATGGGAAAATTCATTTTCCAGGGTATGTGGTGTGGGCAGAAAATTATTTGTATGCTTTGGATGTAGTTGTCCATATTGGTTTTAAATCATTAAGTGCCAGAGAGGTCTCTGGGGCCCGCTGTCAGTAATTTTCATTAGGCTATGGTGATCCATGCATCTGCCAAATTTCTACTCTACCTTAAGTTTCTGACAACCAGCAGTCCACTAAAAATTTAATTTTACCTATGGAATGAACCTATGTGGCCAATATCTAAACTACCACTGCATTATGGAGTTGGTGCATCATGAATATAACAAAATACTTGTCACCATCAACAACAAATTTTATTGTGAATTATTGTAAATACAATTTTGCAATAAAACACTGAAATGCTAGTAAGGAAAATGTTAATTATCTTTACTATCTAAAAATGAATTCAGTTCTAATACACATATTATACAAAATATAAAGTATTAGAACAGTATTACTTTAAATACTAATTATAAAATTAGCAAAGCATTGAAAGTAAAAGTGTGATTTTCCTTGCACTCTTCAAAATCATTGAAACAAATCAAATCAAAATAAATTAATTCATACATATTCTGTTGTTTATCATGAACCGCAATGCCAGACTGCTGGTTCTATGATCAAATTTCTTGTTTTGAATAACAGCAGTCCCCAGGTTCTACCCAAATTATTTTTATAAAATTTGTCTATAATTAATTTCCAAAGAACTAATTTTTACATTAAGTTAATATTTTAGTTAAAAAATCACAATGTATCTGTCTCTGGAAAAAATTAATAAAATATATACTGGCACTCAACATATTAAATGTATGCTTTGATGTTTATTGTCTCTACATATTGCCTTAGAGTGCATTTACACTTATTTTTGGTTTGAAGATTTTTTTGATAGATTTTTTTATATGCAGAATTTGTTGAAGTGCTTTAATTCTTTTTAATAGGTAATTATATAAATTTTGGTTTTGTATTCATTTAATCAGTTGCCTGAATACAGTTTGGCTGCAAAAAGAGCAATCCTCCAAAATTTTAAGAGGTTCAAAAATTTAAGAGACCACACATTATTCTTTCTTAATCTGGCTTATACTCAAGATGCATTTCTTGTTTGGTTTCACTGCACACTCAGTCAGAAAATGTCTCTACAATGCTGCATGCATAAGCAGCTTCTCTAAGCATAATAGGTGATGTCAAAAACTTTAACACTTTTGAATCTGTGCTTATAAATGTACTTATGTACTTTTGTTTGTTATATCATTATTGATAAGCATTGCTCATGAAATGAATGTTTAGATGAGCAGAGGCACATTTTCTAAATTTTAAAAGTAGTTAATTATTATTGAGTTGGGGAGTATACAGAAATAATGCAAGTAATCAATCTTATCTCCTGTTGTCTAGTACAGCTGCTGCCAAATTTATTAGGAATTTGGTTTGTAATCCCAGACCTATAACAGGAAAGTGCTTTTTTCATACCACTTTCATTCTTCCTATTTAGTTGCATATATAGGTGTGTGCTGTATTATGCCTGTATTGAAGTTTTTTCAGGATATAACTACAGCATTAAAGGTAACCTCCATAACCTATTTCAAACTGAGCTCTGAAGTAGGAATTTTTCAATGTTGTACTATTACAGTATAAGGAGATACAATTATGTGCTGATTCAGGCCACTTAGCAACAATTCCTAATTTGGAGGTTAGGATCACGCATTACTTGAATAGTGATAGCAAAGCAGCCTTTTTGAATATGATACATTTTGGTTCTGTTGCCTCTAGTAGATTGAGTTTTCAATCAAATGCTCCCAGAACACCAAGAAAATGGTACAGTTGAAGACGTTTTCATAATTTGTAGTATTCCTCTAATTATGGGAATGTTATGTACCTTCCTCTATTTGATGCAATTGCTTCGGAAATTTTCCTGATAATCCTTCGATCAGATTCTAAAATGCTAGTATTGTTCTCAACAATCAAATGAAAAGAATCAGTGGTATAAATCCTGAATATAACCAACAGGAGAGAACTAGAGAGAGGGGGGCATGTTTCTGTTTAATAAGTCATTGCATCTTGCAGACCTTCCTCTGTTAGAAATGACATTTAAAAGGTCAAAATATAGAATTTCTACATCTACAGCTGGATTTTCAGCCACCATTTTCCGACTGTTAACTTATTTTATTATTAAACTTTTAAAACATGGGAAAGGTGATGTTAACTTAAAATAAGATTTAATACATTATTAAAGTTAGCATTAGTTGATGAAACAGAATTTTTGTTAGTTTGAATATTTAAGTAATATACTTCTTAAATTTTAACATCTCTTGATGAAACTGGCCCATTGTCTTTCATTTCATAAGCAAAGTCTTCAGAAGATGATAATAATTAAAGTATATAATGACTTCAACTCAGCAATATTAATGAATGACATAGTACTACTTTAATTAGTTTAAAAGTTCATTTTACCAGAGGATATCTATAGGGCCTATTTTTCACAACAAAAGTAAGTGAAATTTGGAGAATAGTTAATTAATGTGAACTTAAGCAGAAAAAGAATAATGCTATCCATTAATTTCATATTTCAACAAAGGCATATGCAATAACATTATTTGATTATAAAGTCTTAAAGAGATAAAATAGTTACCAAGAAATCAGCATACGAAATACAGTGCACATATGAATGAATTTAAATTGCAATAACTAGTTACGTTTATTCAAAATCATGTACTATTAAGATTTGTGCCCATTTTTTAGGCACAAGTTGCACAAAAGCATAACTTAGAGTAGAATTTGTTTTTGTTAATGTCAAATTGAAGAAAAGTAATTATGTTTTAACATCACATAACTCATACATAAAATTAATTATTTGCATTCTTGCTCTATTGTTCTTAGCAGTATATTGTTTTTGTTAAATTATTAAAATTTTTGATAAAAGTGTGTTACTACTCAGAATGGAAACAATTATTGGGATGCTATGTCACTGCTTATTTTAATTTTACAAATCTTTCTCTTTTGTTATGTTCACTTATAAATGTACAAAAATACAGAAACAGAAATGAAAATTAAAATAAATTGTACTAATGGATGGAAAGGTTACAGAGAACAGCAATCAATGGCCCATACTAGTTCCATATGTTTGACACTGCAAACTCACAATTTTTATCTAAATAATATTGTGATAAGAGCAACAAAAGAAATGTTACAAATGCCATACATCCATGCTTTGCTTTTCCATCTCAGCTCTCCTCCAGCAAGTACAATTCTTATTTTTATTTCTACTTCTGTTTAACTGTATGTATTTTTCCTTTAACAGTATTAGATTAGCACATTATCTTACATTTATCAATCCCCACTTCGAGCACTGGGTTCTCCTTTATATTAATATGAGTTTGAAACTAATACTATTTAAACACAACTTTGATGGTCTCAAAAATGTTACACCACCGATTTTTTCCTTCAGTTTGGTGGCATGGATTGTTCCAAAATAATTAAAAGCCTGTGCTGCATATGAATATATGCCACCACTACCTCCACTAATTGCACAAATTAATTTGCTGTGCTTTTTGAGTTTTATTTCTTAACCTTATATTCATTAAGGCCTATCAATCTGTGATCATGCAGCTTAAACAGTTAGGTTTTAAGTTACAGCTGGGTTAAACCATCAGAAAATGATCATTACTACACATCCATTAAGCTGATGGGTTTGGATCCCACATTGTGTTGGTCCAAATGGGTAATTTCAGCAATAGTAATTATAATCAAAGGCCGTTCACATCACAACTTGCAGGTTAAGTTCACTGGAACAAAATTAGTTCACACCTATGAGAGTAGCATTCTTTCATCCATCCATTCATTTATTTTACTGACAGAACCTCCAAAAATGTAAGTTAGAATAATTCATCACATTTGAGCCTTTTCCTTGGTTTAGAAACTGCTTCCATGGTTCCTCATTAGAATCATGTTAGAAGTAAGTTAGCCAAATCAATTTCCATCACTGTGGTTAGAAGTACCCTTCACTATTGAGCCACCAAGTGCTAGGGGACATATCCTGTTTACATCTAAGCATGCTCTTCTTCCTTGTTTGGAAGTGTCGGCGTCATCATCTCATGTTGGAAATGGCTGCTGCCAAGACCACAATAAACAGCATTGAAGGGAGGATTATCACTGTAGTGGATGTGGCTGTGTTTGGAGATGCTTCTGTGCACTGACCTGAAATCAGACCAAAGAAACAGTTTTATATAAATAATACTGTGCACGATATCAATGGTACATATCTTAAGCACTGCTGTTGGATATACTTTTTTCATATTGAAATATTGTTCAAAGTTGAACTTTTCTTTTTATTTTTATTTCCTTAGTGTGTAGCATCTTTTAAAAAACACATACACACATTTTGAGCAAATATATGCAGCCCAGATCCCATGAAATTTGATAATTTGTCTCTGCATGTGCATATGCATTATTTAATGTATGTATTTAGATTACCAAATCATGTAAGTTTATTTTAATGAAGGCTAATGTAACATCTGCCCTATATAATGCCCACTGTGCACTTGGCTTCCAATTAATGCAATGATGCCCTGCCTCTTAAGACAGGGAGCTTGGGGCTCGCTCTCTTAAGTGCAGAAATGTATTTGGATCCTGTGAATGTTTGAAGCTCTAGCCTTCTATTACATTATGTGATCTATGGTGGAAACACTTATGTCATTTATAGTTTAATATTGTATTATTCAAAAGTTATTAAGAGCCTTTTTCATACAATTAAAATATCAGAAATACTAAAAAAGCTATCCTACATGAGATGGAAGTTAACTGAGAAATGAAGTAGCGGTTCCTTTTGTTACCTGCTTTATTTAACATATACAGGCTTATTCTGTTAGAGGATGCAAAAAATTTAATATAGGATGTATGATGTAGATACTCTACTGAACATTTTCAGGTAGGGAACTTGGAGTTTGCAAAGCCAGATGCAAGAGATATGAGCTTGCTTACTGTTTGACATATCATTTCATTTACCATGTACATTTTTTTCTTTAACAGCTTGACACAGAAAACTGGCACAGTTTGATTGGATTAGAGGTACTGATATCTATTTATTTATAATAACTACAATGTAAACTTATGGATACTGTGATGTTAATTTATGTAATTCCAAAACCCACCAGTGTGCATATAAGTAATGTTGATCAGATATGTAGGCAATCCATGTTGTTCTGTATATATACCTATTGTCCACAAGGTGGTTTTGTCTATTATTACATAACAAAAAGACTTATACTACCTACATTACAGACATCACTCACTAACACAAATAAAAGAAGACATTTTAATATGGGAAAATTCACTTACCATCCAGTTGCATTCAACAAGTTAAAAAATAATAATAAATAAAAAACATAACATTGGCTACTTAAAATGAATACATTATAAAATATGTTAAAATCCCTTTAAAAATATTGTGAACCAAAAGATAAAATGTCAGGAATTTATCCATTATATGCATTGTGATCAAATATACATAGACAAAACAAAAACAAGTACGTAAATCTGCAGAAAATAACATTTCAGCATCAAAGTACTTCAAAGTATCACAATGTTAAAAGGAACCAAATAGTTGAAACATTTAAAAAAACACATTGGAATTATCCACATGAGAAAATTTGCCATTATCAAAAAACAATAACCCTTATTGTGATCTAAGGAGATCTCCCTGCTGGATTCTTCTAACAAGTTACTTTTGCCTTACATCAGAGAGCACATTTTTCAGTTAGTCTATAGCTGAGATTGGTAATAAATGTTCCCTTTAAACACATTTTGATTGCCTTACAAAAATCAGCTACATATAAAATCATAAATTTTACAGGGAGACAAAGAATTAAATTGTTGGTATTAGTTTAATTTTTTATAGGTAGATACAGAGAACTACTGCATTATAATTTATTAATGTAAGTGCAGTTAACATTTTATAGTTTTTAAAGCATCTAACTGGATTTTGATTGCTCATATTTGTTGAATTAGCTGAAATATAATTAAGCATGAGGTTTTCCAATCACAAAATATAAAACAAATTAAATTACAAATTTTTTTTTTTCCTTTCAGAAATTATAACTTTTTCAAACAATAACTAAGTTTTTTTTTTTTTCCATAAAACCTTTGTCAAATCCTGAAATATATAAAATGAGAAACAAATTAGCCAAATCTTTTTGTTTTAGACTACTTATTTTTACATGAATTAAGATTTTAAAATGTGATTTTTCTTTCTTATTCAATTTCAGTTCCCATTTTTCTAACTTAATGATTCTCTCTCTTTCATGCATGCTCACGCACACGCCTGCACACACACACGTAAAAGAGCTATTATGACATAAATTACATTACAAATAAGTTATAACTGAATTATTAGCATTTTTCCTAACAAAACCTAAAGTTCCTAAGGTATCTTTAGCACCACTAATGCTTTTAATTATGTGTTAGTCAAATTTATGTATACTTTTATTTACTAAAGATCTGAAATATGATTTAATAAAAATATAACAGTTTCACAGATTTATCTATTATGACAAACATTTTATAGTTAATTGAATTTAAGTTGGCTTTCAATTTTAAGGTGATGTTGTCTCATGAACTTTATTAGAAAAAGAATTACTACTCACTCTTTAAATTGTTATAAAATTAATGATAAACCTAATAAATGAACATTTTAACCATTTATAGTTGTTTACATTCATCTTTGAAAATTTTGGGTTGTCCATCAGGTTCTACAGCCAAAACCTTTCCTCTTGCTTCCTTCATATGTGGAATTTTACTCCATTCTGGGTTTGTAATAATTTCTGTCATCTTTATACATCAAGCCTTATATATCAACAATTTCTGGGTCTCTCAATTCTTTGCCTTTCAATTGATTTAATAATAATAAAGTGTTCTGGTCTGAATAGTCATAAGCCACTCAAAAGTTATGGTTTGATATTATAGTGAGCTGCATAACATTGAAAGTTATTTACTGCAATGTACAAGCTTAGGCATGACTTCTGTTTCAGTATGTGCAAATTTAACACTTAGTGGAAATTGAAAAGAACATTTTCATTGAGAATTACAAAGCAGAATTTGTATTAC
This sequence comes from Metallyticus violacea, assembly GCA_030762175.1. Lineage (NCBI taxonomy): Eukaryota > Metazoa > Arthropoda > Insecta > Mantodea > Metallyticidae > Metallyticus > Metallyticus violacea. The sequence goes on along the minus strand of CM060846.1, from coordinate 139,347,461 downwards.
AGTTTATAAAGTTGCTGTCTGCAAGAATAAAAAAATTACTACTTTCAGAATCAATAGTCCATTAAAAACTGTGTCTAATAGTGCAAAAATCTCATTTTCATCCAAAAGTACACATAGTAGATTTTTAAGACCCAACGTTTGACTTGTGAGGTGAGGGAAAAATCTAAAAATATGTTAGTTATTTTCCATGCAAATGGATTCAACATATAAGGTAAATTACTAGTTCCACATTTTCTTATTATTGCTGAATAATGGTTTTACATTTATCTGTTTAATGTTATGTCTGAGATACTCAGTGCTTTCAAATATTGGAAAATAACAGCAGGTATGGACAAGTTGCCAGGTAACATTTTTCTGGCAATTGCCACCTATACCAAGTACTAATGCATGTAGGGCTCATCTGCACAATTATTAGTTCATTTCATTCATTATCCCAAAGGACTATGATTATGGGTATGGGGTGTTCAGAGGTATAATATTGGGTAAGAGAAGAGAAAACTATATTTATTAAAGAAAACTGAATGATATTGAGATAGTGGAACATTAATTAAGACTTCCCTCAGACAGAAATACATCAAAATTACTGACAATTCATCCTTATAAAATAATAAATGTATTCTCCTTTAATATCCATGACTTCTTGAAGGGAAAGTAGTGTTATTAATTCTTTATGAAAGAAGGTAAGGATGATGTCTTGATCTGCAGTCAGCAATATATTCGCCAATGGAGCACAATATACAGGTGATATATGTTATTTCACAGAATAGCAGATATTAGTCTTAAAGAAATCCCTATTTTATGTATGAAATTCCACTCATCATGGCAGGGAATAGGGGTGGGAGAACAAAAAAACAATAATAAATAAATAACAAATTTAAAAAAATAAAATAAAAATTAAAAAAATGAAATTCCACTCACCATGACAGGACAAAAAATAAATAAATAAATCCAGCTGATGAGCTTAAATAGCAAAATGAACACTAGTCAGATTTATTAATATGCATATTTATATATTATCCCATTTTTAATATGTTGCAGTTACAAATGTAGGCTACTTTGAAGAGAGATGTTAGCTTTTTCATAGAAGTACTAAGCTAAAAATGGAGACGGTTTTTTTTTTACAAGACTTCACGAAAACTATATTACAATTATACAGAATGGAAGTGAAATAACCATGCAAATTTTCTGTGCAAATAGTTTACATTGCATATAACAAAATGATCTAATGTAATTTTGATGTAAAGCATACAGTTTGCTCAGAAAAAATATTTATTTGAAAAAGTTCCGCATCTTGCTATTGCATTATTATTGTCCTATGTATTCCAATGTTTGTCCATAATGACTAGACACTGATTTGTATGCAAATGCATATTTAGGGTGTTTTAATATGGAATTAAGTTTAGTAATATGCTTCATGCTCTTATAATGCTCATAGCTGCTAAGATCCTTCTTGACATACAAACTTGTGTTAACCAATAAATGTTATAAACTTGTGCCTGAGCATTTGGAGAAAATGATCCTAGTATGCTGCAAATCAAATTACAATGGCCGGAATGATGTCTAAAGAAGAAATATAAGCTTAAAGTTAACAAGTTAAGTGCATATTTTCAAAATGATATAGCATATTTAAAAGATTCTGACAGCATAAATTGCTTACATATTTTAAATATTATTAGTGCCTACAAATTTGATGCCTAATAATGACAGAGAATTTAGTATAGAATTATTATTTCTTTGCCCTATTTTTAATTTTCCTGTAAATTAGATTTAACAAATCACTACTTTGAGGCCACAGTTGGGATGAAATGCAAAGTGCCATGTTGCAGGTAACATGGGAGTTGAGGGTGATTTTCTGACATATGACACTCTGTGTCGTTATTATAAGTAGCATGCATGATAAGGGCCAGGAAAATGAATGCATTTATCAATAATTTTTTTTTGTTTTCTTTTCTGTTTGCTGCATTCAGTGCAAGTGTGCATCACATACAGAAATGCCAAAGTACAGAATATCTTGATATGGAATTAATTTATGGCAAAGCAAAGTAGTTACCATGCAACTTAACAGCTATATGCAGAACAATATCTGCAAAGGCATATGTTGTATCCAAATACATATATCACAGTCTGTAAGTGCAGCCATGATACAAGTACTGTGATACAGTGCTGTTGGAGCAACAGTGCCCTAATGAAATTATTCAATAAACAGCAGGAAATGTTACATTTGGTGAAAGAACTCACTGGATGCAGGAGTTATGACATTCCTTGTGAGGTTGGGATACCACATTAGGTGCTGTTTCAGACATTCAAAGAACATCTCTACCACCAGGGTGACTTGTACTAAAGGGCCCAAGGGCACATGTCCTCCCTTTAATTTTAAATCATAAATACCTTTAAATAATTTATGCATATATTATCAACTCAAATAAGATTATAGAATTTCATAGATGCAAGTATTGAATTTTTCAAACCTGTATTGTAGTATTTACAAGAACATGCAGTTTAAACTGTTGCTGCGAATGTAGACAATTTGGTGTGTATATATTGAGAGAATGGGCTTGGGCAAATTCTCCTTGTGTCCAGGCTTAGCAGGGCAGAATGCTTTGGTTTAAAAGGAATTGTTATGAAACTTTTGGGCAAGGGGATGAAAGGGGTGTTGCAGTAAAGCTTCAAGAATTGCATGCATAATCTGCAGAATTTCCTCACACATGCACATTGAGCCTGTCCTCCTTATCATAGCCATATGTTTTAAAAAGAACCATGATCATAAATAAGAGTAATCTTGATTGATTAGTGAGAGGAGGCTTATGAGATTAAATCGACAATCGGCCTATCATTGACCTGTGGAATGAGAACTAAGAAGCCAGTGTAGCCAATTTATTGCATTCTGTAACGTTAAATTTTATTTTTGTTCTTATACAATGTATATAAAAAAAAACTACTAAGTATTTATATTTATTGTTGACATTATTCTTGTTTCTGAATAAGAGTATCTAGCAAAACTATAAAGATCTGAAATGCATGAGAAACTTAAGTAAAAGTGAAATATTTATTTCAGTACATGTAGTGACTATTTTACATCATATAAAAATTGAATACTTGTACATAAAATTACTTTCGACTATATTTTCAAGAAAAGTGAAAGTATTCTACTTTTTTTTTTCCTTGGTGGTATATTTTTTGCAAATCGGTGAGATAAATTTATGTTTGTGGATTTTATGCAATGTTATTCTTATAAGTTGTATCCCACCACTAAAATGTGAATGAACCGCCATTGCATACCATACAAGCATGTATCTATCTCCATATGGACCAACCAACAGTTTTTGAGAAGTTACTCCATCAGTAGCTGTGAAATCCAGTAATAGCAATAAGAAAAAAAGTTTGGAGTTAATAAAGCACAGCAATAAGTAAGAGAACATTTTGTTCTAAAACTCCAAAAATCACTTTGGAGCATTGTAGTAATATAAAAGGAGGGAATGATGAAAATGGTATCAATGAAAAATGGAGGGCTGTTAAATAGGTATTTAAAGATATTTGTAAAAAATATCCTTGAATATTGTGAAACAAACAGAAAGGAGTGAATTTTATATGAAAACTAGAACTGCAAAAAAGTACATAGTTTAAGTTAAAAATAATATTACTAAAGCAAGAGCACAGAAAGCAATCACAGTGGTAGAATATACAAAAGTAAACAAGTATGTAAAAAGAAAAATTTGAAGAAATAAGAACTCTTTGTGGAAGGAATGGCAAATAAAACACAAGAGGCAATAAATATAGATAATAGCAGAGAACTCTGCACCATTACTAAGAAATTATCCAAGAATTATATTTTGCTAGGACAAACCTATTAAAGACACTGATGGGAAAATTATAACATTAGAGGACAAACATCTGGAAAGATGGAGACAACACTTTACAGCTGTCTTGAGCAATTTCTTTGACCATGCATCAAACACCCCTGAAGAAGAGTTGGCAGCAAATAAAACTATTTCAACAGAGCCCCAATACAAGAGGAGATAATCAAAGCAGTGGAATATAACAAAGCACCAAATATTGATAATATTTCTCCTGAAATACTTGAAGATGATCCAAAATTAACAGCAGACATACTGAAAAAATTCAGAGAAAAGAAATGATCCTAATAAATGGAATAAGGGAGTATTTAAAAAAATAATAAAGAAGAGGAGGAGGAGGAGGAGGAGGAGGAGAAGGAGGAAGAAGAGGAGGAGAAGGAGGAAGAGGAGGAGGAGGAGGAGGAGGAAGAGGAAGAAGAAGAAGAGGAAGAGGAAGAAGAGGAGGAGGAGGAGGAGGAGGAGGAGGAGGAAGAGGAGGAGGAGGAGGAGGAAGAAGAAGAAGAAGAAGAAGAAGAAGAAGAAGAAGAAGAAGAAGAAGAAGAAGAATAGAGCTTACTATTCCAATATCTGGAGAGATATTACCCTCCTGATAACATGTAGTAAGGTCTAGCATGATTAATTTCTTTAGGATTAATAAACTTATTGATGACCAAATGCAACAGAAGCAAGCAGGTTTTAGAGAAGGACGCTCCACCATTGACTATATAAATAATTCTGGTATAATAACTGACCAGTCAGCTGAATACCAAAGTGCACTATATTTGCTCCATATTGGCTTCAAGAAGACATTTGACCCAAATAGTAGGGGAAAAAATAGTAATATCCCTCAGAAGATCATTAGAGTATACGAAATACATATGAAGGAGGAATGGGTTTTATTGGTTTATTTGTGGACACTCTTTAACATCTCAGGCCATCAACATAGGGATGCATTGAGTAGAACATCAAGGAAAACTGAAACAACTCATCATTGCTATATCTAAGAGTTCCTATAACCAATACTATTCATCATAACCCTGGATAACATGCTTCATAGAGCAACTAGTTGCAACATAGCACACAGTGGGGATTTAATTTCCAATTAGAAGATGAACTGTGTCTTCTTGCCCAGTGTCCACATGATGTTAAGTTTAGCCTAAATGCTTTGAGAGGAGCCAAGAACATGTAACTTTAAAATTAATCTCAAGAAAACAAAGGAAATGTGCATCAACCATAAAAATAACTCTAAGATTGATATGAGATGGATCAGAAATAGACTAATGACAAAATTTTGCTATCTTGGATCAAGATGGAGATAGAGATATTCATGTAAAGAAATACTTCAAAAACTATGGAAGCATTTGCCCAGTTGAATTTTTTTTTTTTGAATAGTGTTTAATGCCCATTTTTACTACTTAGGCACTACAGGCGGTGGACAATGATGATATGAAATGAAATGATATATTGGTAAAGGATTTTTTTAAGGAAGGAAACATTCCAAGTTTAGGATACCTCTCTGACATTTGCCAGTTATGAGGACTTAGGAAAACCTGGAAAAAACCTCAGTCAGGGAGGATGGTCCTGGTGGAATTCGAACCCCAGACCTCCCGCTCATGAGTCTGCACCTTAACGACCTTGGCCACCTGTGGCAATATTTGCCCAGTTGTGTCTAACATGGCAGTCAAATTAATTTTTAAGACATTCCAAACTAAGGATATTTGAATATATATATATATATATATATATATATATATATATATATGTAATCTAAAAGCCAAAAAAAAAAAATAAAAAATAAAATAAAATAAAAATAGCTTTGGAGAATTATGAATCAGGTAGAACTGATTAAGAGGTGGAAGTGAAAATTAATTCCATACTTAAACCACAGAAATACATTGTTAGACATGCCCTAGAATGTAATCTGCAAGGAAGCAAAAGAAGAGGCAGACCAGGAATTACATGGAAACTCACAATTGAGAAGGAACTGAAGGATGCAAAAAGGACCTAGAGAGAAATTGAAGTGACGGCAAGGAGAAATTGGGTAAATCTGTTGAAGCTTTGTTCCACAAGGAATTAATGAAATTTTATTAATTCTTTCTATTCATACATATTTAAATATGCCATACGTGGTCTGAGGATTATCAGGATGATATTTTGCTCATCCTTTCTAGATGATGTCAAACTAATAGACAATATTTAGGCCAAAGTGCAATACATAATGATCTACATCCTGGATTATAGAAGGCCTCACATGATACAGGTTTCTTGGGTTGAAGTAGTTTCATCCAAATGTTATACATAAGAAAAGTCTAATTTTTTACATTGATCTTGGCACTGCAACCTTAAGGTCTATTTTGCCAGATGATGGATGATTAGGCAATAACTTGGCAAAATGAGTTTAGGGGACTTTGTGGCTAAGCTTTCCAGCCTAAAGAAATGAAGGAATCGAACCCAGGTCCACTGCATGGGAAGTACAAATAATACTGTTAGACTATAGCGGTGGTCATACAGATAGATTACTGATTTCTATGAGAGCAAGAATGGACAAAAGTGTGTGCATATATATATATGACTGTAACTGGAATGACTACTGATTTAAACTTCTAAAAATAGATGCAAAATGATAATTCAATTTAATTTTACTATTTATTCATTAAAACAATCCCCATTCATTAAATAATGGATATGACTTAAAGACAGTTTAGATAACCTTACATTATTTGTTATAATATTAGGTTTGTTTCCATGAACTGTGCCACTTCACATTTTATTTACCTTTTTAAGTAACTATTAAGGCAAAAACCAATCAAAAGTTGTCATCACCTAGCTTAGTTCACCCTTTCTTTGTGGAGGGGAATGGTTTGCATGCTATATTTCTAATTTGGAGAGGGGCAAACAAGGAGTAATATTGCCAATGAAACAGAAGAGAAAACTATTCTACTGTATCAGATTACAGATTTGTCAGTGTACCTGTTGAAATGGCTAGCCCAATTAGAGGTGACCAACTCTAGAGGCTGGCCAAGAAAAGACAAGATTTTCACAATTTTTTTGAATGACTTCAATCTCTAAAATGGATTATATACAGGGCCAGCTCTTTGGCCCCAGTGATCCTATTTCTGAGCATAAGTGCATCAATCCATAAGGTTATTTTTCATTCTGCAAGCGCATTAAGATGCAAAACCTTGAAGTGAAATATATAATATTTCTGTGCTAAAGAGCATATCATTTTCAGCAGACAAGATAGGTCAGTGGAGACCTGAACTGAACCCCAGTGTCTCTTAAAGAAAAGCTCCCATTACCTTTAACTATTGGCCATGTAATTTGATGTTATTGTTCTGTGGGAGAAACCAGCACTAAACTAGAGTGGTTCCAAATATAAAAGAAAAATTATAAACATATTAAAAAATTGTAGCAATATATCTTTAAAACCCTCCTGCACTATAAGTCCAGTAAAACAGTTAATAAAAGAGAAAATAATAGCAAAAGATACCACATTAATTGATTAATGTTTACACTACAATGTTTATGCTAGGTCTGAATAGTTAATTAAATAGATAGGAAGTTTTACAAACCATTGATTGTAAGGTTGAAAGCCCAGGAACCTGTAACACCAGGACTGATATTTCGGTGACAAGATTCTGTAACACTTGAAAGTCTCAAAATAGCAGCCACTGAACCCATTCCTCCACGTTTGTTTCCATCTGTATTTGAAGCTGCACTTGCAGGTGAAGTGCCATGGCTGTGTGTGTATATAAAGCAAAACCTCCGAGCACCAACAGAGTTACGACTTGCAGGCGAAGCAATAAGGTAGCTAGTTCCATTATCTTCCCAACTGCCATGGCAAAAGTATGCTGTGAACATAAAAATTAATGTATGCCTTAAATCTGCTCATTCTTTCAAGGACGTGTGTAATTCCTTCATTTTATTTCTTCATTCATTTTATATTACAAACAATGTATTACACAAACCTTTCAAATCCATGCATGCCTTCACACAAAATGTTATAGTTATATTTCATTTATTAAAAGACATCAAGAAAGCAGAAAAAAATAGCAATAGGTACACCTATGAATGAACATATTTATGTACCAAGGAACAAATGAACAAAACAGATCTGTTGCTAAACTGATTAACTTCATACTTTCATACTTTGTTTCATGTAAATATAGAGATGATTTGATAATGTTTACCCACAAATAAAGATGTATATCTCACAGCTGATATCTATACAAATATGTATGGCAATAATAATAATAATAATAATAATAATAATAATAAAAGCAAGCTTTTTTTCCTTCTCCCAAAATGCTGAAGTACAGGAAAGATTGAAGTATCAAACAAAGTGTGCTGTCAAAGAAAATAATATATTAAAAAATATTTTAGTTAGGATCATGAAGTCTTGTACATGATTGTTTTTCGAATTTTATTGCTTCTTTATAAAATGAAAGAGATAATCTTGCATCAAGGCACTTTATGGGTCACCACAATGAAGCCTATATTAATTGAATCTTTTAGATTTTTTTCTGATTCTTGATGTTCCAAACAAAACAGCATTTCTGCTCATTAGTTCTTCCTTACAAATTCAAATTTAGCTATTTTTTCTTACATTCCTAACCATAAACCCACTATTCTGTTCTTATTTTTGGGTACATTTGCTCCCATCTCATTTCCAATTATAAACCAAGTAAGGAAGTACAAGTATCACCAAACAAACATTATAAGTACATTGTGATTTTTAAGACTACTGTCAGGCTTTGATGAATGCCACAATAAATATGGGGAACATAAAATTGCTACTTTGCTTTATTTCTTTAAAACATTCTCCACTTCTACTGCATAGATTAGCTGTGGAGAGATGGTTAGTCAGATGAATGTGTTGATAACACAATGGTGTCAGATACTCATCTGACTCATATTGTTCAAGGGTAATGCACATATCATAAATATTTAACAGCACTTATGCTTGTGCTATAATGTATTTAGAAACTACTGACCAATTAATGCTTAAGTTAACATGCTTAAAATTTCCTAACTTTATAACAAATTAATAAAAAATAATTGGATACTCACTTTCTAAAATTTGTATTTAATAGCTGATGTACATGTCCTAATTACAGACACAGTTGTGACTTGTATACCAAAGGAATACTGAAATGTGCTGTCTAATTCCAAATGCATTCATTAGGTATATTTAGCAATAGCATAAAATTTTCTTGACCACCTCAGCTAAGGTATGCCTTACTAAATGTTCTGTTGATAGGAATTTATACCATACTAAAAAGATTTTCCCATTTTTTTAACGGCATAATGCCAAAACTGCATGCCTGATAATTTTATTGTTCAGAATGAATAAGCAATGAATTGGCCGATCTTATATTTATTTTTAAAACATACCTAGAATACTTAGTGCTAATTTTGCTAATTCAACTTACATGACATGTCACAAGAAGAGTAAAATTCCATGGTGTCAGACTTCTCTGAGCAACCAACAACTAGAGTTTCAAAATCATGATCACTGCAATCTTCCTTACTATCTGTCCCACTAGAAGTTATAACACCATGCAGCTCTTCTTCACCTTGTCGCTTTCTTCTCTTTGGCTGCATTACAGTGGATGCCTGTTGCTTATCCACGCTCAGCCCACTGATGGTATAGCGGCCCAAATAAGGACACCTTCTCTTATGCAGAGACTGGGCTGTAAATATATTTAAATAACAAACTGATATATCTACATTTTATTCTTTATCAAGGTGAGTCTTAAAACTAATTCAAGCACAATACCTACTTAATGATGGGGGGAAGAAAAGAAAAATGTTTGGGAAGGATGTATATTATGAATTCTTGAAGAGATACTGAAATCAGAGTTTAAGGATGATGAAATCATCAGGCAGAGGGAATCAGGTTTCAATAGGGAGCACATGGCCAATTTTTTCAAAAATTGGGTTATTTATTATCCTTGTACATCCCAAGTTCTGCTAGAGGAAAAGTTTATCTCTCCTTAAGAATGTGAAAACAAAGTTTTAAATAAAAAAAAAAAAAGAGTCAAGAATGGAGATAAATCTTGAATTTCAAGTCTTACGAAGCCCAACTTGAGGAAAATGAAGCATGTTTGGGAGAACACAATACTAATAAAATTAAGTACAGAAAAATATGAACTAAAATGAAGAGAGTAAAAACTGCTTAAAAACTGAATTTTCCTCAAATCAGTGCATAAACTGAAGAAAACAACAGATTGCATAATTTGCAGAGAAAAAATTTACTAAAGACTGCATTCAGTGCTGTATTTGTAAAAGTTGGGTTCACACTAGGCCAGTTGCTGTTCTTCATCCACTGATGATGCCAATCACAAAATTTGGTGAAAGCTATGTAACATATTAAATGATGGACCATGGCAAAAATGCCAGCAAGGATTTAACTGTTTTAATTATTGTATTTTTTATTTTTATTGTATTCACAATAGTGAAATTATCTTGTATATTATTGTTAACTAATTTCTTGCTATCATAATCTGTGAATTATAACAAAATCTAATGCAACATGTTGTTAAATGACAAACACATTATTATTGTTGTCATTATTAATGTTGTTATTGTTATTATTGTTATTATTATTATTATTATTATTATTATATTTTCGGCAATCCTAAAAAATTAAAAAAACGTCAATGTAATAAAAATTGAGTACCTCGTTCATCATCATTCAGCAGTTATCTGCTCCTGTGTTGAGGTAGCTATTAAATGCAATCAATTTGTATAAATGCTTATTCCAAAGAGAAATGTGAGTAATGTCCATTTTCCAACAAAATTACAACAATTGGTATCCGCCTGGAAAGATAGCATATGTATGAGAAATTATTTGTATTTTTATAATCCCAACCATTCAGAGCTGCCAGTAATTCTTAAATAGCCTGGAAAAATGTGGATACTACAATAAGTACAGATGGTGGTGTTATCTGGTGTAAATTCATTTGTCTGGCCAATACTGAAGTTCTATGCATGATACAAGAGGACAGTTAGGTAATCATTTTCTAGTTGCACACCTTTCAGTATACTCCACAAGACTAAATAATAAAAACAATGATCAGGATGAAATTCAAAGCACAAGTTGGTAGAATGAGTGGCAAAACTAGAACACTCAGAAGCTGCTTTGCCCAGCATAGCTTCTTCATGATAAAGTACAACAGTAATTTTTGAAACCATTATATTATTAGCTTTTATTGTTTAATATTTTAGCTGCTTCTACTGTAGATGGTTTTTTTATAATTAAGAGAACTGCCATTGGTCAAAGTCAAAAGATGCAGACTCATAAGCTGGAGGTTTGGGGTTTGATTCCCACCAGGACCATTCTCCCTGACAGGTTTTTGTCAAAGTCCACCAGGACCTTTCTCCCTGATTGAGGTTTTTTCAAAGTTTTCCTCAGTCCTCATAAGTGCAAATGCCAAGAAGATACCCTAAATTAGGCCTGGAATGCTTCCTTCCATTAAAACAATAATCCTTTCCTTGTTTATCATTTCATCTCATGTTTCATTAGTATCTAGTTACCTATGTAGTTAAAACAGACATTAAACACTATTTCATAAAAAATGAATTTATGGATTACAGGAAATGCAACTACTCATAAAGTACAGAAAATATTGTATTAACTTTTTACAGTTAATTCTAATTTATTATTATAATGTTCTCTACCTGCATTAATTTAAATGCACACACCAAAATAAAATTAAAAAAAAAAAAATTAAAAAAAGCGAATTTAGAAGAAGCTTGAATGTCAGAATAAAAGCTAACTTTAAATATTTTATCCTGCCCTTCAAAATAAAGAAATTTAAGAACTAGAATACTATTTGGAAAAAGAAATATTAATAATGTTTGCAGGAGAGATAGATAAAAAGAAAACATTTGGTAGTTTTAAGTGTAATTAAACTTGTCAGTTATGGATTAACACTCTCTAAATTAGATGCTGGTCTATGCTGCAAGGTTTTGCACATGAGCTCATACACAAAAACAAGAAAAACTTAATAGGTTCAAAATAATGTTCATTGACATGTTTTCTCATTTTCATTGAAATTTCATTGTATATGAGTACATGAAAATTGTAGATATACTTGCTGTTTACTCCACTGTGAGAAATACTTACAAAATGTTAGCTTATGCTAAGTGCTAAATTTACTTACTTATCAGTGTTATGAAAGGGAGTGTAGAAGGGTTGAAATTGCCTGGATTGCAAGCTTCTTCAGCTATTTGGATTATCTGACCTGTAAGAAAGCTCAAAATTAGAATGCAAAGAAAATAGTTTGCTTTAATATAATTAATTCTGCAGATGAGACAAGCATATATGCTAAATGTAGTTTTATGCAAAAGCATGTGATAGTGCATACCTTCTGCAAGTTTTGTCCTCTTCATATTTCTATGAATATATGTTTTTCTACATATGTGGCTTCTACAGTAATAGTATGTAATTATGCTTGGAATAAATGTTCCTATTAAAGTACCTATGCTAATTCTCCTTGGCTGCATCTCCATCATTATTATACAAAGCTTCTGAAGGGTAAGGAATCAAATGCAACCCCATGTATTTCCAATACTTCAATTGCTTTTATGGTACTAAAATCTTCCTAATAAAATAACATTCCTAATATGTTCTTTTTAATTATGTATTGCTTCTGCGTGAAATTCTCATGGGGCAGGGTTCTTTCGGATTTTTACTTATTTTAACCACATGTTTTGAATTAATTAGATACTTGAATTATGTTCCAGTGATTTATTTATTTTTAGATTGCCTACCATTCTTTAGCTCTTCTATTAAATAAAACCATGAAGCATTTTGAGAGATTGAACATATTTTTATGTCAATATTAATTAAATTTGGAAAATAGACACTTAACAACTCAGTTTCTATAATGATCGAACAGTAGTTTAACAAATAGTTTTGAATTGCGGGAATTTTCACAGTGAAATATAGTATAACATAACAAATTATTATTGAGGAAATCACTCAAATTTCACTAATTTAGTTCCACTTTCTTGGACATGTTTCAAAGGCGGTTGCCTTCATCGTCAGCATGATCCCAATGTCTGCTTCCCCGCGTGGTATTCAGATGTCGCTCCGTAGAATTTATGAACTTTGCAATAAGGTTACTATTGTTTGGGAGATCAAAATTAACCAAATTTTCTTTGTTTTTATTTATGAATATATTTTCCCACATTGTCAGTTCTATTGGTTTTTGAAGAGCTTTTAAGAGTTTTGGTACCTTTTGGAATTCGTGGTTCTTTTGCCAGAAATGGTCTGCTATTGCTGATTTTTCCATGTGTTTATATTTTACATGTCTCATGTGCTCCTTAAACCGTATGGAGATATTTCTTTTTGTTTTGCCTATATATTTCATATTGCAATCTTTGCAAGCAATGTCATAAATGCCTGATTGTTTTTCTGGAGGAATTTTGTCTTTTATGTTTGTTTTTAGGAGGTTTTTTAAACTACATTTGTTTACTGGAGCCAAAATGATGTTTGCCTCTTTGAAAATTTTTTGGAATTTTTGGTGTGCTCATGGGTGGAATGTGAATTTCTTATATATATGATCCCGTTTGTAGCATTTTAGTGTGGTGATATCTTTTATTCGTTTTTTCTTTTTGAATTTTTCTATTTTCTTGTTGACCAGATCTGTTGTGTAACCATTTTTCTGTGCTATCTCTATGATTTTTTGGTACTCTAATTTATATTCTGTCTTGCTTATTGGAAGGTTTGTTAATCTGAATGTGAGGCTATTGATTATGGCATGTTTATGTTGTATTGGGTTAAAGCTGTTGTTTTTTATGTAATTATCTGTATGGGTATCTTTTCTGAATATGCCAAATTTCAGTATATTGCCATTTTTTATAATTTTTATATCCAGGAAAGGAAGAATCGTGTTGTTTTCCAATTCCATTGTAAATTTAACACTGCTGTCTTGCAGGTTGAGCAGAGGATGCAATAATTGAGAGCCAAAATAAACATTAAAATAAAACAATATATGGTGAATATTAAATGTGATTTTTTCAAGGTTATGGCTGAGACTCAAAACACAAAGAGTCCAATACTCTTCATTTTAACTACTATGCCCAGTCATACCAGATGGGGAGATGCGGAAGATTCGTGGATGGTGCATGGTAGTTCAGATGAAACAGCATCAGCATGTTAAGATGAAGACCTGTGGTTCAAATCAGCTGTATACTTTCCTTGAAAAATACAAAACTGACTGTGGGGTGATATGTGCAACAGAATGCTGCTGATTAAGTTTATTTCTTGCAAAATAAGCATTTTTATGAAATAGTGGAAATGAAATTCAAAGTACATATGCTGATTCAAATTGCTACATTAAATTCTTTAGATGATCATGAATATATCTCAAGACAACCAAAATGTGTTATCCCCCCCCCAGCTATTTGTTATGATAATTTGCTTTAAAATGTTGGGAAAAAGTATGGAACTTGCAGAGTCTCTTTAAAGAAAGTATTCCCACCACCATAAAAACAACTATTTTTTATACAAAAGAGATTTTTTGGGCATAAATAATACATATATGAAATCTATAATTCCTTCCTCTAGGACTGCATCAAGCAGAAGTTGAAGTAGAAAATGTGATGGACTTATTGTCTAATTAATTTGTCATCAGTAGAGCAGGTGTGGAAACTTCTTGCAGATGCACACTGAGATTTTTATAAAACTTTTGTAGGCTATAGAATTTCTCATTCCATGATGTATGAAAATTCAATAAAACCTGTAGACTGTTACTAAAACATAGATTATTATTATTATTATTATTATTATTATTATTATTATTATTATTATTATTTATATACACAAACCTCAAACAAGCAATTAAGGTAATTATATAGGAATACTTACTGCTCTGTTGAAGCTCAATGACGTGACCATCTCTCCTATAGAATACCAAACACACATAGCCGCTGTTGCTGTAACATAAAGATTATCATATTCATCTGTGGGAATTTGTTTTGTTTGATGATTCATTGTTACTACTATGAAAAAGTTGTTAGTAATTCATTTCTTAATACTATGCTGAATTTTGGGGTTTATCATATATTTGTTTGCATTATGCACCACATTTACAATATAAGAAAACAAATAAAATATACACATACATATTATAGTAAATAATTAATTTTAGGGAAAGGTCTATGCCTTCATCCAAATATAAACAATCAGCTGTTTAACATGACTTACTAAAGCTGTAAAAAGTCTACTTCTCACAAACCAACAGTTTCCACACACCACTTGTTTAAATAGCTGTAAAGGTGGACCAAGCAATTTGATCAATATCAAAATTGGTGACTGCAGAAAGGTGCATGCTGTCTTGTAGGTATGAAGGTGAGCATCGTATTAAAACCCCAATGTAAATATAAGAACACATTTCTTATGTTCTCAAGATAGAGGAAGATTGTGTGCATTTTCTTCTCAATCAAGTGATCCTGAACTGTGTATTTGTTGCTTGCATGAAAATTTTATTTCTGCTTTATAATATGAAATATTTCTAATCCACATTAAAATTAAGATGAAATAATCATTTGATAGAAGATATAAATAATGCATTTTATAGAATAGAATAATTCAAATGCAACAAACAGTAAAATGAGTTGTGTAAAAGATTCTGTGCAATTATGTACATATAATTAAACTTTCTTCTGCCTTTGCAAAACCCAACCTGTTCATAATACTGTACTATTTGTGTGACTGTTTCAGTATTTTATTAGTTTCTCTTTTATATATATATTCACAAAATGTTTTATGTTCATTTGCACTTGTACAAAAAGACTGAAATAAAAATGTATATTGGATGCTATACCAGACTATCTGCTGAATTATATGAGCTTTAGCAAATTTAGGGATACCAACATCTTCTGTTTGTAGAAGGTGATTCTACATCAAATGATTCAGAGCTCATACTATTTCTGAGGGTCAAGACATCAGCATTTTCATTACCTAGTTAGGAATACTAACAGTTCTTTTTTGAGAATTTTACTGTAATGAGATACTAAAATTATATTCCTTTCCTCTAATACTTTAAAGATAAGCAAAATGTTTGATGCTACATCATGCTTGTAGCTTAAATCTGGCCTTTGACAATTCCTGAAGAGCATCACACATTCATCAGACCCAGTATGAAGCCTGGCTTCAGCAAACCAGTAATGTAAAATACTCTGAACAAAACCAAAAAAAGGCAACATTTATTTAATATTTTAATTTCATTTATTTAAATGCCTTCTGTTTTCCAGTTCACTCCATGCTTCCATTAAAAAAGATGTGAGATAAAGAACCAAAGTTAACCTTATTCCAGACAGAACACACACTTATGAAACTTGATGCTATACAATCATTGCCCCAGTTTTTGCCTCTTCTCAGTATGTCCAATTTCAAGTTTTCAACGTGTTGTGCTAATTTTCTTACATACTTTGTTGACGGTGACAGAAATGGATCAAGTTTATTTAACAAACACCTCAAATAGTTTTACCCGAGATAGAAAAAATTTTGATGACATCTCCAACTGGGAGTTCAAGTCTATGATTAGCATAATACTAAACTAAAGATTGTAGGAAATGTTTTTACACAGGTGTTACAATTCCCTTCATGATTTTCATTATTCCCCTTATGCCATCCATTGCAACAACTTTCTCTTGAGGAAGTAATGAGTTAATCCTGTGGTTGCAGAATGATTTAGTAGTCAATGTAGTTCAATGAAAACAACATGCTCATTCATTTGAATGTATTTGGTTTATCAATAAATTATCCACAATGACATCTGACTAATCCATGTTATTATAATATTTTGCTTCCTTCAACTATATTCTTAAATCCTGTTCATATACAATTTACTTCATTAGCAAGGCTGGAACATGCATTTGAAAATGTAAAATGCTGTTAGAAACTTGCAGGTCACTCCCAGATTTAGAATTATAGTCTGTTTCTTTTTTTCAGCCTTGTAAACTACACAAAATACAGACATATTCAATGCATTTACTTTTTTTAATTTTAAAGTGCCATTTTATTACTTTCCAAAATAGGTGATTAATTTTATGATAACTTGATGAGTAAAATGTTCTTTATATTTGACACATTTCTATGCTAGGGAAAATCATGTCTTTATTCTTTTTCCCAACTTTGTATGCTGTACAGAACACATTTTAGTTACTAATTTTCCATGTTTGTTCTCTGTTTGTCTCTATCAGGTGACAGGTTACCAACCTTTTTGCAGATTCTATATCATTTGTTGTTTTGAAGAATTATCTAACCCCCTTTTTCATTCAGACAACCACAGGCTGATCATCTACTTCCAACCCCACTATATTTACATAATTTCTTATCACATATTTCATCACATGTGGGTTCATTGTTTAATTCTTGGTTCCAACATTATTTATCAGCATCGTTATAGTTTCTGCACTTTCATTTGAACTGGATTCTTCAGTGTCCAAATTTAATTTTCACATACAAGAGGTTAGTTATATTGTGATTCATTGCATTTTAAACTTTAAAAAATGCGCTTGGATAAACTGTGCCTTCTCTCCTGCTTCATGATAAATATGCTGCAATATACAGGTGCGGCAGAACTATGTTGACCAATTTTAAATCGTGAGCTATTGTTGGTCACGGCTTCATTCGAACAGCGCTCCATACTGAGACCGACTGTCAAGTAGTACTGTGCCGCGGAGCGAGCGCCAGAAAATGCTTTGAACTGCACTACGCAAATCAGTACGCTCGCTCCGCTGCACAGTACTATTCGACAGTCGCTTATGGAATGCTGTTTTAATGAACATCGTGCGTTTGCATTTGAAATATGTTTCAAATGTGGTGTTTGTGTTGTTAAGAACGCGGCGTTTGTTTCAGCAACATTTCGACATCGGCCGGAATGTACAAGTTACGTCACGGAAGGCGATTACGAGATAGTGCAGGCAGTTCAGGACACTAGACTTCTGTTTCAAACAAGAAGCCACCTGGTAGGCCACATACGGTTCGCACTCCAAGCAACATTGTAACAGTGAGATCTGCTTTAGAACAAAGTCCAACGCTATCAGTTCGTCAGCAGTCGCAAGCTCTTAACATATCTAATAGAAGTGTGCTGGATATTCACTTCCATCCATTCAAAAGATGCAAGTGGTTGAACAATTATTGCCCAGAGATCTAGAGGCTCGTTGAAATTCCTATATACAGCTTCTGAAGATTATAAACACTCCACCCGCTTTTCTCAACAATTTGAATATGTCTGACGAGATCCTACCAATCCTCATCACCTTCATGAACGACCACTGCATAACGCAAAAGTTGTGTGGCGTGGAGTGTCTTCTCAGGTAATGGTCCCCCCTCCTTTTTTTAAAGAAATGAAGCAGGTAACCTTTCACAGCAGAGCGTTATGGTGTTATGTTGCAAAAGTTCGTAACGCAGCAAATGCACGTAAGAATGTTCATATGCAGTTGTGGTTCAACAGGACCGTTCAACCGCTTGCACAGCCAAAATGTCCATGACAACCTCACGAACAATATTTCCACAGCACCTTGTTTACCACTTTGATGATGTCAACTGAAACTGACCATCCCGTTCGTCCAATTTATCGGCAAGTGAATTTTTTTTCCCCCCTGTAGGGATTCCCGAAATCCAAAATGTATGCTAACAGGCCAGTAAATAGCCAGGAATTAAAAAAACAAATAAATAAATAAATAAAATCGTAATGGGGGCCATAACAACTTACACCTTTGTAAGGTTATGAAAGTGTGCGTGCTCATGTCAAAGACTGCATATGGTATTATATAGTAGCACATTTTCACTAAGTATTATCTATAGGAGCAGTATTTGGTATCATAGCAGGATTTATCCACTGTTGCCCTTTATTTTCAGGATTCACAATAAATTCAAACTTATTTAAAAGTCATCTGAAGGACAAAATTTACAAAACGTGACATGTGTAAGGAATAGCATGAAATGCTCTTTCAAGGAGTGTACACCAATATTATAGAGTTCTAATTCTTCATGCTTAAATATAATATTTAAAATGGGTCATTGTTTCTGCTGTACCCTCTATATGATATGGCCTTAAATGTTGTAAAAACCACAGTTTAATCTGAAAGGTATAGGAAGAAATAGTATTAGCATTAAAATTAAAATACAAAATGCAGAAATAACATAAGTTGAATGTACAAAATTTCTAGTGGTTATCAATGACAAAAATCTTAATTGGCACACGCATATAAATGAACTAAGTAAAAATATTATACAGGGGAATTTATGTGATTAAACCAGTGCAACAGATTTGGATGTAAAATCTATAAAACAAGTGTACTATACCATTCAGCTCCCATTTAAATTATAGTATACTTTTGTGGAGTAATGCCAGCAAAAGAGAAATGAAAATAAGCTAAAACTACAAAAGAAAGCAATTGAAAATTTTAAAACATTTAAAATATCAGTCTCATGTAGAAATAGCTTTAGAGAATTAAAAATCCTAAAATCTGCATCTGTGTATGCGTGAACACATACATATGAATGATTGAAATTCTTACTCACTATAAACGAAGTAAAAGTAAATGCAAACATAAACATGGCACTAGAAAATTATATAACTATTTTGCTATAAATGGGTTGTCGTACAACAAGGCAATAAAAACAATGGAGAAATATTTTACAATCTACTGCTAAATGATTAAAGATAAAAAATAAAATGGGTGATACCTTAAAACTAAGAAAAATGAGATTTTATTCAGTCAAAGAATACAAGACAGTTAACACAGAAGTATATTCTCAAAATGTGAAATAATTCATGTATATGTATACAAGTAAAATGCTAGTTTAATATAACAAATTATTCGTGAGGAAGTCTCTCAAATTTCACTTGTATTTTTCACTTACTTGGACATGTTTCAAAGGCAAATTTCCTTCACTGTCAGCTTTCCAGCTTGGTATTAAGATGTCGCTCTTTGGATTTATAAACTTTATGATGAGGTTGCTGTTGTTTGGAAGATCAAAATTAACTAAATTTTATTTGTTTTCATTCAAGAATATATTTTCCCACACCAATAATTTTGTGGGTTTTTGAAGAGCTTTTAAGAGTTTTGGTTCATTTTGGAACTCATGGTTTTTTTTTTTTTTTTGCCAGAAATGGTATGCTGATGCTGATTTTTCTGTATGTTTATATTTTACAATTCTCATGTGTTCCTTAAACCGTATGGTAATGTTCCATTTTGTTTTACCTATATATTTATTATTGCAGTCTTTGCAATTGATTTCATAAATGTCCGATTACTTTCCTGGCTGGATTTTCTCCTTTATGTTGGTTTTCAGGAGGTTTTTCAAGCTACATTTATTCAATGGAGCCAAATTAATGTTGGCATCTTTAAAAATCTTTTGAAATTTTTGGTGTGCCCATGAATGGAATGTAAATTTTTTACATATCTGCTCTCCTTTGTAACCTTTCAGTGTGGCAATTTCTTTTATTTGTTTTTGAATTTTTCTATCTTTTTCTTGACCTGATCTGTTGTGTAGCCATTTTTCTGTGATATATCCATGAATTTTTGGTACTCCAATTTGTATTCTGTCTCACTTATTGGTAGGTTTGTTAATCTGAAAGTGAGGCTATTGATTATAGCAAGTTTATTTTGTTTTGGATTGTGGCTGTTTCTTTTTATACAATTATCCTTGTGGGTATTCTTTCCTGAATATGCCAAATTCCATTATAATATTTTTTATAATTTTCATATCCAGAAAAGGAAGAACCTTGTTATTTGCCATTTCCATTGTGAATTTTATGTTGCTGTCTTGTAGGTTAGTAGTTTTTAAGTTTTATTGCGTCATATTTCCATTTTTCATCTACTATTGCAAAGACATCATCAACATAATGATACCAACATTTATATACATGTGGGAATGCCTTTACTAATTTTGTTTCCAGGAAACTCATATATATGTCTGCTAAGAATGGTGAGAGCTGATTACCAATTGCTAAACCCTTCTTTTGTGTATATATCTTGCCTCTGAATGTGAAGTAACCTCAAAAAGTTTATAAAATCCAAAGAGCGACATCTTAATACCACGCTAGAAAGCTGATTGTGGAACTGTGCTGACAATGAAAGAAATTTTTCTTTGAAACATGTCCAAATAAATGAAAAAAACTAGTGAAATTTGAGTGACTTTCTCATAAATAATTTGTTATATTTTACTTAAAATGTAAATTGGAACTTGCAAAGTGAAGCTAATCATTTTAATTGATATCATTGTATGATTCAGTTCAACTATACACTCTTAAAGCTTCACTTACTTTTCATAAATGTATGGAACTGGTTTCGAGAACATTTAGTTCCCATCTTCAGCCAGGCTAAAGTTCAACTGTCGGATCATTCGTTGAGCTGTGGGAATGTGTATTCTGCTCTGGTGGCGGTGTGATAAACTAAACTAAACTACAAGTTTATTACACAATTTATTTATTTATTTATTATTTATTATATCACAACATAATAAATAAAGCAAAATTATTTAAATCAGTACAAGGACCTACAGAAGTAGCAATCTGGGAGAAAATCTACATCTACAAATACAAAGACAGCATAATGAACTTCGACATTGCCAGAGATGAAAACATAAACTACAAGTTTATCACACCACCACCAGAGCAGAATACACATTCCCACAGCTCGACGAATGATCCAACAGTTGAACTTTAGCCTGGTTGAAGATAGAAACTAAATGTTCTCGAAACCGGTTCCATATATTTATGAAAAGTAAGTGAAGCTTTAAGAGCGTGTAGTTCAACTGAATCATACAATGATATCAATTAATTTGTTATATGATACTATATTTCACTGTGAAAATCCCAAACTATTCAAATTTATATTAAATGGTAGTTTAATGTTTGTTCACAATGTATTTGATATCCTAAAACCAAATCTGTATATATTTTGACTTGAAATTTACTTTCTATTTAAAATATTTTTTACATATTTGTTTTGAATTTTATAATTTGTGTTGTTGATGTCACTTTGGACAAATAAAGAAAGAAAACTCTTTCAGAGAAATTCCAGTTAACATTATGTAATTATTATCCACTGTCACAGATCCTCAAAAACTTAAACATTTAGAACTTTTTTGACGTCTTTATGAGTATTATATTTTTACTATAAATTTACTAAATTGGCTGCTGCACAATCTTTAAGGCATAATTAAATGCTACAGTTAAGCAAACCTAATGGAAAAGAAAATTGTAGTAAACTCAAAAGACTGCACTGCCATCAATTACATTACATTTAATGCTGAGAGAGGGGGGGGAACCCGCATGCTCGCACACCTACACACCCACACACTTTTTTTACCAATGGCAAACTCTAGAGATTATTTCAATATTAATTCAATTTGGAATTGAACACAGTGAAATATGCATTAATAATCTATTCTAAGGCAAAATATTTAGAACACTCTTTATCCACAACATCAGCTCTTACATAACTGTTGGATCATTCATAGAAGTTGAGTAGGTCAAGCTGATGATGCGGGCAATTGTTCCAAGAGGCATATCCTGAGTAAATCTCATGTAAGTGAAAGCATAAAGACTGTTCTAAATATTTTGACTTAGAAGAGATTATTTTTTACTTCCCAGTAGATAGATGGTAGTTTAGGTTCTGTCCTTTTATGTCAATTTATTGTGTTGCATTTAAGTAGTAGGCGGCCCTTGTTCATGAGCCCATCTCATCTTATTTATTAATAATTTCTTTCTTTCTCACTCAACCCATGATATAAAGTGTGGAACAGTTCCAGCTTATTTAATTCAAAGAGAGAATTTAAGCGGAGCACTCATAATTTCAGATTAAGGCAAATGCCCACAATTTGCAAATTTTCAAATATTATCTAATGAAGTCTTTCACTTACCATCCGCTTGTAACATGAGCAACAATTGTTACTTGGTGGTTACTGGTTCTCTTTTCATTGTGACACATAATCCTCATTTCCTGGCTAACTTCAGCTCCTGTGACTCTCAGTGTAGTATTTTTGTGACCCACTGTATATGTTTTGGAATGATCCAATGTATGCCAGTGATGATGATCAGTAACAAATGTTGGGTATCGACATCTACTGTGTTGGTTTTCAACTGTGGAGAAAAAAAGAGTAAACAGGATAGAAAGTAAATTAATATCACGTAATTTTTGCACCTACATCTGTATATTAACATACTTTTATTAGAGATTTGCACAATATTTGTTCCAGTATTAAGGAGATACCTTTTAAATTATAAAGTTAAATCATTTCATAATGCCATTTGAATACATGATCCACTAATGTCTTAATGCAAACCCTCGATTTTGCTCTCAGCTAATGACATGATTCATGATGATCTGCTGGGGTCACATTCATGCAAGTCTTTTGTTTTGCCTAACTCAATACTCGTTCAGATATCTCAAAATGCAATTGTATAGTTTTTCCATTTTGAAATTTAAAACTAATTTAACAGTATTAAATCTATTTCATAAAGGTGGGTCAGAGCAATGGTGACTGCTGATATTTTTATGTGTAGAAAGCATTATTATGAACAGAAAAGTAAAACTAATAGAATAACACATTTACCCAATATATAATAAGTATATATAACAGAAGTAATTACTCATATACTGGTTCTTTATAATTTTAATTCACTTCTTAAATTATTTAAACAGGAAATGCTTACAGATTCCCAAGTACGTTGTTGGGTATGGAGCAGCAAACAAAATAATTCATTTAACCTCAAGACAGCTCCACATCCATGGAAGTTAACTATATTTATTCATAGAAAAATGTAGTTTTTCAATTTGATTTCCCATCTGTTTAGTTGATGCAAGTTAGGGAGAAGAGGATTTGAACACTCTTTAGAGACAGTGGCTTAAACCACTAAAAGGGTTATCAAAGCAACGAGTTACATTGACCCATTGAAAACCTTCTAGCAAATACTTAAACCAATGTATTTTCAGCTAACATTTCTCATTTATTTTGACATAAGAATCCTCCTTTTGTTTGAAAGTAGTTGGAAGGGGTGAGACTTCACAGCCTGTTCAAACTTCAAAAACTGTTTAGCATGGCAAATGCATTTTTTAGTCATAATTGATGAGAAAATCTGGAGACTTCCTGCAAGTTCTCCAAAAATAGTGTGTTTGAGATATGATTCATGCCCCTGCAGCTCCCTCTTATGCTGACAGTTATTACACTATAGGAAAGCTACCACAATTCCTTAACCATCATTTAAAACGTTCATAGGAAAGCAGTATACATATTCACAACATTTACAATACTGACTGATATTATGAAATAGTTACATACTTTCTTATATTGCAATGATTATGAATTACCTAACATTTTTCTATAAACAAAAAACAAGTGTGTAGGAGAAACTGTCCCGGTACATAGAGATAAGTCAACAAATTGAGCAAAATATTAAGTTCCAAATAAATTAAGAATTTTTTTTTTGCAGTTGTTCATGTACTCCTTATAAGATGAATCGAAATAATGAAATTTATTGTCCTGTTACAAAATATAACTAGACATTTTATGGTGAGTAAAGACAGTTAAGTCATTAAAACTTACAAGGAAAGAGTATTGTACATTGACACAGGGAAAAATCATTGATTCATCTGAAAGACATTCTGAATCACAAAGCATGAGGTGACATGGTCAATATATGCCCTGTTAGAGCACATATATTTGAAAAACCAGGAACATATTCTTTGTTTTTTTTTTAGTTCATTGATACAGTAATGTCATAGTTTGTTGATGAGGGGAACAGAGACTTGGTCCATCTGAAAGATCTAAAATTTACATGTTAAAATCAAAAAACATAAAACACTATTGTCAATACAGAGTCCCATTAGAGCCCATTTCCACAATGTCACAGTTTGTTGACAAGGGAATATAATAAAACCCAGTCCATCCAAAGGTACACACATAAGAGTTATGTTTGTATGCAAACTTTTAGGTGCCATCATGGATGGATATGAAATCACTGAAGTTGAAACTTTATGAAATGAAGCAATTTTTAAATACAAAAATTGTACTGATTTTAAATAAATTGTAGATGTTTTTATCTACAATGAAGGTGAAAGCTTTAGTCAGCTAGCTACAGAAAGTATAACTGGACATTGAAAACAAATAGAAAGGTGATGTTACTAGGTTATTGGAAATGGTCTCTAATGAGTCATGTGTTGACCATGGCACCTCATGTTTTGTGATTTGATATGTAATTTTCGACACATTTACTAGTTAATTCAAGTTTTTATTTTCCACTTGAATGTTTATGAAACATGGCAGTAAATAAATATGCTCAGAACTAAAGAGATACCAGGAAAACATTGTCTCCATTTTTAAACTGCAACTACAGTGAATGTTATATAACTTCTTAATCAGGTGCTAAAAATGTTTGGAAAAAGTGTTTGACAGTTTCAGTATTTCCTACATCAATCTATGTGGATAAATCACTTTTAAGAACTGTTATTTAATATGCTTTACATTAATAGCATGTGGTTTGTCAAATCACAAGTATTATACCATTTATGTAAGTGATGCATGACAGTTTGCCTATTAGATATCACTAGAGGTATCTTTCGGGCTGTTATGCCATGGTCTGCTGGAGTTAGGAGTTCCAGACGTGTCATCCACAACTGCAGCGGACATCTCCAGTGCCATGGACAAAACATATGAAACTCCTAGCTCCAGCAGACCATGGCATAACACCCCGAAAGATACCTCTAGTGATATATGAGACTCTGACTGCAAAAGCCTACGTTCTCTCAGTTTGCCTATTCATAAGCCGAAGTTACCCATTGGAGTCCAAACTTAATGTTTCACCTGGTGTTGCCATTTTTATCCATTTATTTTATTGATGTAATTTTTTAAAATATATACTAGATAGTTAAATTTTGTGATTATTTTAAATTAATACCCATTCACTTCCATAAATTACAACTTTGTGTAGCATGCATTACTTTCACAATCTTTGATTTATTTTCTGGTAAACTTTAGTTATCCTTTCTAAGTTCAGAAATATCTCGTTTTACATTGCTTTATATTCAAAATACATCAGCAGCACAAGCTAACAGCTGAAACACTGCATTATATGTTTTCCCTCTTTTTTTCTAATTCTTCTTGTGTCATTATCCATTAAATTATAATATTAAACAATTATCTAGTAATTACAACTACTTGTTTTAATCCTTTTTCAAACTTAAGAACTCTTATGGACGACTTTTATTGAGCTCTGTATTCTACTATATTTAATATTAACTTTAGTCAAATTTGTTAGCTTTCTGAAAGTTAAAAGTTCCTTAAATTGAAAATGTGTATTTCTTCTTTAAATACTGTTATATGTTATAAAGAATAATATATGTAAATACACCTGGCATTCTGATACTAATGAAACACAACTGTTTAAAAATAAAGCATTAGTTAAATAAATATTTATTTAAATAATTTTTAGGAAAACTAAATTTTTCAAGGTAACAGCTCTCTGTATTTCAATAAGAATAAACAAGTAACAACAGAAGTCATTAGTGGTGTTATACCTTTGTTTTATAATTGTTATTGATCTTAGTTTTAAAATGTGTATCCATTTCTAGACTATATAACACTTCATATTCATTATGTGAAAATATTGGCAAACTTGACCACCTGTTATTTCGAGTCTGCTTGACAGAAATAAGGAACTTAAATACTATTATATCTGAACATGTGTACATGCAAGAAGTATAATAGTACAATCATAACAAATCTTCTTCACAGAGTTTACTGACCCAGATTCTACATACTCTGCTACCTACTGAATGCTATGTATAATGTCAATTAAGGTCAAAAAAGCCAATATTGTTAATTAAAATAGGAAATTTTTGCAATATGAAATTACAATATACCTGTAAGGTAAAGAAAGTCAATTAGCTACAAATAGCTAAAACACATACCTGTAGTTAGTCTCATTGTTCGAGAACCTTCCTTTGCTGAGGTAAGGCCATTGCAAGTTGCGTCACCAGACTGTGCCACCTGATACACCTGATGATGGCCATGCAGGTGATGCTGATCATACACAAAACATCTATATCTGTCCTCATCTGATGTTGCCATTTTATGGTAAAGTTTCCCTACTAAATAACGTGTTGATCCATCTTTCCATGTAGCTAGACACACCAACTCTTCCACTAAAAAAAGACAAATATGAGATAATTAAGTAAAAATTGTACTTACGAAGCTGTAGACAATGGAGTGGTAATATATGTTACATTAATGCTTTCAGTTGTTAACACTAACTCCACTTACTTATTTAAAACTTTGGACTAGTTTCGGGAGAGGTTCCTCCCATCATCGGCTGCTGTTGACTGAGTGCCGTTGTTCGAAACGGGGGATGGACGCCCGTTCGCCCCTGTGGTGGTATCTCGTGGCTCTAATAGAAACTTGCTGAGTTCATCCAGCGGCGGAAAATCAAAATTCATTAAGTTGTTCTTATTTTTTAAGGGAGAGAATTTTCATTTTAAAAAATAAGAACAACTTAATGAATTTTGATTTTCCGCCGCTGGATGAACTCAGCAAGTTTCTATTAGAGCCACGAGATACCACCACAGGGGCGAACGGGCGTCCATCCCCCGTTTCGAACAACGGCACTCAGTCAACAGCAGCCGATGATGGGAGGAACCTCTCCCGAAACTAGTCCAAAGTTTTAAATAAGTAAGTGGAGTTAGTGTTAACAACTGAAAGCATTAATGTAACATAACAAATATGAGATAGTTTAACAAAATTTTTAAAGCTATTATTCTTAATCATTTTGCTATACTGCTCCTACTCAAAACAATTGTTTTAAAGAAAAATGGAATTTGTACATATTTAGCACATTTTAAGCTAAGCCAAATATCTATACAAAATTTATGCAACTTACAAAACATAACTTACTCCAAAATAATTACATCACAACACAGTTTCTGAGATCACGTGTTTGGTAATTCCAGAAGATTCCTCTAATGAAAGACAAGTACTGTGGCTCCAAAAATTTGGAAGACATAGAACTCCTTAATCCTCTTATCAACACATAAAACTTTTTACCTTATACACTCCACTTCTTCTATATCGATTCATACTAATTTCCTAATATGTAAATTAAATGCATCATATTCTCTAAATGTTAGTACTTAATTCATTCTTAACTGATTCTTTCTTTTCTAACCATTCTTAGGTAAATATCTTCATATGATTTAGTACAGGCTATACAACTTTTTTCCACTGTCTTTAGCAATTTCTTCTTTCCCTCACATAAAACCTTCTTAACATCCTGATTTGGGAATCATTGACAAAATCCTTTCTAAATGTTAAAACTTCTGTAATCTAAATATAATTTTCTATTAATGAATTCTTTCCTACAACAATTTGTTTCTTATATCACACAGCATCAATGAAATTTCATTTCCAGTATTTTCTTGGGGTTAGGAATTATCAAGATAAGTGTCTTGACTGACTAGGTAAATTTCCTCTTTTCAGGTTAGCGAACAACATAAGCAAGTGGAACAAAACGGATTGAAAAAAAACTGTGATGAAAGAAAAATAACAGTTCATTTGCATAATCAGTGGAAACCATTCAGTGAAACATTTTAAAATAATGCAGAGGACATGAAGTAACCATCTATAGAATTATTGAGAAGTAAGAAAAATAAAATTTTTCAAAAATATTAAAAGAATTGGATATCCTGAACTACCTAGTGGAGCAATTATGAGGAAAGTGAAGAAGAATCCTATTATTTGTGCACCAAAACTATCAGTTGCTCTTAAATATAATTTTGACATCAATGTCTGTCAGCACTGTTTGCAATTATTTATGTTCCAATGATTATTACAGTCAAATATTCCAAACTATCAACACCAGCAAAAGATCAGAGTTTGCTAGAAATAATTTACATCAGTCACAGGAATTTTGACATAGAGTTATATTCATAAACAAAATTAAGTTCAACATGTTCATCTTGGGATGCAAAGATATTTGTGTGGAGACAAAAGAATAAGGAGATCAAAATTGGAATTACTATTGAACATTGCAATGTTAATTTATAATGCCCAATAACTTATTGTTCATTCTTAATATTGTACTGTTTTTTAATTTTATTATATCAGTGTTATTATTATAATATTGCATTTTGACTTATCCTACATGAGGTCTAAGGATGATTAATAAATTAACTTAAAGAAACAAAACATACACTCCATTGTAAAATATGATGAGGGTCTATGCACGTGTAGAGATTTATCAGCATCTGGTGCAGAAGTGATGCACTTTATTGAAGATACCATGGACAAATATGGCTATGGAAACATTCTGAAGACCTACTTCTTTCCTACTTCTTTCTCAGTACCCAACATTTTATGTCTATGCATAGTAATGACCCCAAGCATACTGTTTAGAATACTTCCATATAGCTACATTCTAATGGGTTCAAACAACTTCATGTGCTCCAACAAACAGGGCAGTGTTTTAACTTGATGACCAGATGGCTAGAAGCTGTTTTCAAATCAAAGGGCACCAACAAAGCATTAAAAACATTCATGTTCATTGAGTTTTGTAAGTTAATTATGATACTTATTAAATTATTAGCTATTCAATTTTAGCACAATATATGTTAGATTTCCACAGCTGTAAACCTATTTTCTTTCTTAGTTTGCCAAAGAAAGTTCCAAAGCTGAACATTAAAAGAAAGATTAACAGATTTTTTTTGAATAAATATTTTAAATTGTGGAGATGATATGATCAGGCAATATTTGAATAATTACACTAACTGCAAATGTAACCACAGGTCTGTTAGTGTACATGATTTTATACTTCGCCATTTTTCCTTCGCGGGACTGCAAGTTCAGTTGGCAGCAGTTGACCGAGTTCTGCAGTGCTCATCTAGTTCCTACGCTGAAAGTCGGCCGGGCAGCCGGGGATGGGTGAAGGTCAGCAGGAATTTAACTCTAGAGACATAAGGACCTGTTCTTGTGTGTTATGTGGCAGTGTATTAAGGATTTATTAAGCTACGTATAATTAATGTTAATATGGCTTAATTCAGCTTTTCAATTCTCCAAACAGTATTTATTTACGATTTGTGCGTGTCGTAATGTACCTGATATTCAACTTTACAAGTCGATATTCAATTCACAGATTAGTAAATAAATTTCGTTAAACGGGAAGTATTAGTTGATATAAAGGGTATATACCACTTACAGTACTCAAAGAAGAAATGTTAGATAACACTGAAAACACGTTCTGCAATGATCCCCTTAAAATCACTTCGACGTCTTTCTCAGCAAACGGGAATTTTCTATTCCTCTGTTCGAACGACTGCAAAGTTACTGAAGTTAAACCGTACAAAATTACTGCAGTGCAAGAACTTAAATCGGGTGACCCTGCATCCAGGAGTAGATTTTGTGAATGGATTTTCAGTATTGTGCATGACGGTTAAATTAACCCTAATCTAATTTTCTTTACGGACGAATCTTGGTTTCGGGTAAGTTAATTCACAGAACAACCGATACTACAGTTCAGAAAATCCTTACCTGATTCACGAGAACTCCTGAATGATTAAAAGATAAAGACAAAAGTGTGGTGCGCCATTAGCGGCAAGAGAATAATAGGTCCTTTTTCTTTTTCTGGAGAAACAAATAATAGTGATAGGTTATGTGCAGAATATTTTGCAACCCTTTTTCGTGAATTAACTATGAGTGAACGTAGGTTCGCGACTTTCCAACAGTACTCTGCAGCGGTACATACGGTACATGCGGTCTTCTTGCATGCAATTCATGAAATATTTGACCATACTGTTACCACTAACAACATATGGGTCCCTCGGTCCTCTGATTTAACGCCTTGCGATTTTTATCTCTGAGAGCATTAAAAGAACGTTAAGACAAATTTACACACATTAGATTAACAACAAAAAATAACATTCACGAAGAAATTTCTTCCATTTCTCAGAGGGAACTGGAGGGTTAATGGTTATTTCATAAGCCGATTCCAAAAATATATGGAAAACGAAGGAAGGCAGTTCCAGCATCCTCTTGCTGATAATGGTGAGTAAATGTACCTTTAAAAGGTTTAAGTATTGGTAATAACTACGTTACGAACTTTCTGACTCCCATTCACCGCGGTACCAGCTTGAACCGACCGATCTACATTTTCGTGTGAAGCGGTTTCGCGAAGGAAAAATCAATTATATGTAAAGTTTAATATACGGATATATGGAGCAACTTTTTTCTCTGTGTTTGTCACTAAAGGTTTACACGAAAGGCAGAGTCTACTGTAGAAACCTGGAATGCAAAAATGGGATACTTAAAATAATTATTTTTATAAATGAAAACTCCTGATTCTGATTGCAACAAATGCTCTTGGTTTCTTTGAAATAAAAAATAAAATCCAGCATTTCCTTACGCAAAACGATACGACAGTAGTTTCAAACACCAGTGTCACAGTGTGACATAGTCTGTATGCTCTTTCCCATTTCTTGTCTATTATATAAACGTTCTGTACTTTTTTAATATATGGATTTTCATACAAGTTCTTCATAAAAGTTCATGCACGCAATTTAAAATATTTCTTAATTTTACCCTTTTCTCAATACTAACACATACTAACTGAATATCGACCACCTCCCTGGTCTGGTGGCTAGCGTTGCTGATACTGGTTGCTGATACTGGCCGGGAAGTTCGGGTTCGATTCCCGGTATCTGCTTAGGAATTTTTCCAAATTAGGAAGGTGTCCACACAGCCTCGTGCGGACAATTGGGAAGTTGCCTGATGGAGAGGTGGTGTTCTTCGATCACGAAAGCTCCATGATTGGCGACCTGCGGGGTGCCGGCATGCTGATCACATCCCCCTGCATTACGCCGGTAAGACGGAGATAGAGGAAGCAGAAGTCGCCGCGGCAGGCTAAGGCTCACCCAGGGTTGTAGTGCCAAATGAGAAGATGATAACCCTGATTGTCGATCTAGAAAGAGCATGTTTGGTTAATTATGGGCGAGAACTAATTTTCGCTCTCCTTCTGGTGGTAATATTCCATTGAAAAAACAGTTACGATTTATTAATTTCAGTCAATAAAGGAATTAGAAATTGTTTTGCATGAGGAAACAAAGCTGAGCAACTGCAATTTATTACGAATAGTGTGGTAAGCTCGTTTCGCTCTTCTAATCTCGATTCCATTATCAAACCTCGCAAGTGGTGCACATTGCGAAACACTTGCAGCTATAGAGAAGGCATGTAAAAATATAATAAATATTAAAATAATAAAGCAAGCTGAATGTACACTTAGGAACACGTGGTTGCAAAATTTATGTTTTCAATGCCTAGCGGCATACAAGAAAACTGTATAAATCATAACAAAGTTACGCGCCTTACAACTTTCCTTAAGAAAGAAGCGCAAATCAATGAAGACATCGCCATCAGAGGAACTGAAACGCAATCTTTCGACTTGGTTTAATAATGCTTGGATCGCTATGCATCTCATCTACAAAGAAACACAAAGTTCGTACATACAGCTGCGGGGCTTGGAATCGACAGCGCCAGGACATCAAACTGTTACATCGACAGTTTTAAGAATAGACTAAACTAGATTATAAGTTTGTACTGCGGGAAATGTCGATCCGGCTGCTGTGAGAAATGTCAGAAAAAATAAAAGGAAAAGGGAGGTATTCATGCTGGATTGGCTGAACAAATCGATACAATTAAGAGACGATTTTAAATATTGCCAAATGTGAAAGCTTGATAACACGAAGGTCATTCGTAAAAGCCTTAGAATGTGAATTTTCATTCGTCCGTTCGTTCTCTCTCTCTCTCTCTCTCTCTCTCTCTCTCTCTAAAAAGTTGTAATAATAAAACATGTTTAAAGATTTAACAACATTTATACATTTTGTAGTACACATTTCACCTAGCCCCTGCTACATTACAGTTTACCACTGACAAAACCACACCGAAGATGACGTGTACCCACTCTTGACCCTCCCTCTTATTCGAAATTGTCGGTCCTGATGGTGTAGTGGTAACCATACTTACCTTCTAAACCCAAGATCGCGGATTCGATCCCGGCCAGAGTGGATGGATTTTTTTTAGGGCGTAAAAATTATAAGTATGGCTTCCTTCGGAAGGGAAGTAAAGCCGTGGGTCCCGTGTCGTACATTTACGGCACGATAAAGAACCTCAAGCCTGAAAAACGAGGCCTCTGAGTAAAATTTGTCGGCCGTTTCAAGCCCTGGTTTGAATGGGACGCTGATGACCTGAGATGTTAAAGAGCGTCCGTAAATATATTAAAAAAAAAAAAATACACTCGAAGTGCGTTTTCAGGTTATATTTTCGTTAAAAAATCATGCGTAGAAGTAGATATTTAAATAAATGTTAATATAAAGTATGATAAATATAATATAAAGATGTCAAAATATTTTCCCGGATTTAATGTTTTTAAATGGCTCCCCTGAGTTGTACAAAAAAAAAATTTCCCGTTATTTTCTTTTCTACTCTTCCCGATTCTGCTGAGGTAAAGAGGACCCACTCTGTGGCTTAAAATATAAATGTTAAGATTTTTTGAGTATTTCAAGTAAAAATATATACTTCAATAAAACTGATTTGAAGAAAGTTTTCGCAAATAATGCAAATATAATTGAAACTCTGTTAGCCTTCCTATAATGCCACTTTTGCTTAGGTTGCTATTTTTATTTGCCTTTAACCATTGTAGACCGATTTATCAGCTCCCCCATTATTTCTTGTCTTTCTGTTGGTGATGCTGTAAACACCGTATTTGGTTTTCTAGGAGATGTAAAAGCGAGGCAAAAATGGGGATTAAAGAATGGCATTTTCGAACCGCTACTTTGGCTCGATTGTTTTCAATTTTTAAAATGTTGAATTTTATACATAAAAATACTATAAACATTCATATAAAATGCTAATATTATTTTATTAAAATTGTTTCATATTATTACAGTTAAAAGACATGTCAATAACTCTCCGAAAATTGCATATTTGTAACTCAAATGGATTCAGAGTTAGGCGCATCAGAAATCAGAAGCTTTTAGCATTGCAAGTATAAGCAGGGCTTCCTTACCTTAATTAGTTTGTTTGTGCGTTTTGCTGGTATTGAGGGCTAATCTAATGAACCTACTGATTTATCGACTCAAACAAACTAACACACACACACACACACACAAAAAAGAGCATTCATAGGTCTTAGAAAGGTTAAATTCGCTGATAAACAAATATGAACTTTTAAAATTGTGCCGAAATGAAGCATTGTTACCATTCATATATTTATCAGGCTAAATGTTAACTCATTTTCCAGCAGCACTCGCAGTTTTTCTTATTACATTTCTGAAATGTTCATACCAAGTAGTTCTACATTCTTAATATCTAATGCAGAATTCTTAAACATTATAGTGGTGTTAATACAGGAAATAAAGTATCCTTCATGTAAATAGCTACTTACATTTACGTAGTAGCTTTAAAACGCTCTGTTTCTTATGTGATGTAGTTTGAAGGAACCAGCAGTAATCATTCATCATGGATGGATCCCATCTCACTTTATAATGATGTTCCATCTGCAAAACATCTTGTTGAAAGCATTCCCCATGTTCTTCACTCACTACACCCAAGTTTTCAGGAAAAAAATTGAAACGAGAATACAGAAAGTGAATTTTGAGAGACATCCTGCATCCCAAATTCTTGTAATTTTGAAGGAGATTCTGAACCAGTTCCTCATTATTTTCTTCCATCTTGTTGCCGAGGAACGCATTCACAACACTTCCAAATTATACCCGTGCTGCAAGTTCGTTTGGAGCTACATTTCCCTAAATAACATCGGTCACCCATCATCTTTTTAATCTGAGGTCCATTGAATATTCTTTCTTTTTAATTTTGCATCACTCAAACCAGGAACATTTAAGTGGATACCTGAAATCCTCACCTGTTTTGCCAAACCTTTCACAAAGTTCTTCATAAACCGCAATTTTATTTGTAAAGGAGAATGAAATATATTTTGCGGATCAACTAAAGGTTTGAATTTTACGTTATGTTGTCCGGGAGTGAAATCTTCTCTTCTTGGCCATTCCTTGGTTATGTAAGGTTGATGAGATCATTGCTATCCCAAAGGCACACAAAACATGGATCTTCAGTGAATTTCAAGCAGAAGAGCAACAACTTAAGCTCCCCGTAAATATGTCACAGTGTTTTAATATTTAATGTCTCCAAGCGTATGACACATTTCCTTCATTGATACAGAATGTGCTACAGGCAAAGAGGGAAGTTTATTAACCCTGCTTAATTTTAGAAGCATCTGTAAATAAGCGCCAGTCATCAGTTTTATGTTATACCTACTTTTAACATAGCTGCATGCACAAACTGCAGAATCTATAACTATGAAATATGGTAATAAATCCTTGCTTCTGTTTCAACATATCGAAAGCTTAAAAGTTTTATCCAGCAATGTCCATTCCTGAAGACAGGATCCTAGGAGCTGAGCCAGAGATGAGTATATACCACGTATAAGATTGGTGAGTTCCACTCGTGTTATTAAATGTAACTTTTCTTCTTCCTTTTTCTGTGGAATGTAGATGTCATCCCTTGATGGACGGAGTTGCGATGTTTTGTCAGCTTCCAATTCGTTTAATAATGCAGAAGTTGGGATGGGAACTGGTAGTTTTCTCCTTGAGGTATTGGCTCTATAGTGGAAGGGAGATTAGAATGGTTCGCTTATTTTTTTAAGAAACCCCAATTACATTAGTTGAGAAGAAATAATAATCTTGATCACGGCACACCATTGGTACTCCGAAAGTGAAGTGGTCTTTCTTGCCGTTTAACCACCGAGCCAGTTTTGTGCTACATCTTTTACTGCTCACGCCCTATTCCTCAACGCATCAATTGAAATAAAATGAAAAGGCGGTCTTAGTAAGTTTAGAAATTGACTGCCCCTGAGATTTCGGAGTAAACTCATGTATATAACAAAAAATATTCGGAGAGTTTTTACAAACACATCTTTGTTTCTTCACAATTTCACACAGAACAGCTCACATTGCTATCAAAACCTCTGTACCCCAAATGAACAATCTATAGACTAAATGCCTTATTTTCATTAACAGTCACCATCTTAGCTTTCAAGATGTCAAAAAACGCGTTTAATCAGATATGTCAAATAAAAAGACATTAGATAAAAAAAAGCGTTGTATTACGACTTACATTTTAAGGTGCTCAGGCACCTGACGTGGCGCACTAAATCTGATTACATGTTCGTAATAAGCGTATCAGACTTGGTATTAACCAAAATGCTGTTTGTCAGCACACTAAAAGTGCCGACTCGTGAATATTTTGTGTTTTCAATTAGTTTCCACACTATGACATCTGACTGATGTGTCTTAAGATTTTTATTAATACGGTGCAGAAGGGAAATCGCTCCGCATCCAGACAAGAGTGATGGTCTTTTTTTAGCAGAAGAAAATATGGCAACAATCCCGAGCCTGGCCGTGCCAATGGGAACGTAGCTAACATATGTCGAGAGCAGGCAATTTTGAGGTGGATAGTTCTAATATCTCTCTTAAGTTTCAAGTATCCCATGGTGATTTTGGAATGACATTAATTAAGCAGTCTAGACATAATTTGCCTGAAGGTTTCGGGAAATCCCACACAAAACTAGTTAGCTTTACATCTCTTGGGGACTATAAGCAGTGCTATTTCTGAACCACCATATAAATTAAAACAATTACAAATACTAGGAAACACTTTTAATTCTGAATATACCTACGACGTGGCTGCAAACATTACAATAAGAGTTCTTTACTCTTAACATACAACTGCAACTCCCCTTTGATGTAAACCAAATAATTTGCTCATGCTAGAAGGTAGTTGAGTGTGTACTATAAAACACGACTTTCATAACGGAAATGTTAATGAGTTATCTACAGTTTTGTTCAGGTGTAATGTGTCATAGTGCAGAGATTTGTTAGACACTAATTATGTATCTCTTGCTGATTCTTTCGCACTCATTCTGCTGTTCTTACTTACACTAGAGGAACTGCAAATAAACCTTTATTCAATTTAATTAAACGAAACAACTATTTACAAACCTGTGCTCTCTGTTCCATGTACGTCTGGGCAAGCTTGATAGCGCAGAAGCAGCCTAGATTCGTCTGTGCATGAATCTATCCTTGATTCTGGATTTCCACACTCTCCAGAACCTCTGCTGTATGTGAAGGTTAAAGGTGCTCCTTTGAATGGACAAGCAACAGCCGCAACGCCTGGCTCAGTTCGAAACATGGAAAAGAGGCTTGCATCTCCTGTTATTTGACCACACAGCTGATCTATGCTGTCTCTCGTATCGCAGAATGCTGAAAGGAAGGAAAGATAAAACTTATTAGAACTAAGTCATAAAACTTCAGTGGTTTCTGACACATTCTATTAACAACAGCCTTCGCCGTGGATTGCTTGGTAGTTTATGACTCCAGTGGCTCTTATTGTTGACACTGTTGAGCTATGCACACAGGATTGAAGTGACTGATAATTTATCCTTATCT